>CAWVNO010000598.1:0-98000 GCA_963930645.1 Salticus scenicus | reverse complement strand
ATTAGATTTTTTAAAATTAATTAAAATATGAAAATAATAATCTGGTAATAACTTCAAAATTGGACATTTAAATTTATAATTGTTGCCAAAGAAATTTACCAGTTAATTTTTTTTCTTTTAGCATAAAATGAAATGCGCTTTCACGCGAAAAATAAATGCATATAAAGAAATGAAAATGGAGCAGAAAAAAAATAAATAAATAAATAACCTTTTTTAATATATTTCAATTTTAGATTTTTTTTTTTCTTTTTCATTTTGTTTAAATAGTATGTTTTTGGCATAGATGAATTGTGCTTGGCATGAAAGCTAATTCATTGATAATCCATCAAATTAGTAATCCTCAGCATATTATTGCAGAACTTAAGCAATGAAATATTTAAGAAACTATACTCTTGTGATCTTCCAGTAAAATTGAATCTTGTGTGAACCTACGGAAAAAACTTTAGATAATTACGTAACATGTAAACTTGTATTAATCCAATTTTATTTACATCATCCATTTTTTCATTTACATGACTTTTTTACATATTTATATCTGTTTTTTGCATGGCGCAACCATGTTTTAAGAACCTCTTCTATTTGTGCCCTTGAGACATGACTGTTTTCTTTTTCCACAGCATCTGGAAAAAAATTAATAAAAATTTATTATAATAAATAATACAGATGAAGTGTCCTATAAAAAATTTAAACATACTTTTAAAGCTTTATGTTGATACTTAGCGGCTCTTTTTTGAGCCACTGTATATTAATAACAAAATTAACATTCAACTTCTCAACCTTAAAACTAACATACTTTATCGAAAACTTTTTTTTTCTTTCCCCTACCAGAATAATCAGTGAAGTTAACTAGTGAATAGATAATCCCATAATATTTCGAAATAGGAGGAGCGATAACATTCCAGTACCGAAACAGGAGGTTTCTGTACAGCTTTAGTATGCATACCTGCCAACCTGCAAGAATTCCAAGGAGTAAAACAGCGCACAAACAAAAAAAAATTGCAGAACCCCCCTCCCGTAGTTTTTCGTTAAAAGTTAAAAAAAAATCGATAACTTTGTTTTAAATTATCACATATTTATAGTTGAACCATTCGTTTTAAAAGGTATTGATGAGACCTTTCGAAAGATACCTATCTTGAAATGATGCCCCCACATGCACAAAATTTTTTTCCTAGTTAACTACTACTATTATCAATGAAACCTTTCGAAAGATACCCATCTTGAAAATTTACTCCCCCCCAGGTGAGGCAACCAATGCCCCCACATGCACAAAATATTTTCCTAGTTAACTACTACTATTATTAATAATTCATATTAGTTTTACAATCACAAGTTTAAAATAACTCTCATTATGCACATTTATACGAAATTTTGTCCTATACTGACATGTTAAAAGTCTGTATAAAATGCGATCACAGTGCCACCTGTTGAGCGATTGATCTTCAAATCTATTCAGCACAAGTTTATGTCAGGATGCAACTAAATACCAAGTTTGGTTAAATTTCATTCGTTGGTTCGTGAGATACAGCGTCCACAAAAAAGTGATACAGACAGACAGACATTTTCTAAAAACTATCAATTCATGTTCTGGACATCCCAAAACGTGTAATCCATCAAAAAATGAAGGTAGAAAATTTTCATGAATCCAATACTTTCTCTATATTACATATAGAAGAAAGTAAAAATCGGTAGAAAAATGTTAAAATAGTAGAAAAAGAGTAAAAATAGTGATCTAGGAGTAAAAGTGTAAAAAATGTCAAAAAAGAGTAAATTATACTCCCGGGGAGTAAAACTTGGCAGCTATGAGTATGGACAACTCCCCCCCCCCCTCCCCAATTGGTGACTTTTAAATACTTATTGATATTTTGGAGATAAATTAAAATGGCTATTATAATTGAGTAACTAAAGACCTTGGCGAGTAATGTCCGACCAACTTCGGTGCCAAATTTTAAAAAAGGTCATATTGGTCAGGTTGGCCAACATTAAAACTTTTTCAAATTTTCTCTATTTTCCCTCCATTTTCTCTGGCTTATGCTGTGCTCCCCCCCCCCCCCCCACCCCAAGAATTTTTTTTCTCCAAAAAATTAGCAATTTACAATAACATACTTTCAAATATGGCTTACTTCAGCAAAAATTATTACGATTCCCCGACTTTACATAAAATTAAAAAAAATTATAGTATTAATTTTTATGAGGTAGATTCCTTATAGGAAATCTACCTATTGCAATGGTTGTCATGACATGACTTCTGGAAAATTTCTTCATATCTTCACCAATCATGACCCCTAGAACCCCAAACCACCCTCTGTTCAAAAGTTTATATATATATATATATATGTATAACGCTTTTTCCCATCTTAAGTTGTGAACACGATAACTGGTGTAATTTTTATTTAAATTTAGCCTGCTCGGGATATGTTGTCAGGACAGCAAAAATCTCGGTCGAATTCGTAGATGGAGTATCCAGCACAAAGGGGGTGGAAATGGTGGAGAATGGAAATTTTCATTTGTCCATAATCTCTTCAATATTGAAAACAGGAAAATATTTCAAATCAGGCGAATTACCGCCTTGCCCTTACCCTAACGAACAATTTTTGCATTTACACTTTTTCGATAGCTTCAACTGTTTAAAAGTTACAAGTCAAAAAGTGATTTTTCTTCAATTGTGATGAAGCCGACTTTTTCTATCTTTATAATATTACTCTTACGTGGTCCAGTTACGATTAGATTTTGTTAAAATGATACGATTGTAAAGTAATTAATGAAATACGCGAGGATAAAAAAGTAGTAATATTTATACATTTGCAATATATAAATATTAGTTATAAATATTTGCAAGCGGATTCAGTTCAATGGTTTAATTAGAAAAATGACATTTATCTGATAAGATCACTTTGTAGAATAAATTTGTATAGTTTTAGAAATTGCATATTTACAATCTTTGCATGCGTAAAGCACAGCCCTACTAGATCACTCCTCAGTGCCAACGCCGTTGCCGCAGAGTGATCTAATAGGGCCGTGTTTTGAACAAACATAGCAATACTTTAAAGATATAAACAGAATTGAACTATTGCCATAAATTGACTAAAAAATGCAATAGTATAATCTAAATAGGTACTAAATTATTTTAAATAAAATTATATCAAAATAAATAAATAAATAATAAAATGGCATATCAAATAATAAATAAAGGCATGCCAATAAGCAAATCATCAACATGGCATCAAAAATTAAAATGTCGCCATGGGGGTTCTATACTAAGGGGTACATACAAATGAAACACTTCTGGTTGCAAAGACGTTTGCAAGCGTTGCAAATGTATGACTACAGTCGGCAGCAAAGGTATCCGAGCACTAGCAAAAATTCCTATTTAAAAAAAACGCACTTAACATTGTTTTGTTAAATAAATCCTTGTCGAATCATGTTCTTAGACTGACTAAGAACAGTATTCGAGAAGGATTTATTTAACAAAACTGTATTAAGTGTACTTTTTTTACATAGGAATTTTTGCTAGTGCTTGGATACTTTTGCTGCGGACTGTATTTGCAAAAAAACTTGCAAATTTACGTCATCGAAATTGCAAGCGTTCCGTTTGTATGTAACCCTAAAGCTGTACTGATTAGGGAAGTATGAAAACCAGATCGTCAGATATTAATTTTATTTTGAAACCTTTCTTTAAATGATTTTGGTTTCATTATCGCACAATATTAATTTGGATTTTGTTGAATTAAAATTTAAAATTAGATGATGAAAGGATAAATTAGATGGGAAAAGAAATAAAATACAAAAATTTTGCATGGGCTTGCTAGTAGATTTAATTGCTTAAATTTATAATCCGATGTTTACGTCACGTGCAAACGATAAAAAAGATGAAGCTGAAAAACATAACTGCTTTAACTAATCATTTAAAAATATAAAATTAAAATAATACATTAGTCTTAATAAAAATATCGTTGGTGGTAACTAATTTAGAACGCCAATTTAGGCAAGAATTTAAAATTTAAGGTTGAAACTGAGAGCATTATGTTACAGCTTCCTTTAACTTTTTATCTTGTGGAAACAAGGTATTGATTGGTCTGTGAAGAGATAAGAGGTTTTCCCGTGGGAAGAAAATATAATGATGCCAAAGTTGTCATTCTCCATCGCCATATTTTGCCGTCAGCTATCAAATTTTGCTGCCAAATCACAAATTTTATTGCTAAGTCACAAATTTTGTCACCAAAAATCTCGCCAAATCATACAATTTAATAAATTCTTAACAAATTAACATTGAAATTTAGTGGTGCCCAAATAGTCCAATGTTAATGTTATAATTGCAATTTGAAACTGTAATTCCATACAATGTAAAGGAATCTAACTTTGCCTTTAAGCTTGCCGGAAAGGGATTTTTAATCAAATAGCCTTGTATTTTCTTTTCCTTAACATACTAACCAGGGTTTAAACTGCCATTAGTTTTTTAGCATTTTGCTGAAAGGTATCATATTTTGCTAAAACAAGTCGTTCAGAATTTCGCTAAAAAGCTAAAACTGGATAACTGTATAAAATATCTCTATATAATAATTCAGATTTTTTTTTTTTTTTTTTTGTAATATTTTCAGGCAAAAACTACGAAAGGACTGATTTTTGGGAATCCTTATTTATATAGTAATTTGGATTTATTTTTAATTTTCAAGGATTGAATTTAAATGCAAAAATATTTAAAAGTATGTTAGAATTCAGAATTTGCTTCATAGAAGCATTTTTAGCACTAGTATTTCACGATTATCTACCACTACACTTTACTTGATTTTTAAATTGCTTTTTCATTTTACACATATGATATGAATACCTCTTTTCCTATTGATAAAATCAAAACATAGTTTCCCGGATTCATATTTTAAAGTCACAAATATGGATGCTTGGTTAAAATCATCAATGAAAAAAAGGAATAGAAAACAAAACTGAGGATAACAAAGCTAAGTAAAAGAAATCAATGGTATCCAAAGAATTAACTTTCGAAAAAGCTAAAATAGTGCTTGCCTATTTTCGCTAAAATGCTAAAGTAATTTTTTTGCCAGGTTAAACCCTGATACTAACATAATTATATATTCAGCTTATTTTAAATTAATCATGTTTTTAATCAACATAATGAAACTAAGAATTATATTTAGAGAACTTTAAAATATTAAGATCAAAATTTAATTTAATTTTTTTTTAATATGATTGTCACACTTTTTTATTTGTGGTTGCGAAATAAAAAAGTAAATATAAAGTTAAACAATAAACACTTCTGCAAATACAGACCTATAATCATGCTACATAGCTTCAGGGCAAAAATTTCTTTTTCCCAATCCCTTAACTGTACTGTTGTGCTACATCATTTGTAAACATATATTTCAAGATCCTTCGTGTGTGGTTTTGATACATGGACTCTCCAAATCTACTTAGTTTTGTGAGCTAAATGGAAAAAAAAAAAAAAGTACAATAAATAAATGATAAATTTAATTTTAGATGATGTATAATATTTGATCAAATCACAAAAGCATTGCATACATTTACAATTAATTTACATGAAGTACACAAAAATTTCTTACATATTTCAGTCTATAGGAGGACGGAATAATTGAAATACATTTTAGAAGTTTTATTTTGCTTTGCTTCAAACTCTGTAGAATTGATATATCTAATTTAAATTTACATATATTCATGCATAAGGCAAAAAGAAAAAAATAAAATAAAAATTTTCAGATGCTATGTCTGAAAGTCACAACGAGAAAGAATTCCCTCTCATTTTCTATAATTTTTAAGAATTAAAAAGTTAATTTTTATAATTTTTAATAACTCCAATATCAGGAAAAAATTCCCTAAGTTTTCCAGATAATTTTAGAGGCAATATTAATGACATATTACAAGAAATGCTCCTCTAGAGAGCAGAAAATACATCAACTTCCCCTGTATGTCATGTTACTACCGATTATGATAGAAATTCAAATAGAAATCATTGTTTACATAAATATTTCCACTATACTTAATATCATTTGAATTTTGATATGCAGTTAAACAACGATATAAGAGAAAGGAAAATGTTTGTTTTTAAAAGTTTTATTATCTATTTTTCCCTGACTTTTGATAAAAATGATTTTCTTTTTTTTTAAAGAAAATCTAAATTCCCTGAGTATTTATTCCAGTTTTTCCTTGATGAATATGAACCCTGAATATACTATATATATATTCTTAAAACATTACTATTATTTGTTTACAGCTTGAGCATGAGAAAAATGAGTCAACATTTCTTTCTATTTCTTTTAAAAAAAAGTTATGTAAAAGAAATGCGAATATTTTCCAAATCAGACTTAATAAAAGAAAAAAAAAAAAAAAAAAAAAAATGAAAAGAGAAGCTTCTATAAAATGACAGAAGTCAACAAATTCATGAGACTTAAAATGGACACTGAACAGCACCATGGAATATTTTATATAAAACGATTTATAATACAAACAATGTTTATGCATTAACTTCGGTTAAAGGTACACTATTTAAATGTATAATGATCACTTTATTATGGATTTGCTGGAATAAATAGACCCCTTCCTCTGAACGGGGAAAAAAAAAATGCTCAAATATCATTGAAATTCAGAAAGTTGTACGAAAAAAAGTAAGTCTTGCACAATTACTGACCAAATTTTATTTTCTTTTTGGGGGTCATTCCCACATTCACCTTTTTCCTAGTAAATGATGCACCTTTTTTTAAACTAGTAATAACTGTTTAGTGATAATTAAAAAAATATATTAATGATAATGAACTAAACCAAAAAATGCACAGAAAGACGAGAATAAAATTACAAGCCATTTTTGTACGTCTTTTTTTTTTTTTTTTAAGAATTGGTTTGCCTAAAATTCTAAGGATTTAACAACAAATATTAAATATAGAACAAATATAATATACTAACTTTGTAAGGTTTGCTATGTGTAAAAAATAACGTTCTTTTGTTGCCCCTCGTAAACTTTAAATTCATAAAAACAACCTTTTAAAAAGAGTTTTATAAAAATGATCTTTTTATATAAATTTTCCCTGTTTCCTGAATTATTTTTAATTATTACCTACAACTTGGTTCAATGAAACATGAACTTGATAATAAACATTTATATAGAGCAACTAAAAGTGGAAAGTGTTACATTTTTTTTTTTTTTTTTTTTTTTTTACTAAAATTGTACCAAAAAAATTAAAACCTGGATCTACTCCTCCTGACACATAAAGACTAAAATACAGACAGCGATAACTTTGTTTTGTCTTTCTTTATTAAAAAAAAAAAAAAAAAAAAAAAAAAAAAAATCAAATATGAGTAAAATATGTCAGTATCGATATTATCAAAACTTTTGTTAAGACCACCTCATTCAAAAAATGCGATACTTCACCAGAGATAGTAAACGTAGCCAGTGGAATGTTGCACAACGATTTATTCTAAATGATACAAAAAGGCGCGGTGTTGGTGATTTTCGCCAAACATGCCAAGCAGCACCTGCAAGCACTTTTTCTGCAGTAACGCCTTGATCTTGAGAAAGCGAGGGTTAATTACATAAAAATTTCTATATTTTATATTTTAAAATAATTTTATTTATAATTTCATAATAAAAATATAAGTAATTTTAAATTATAGAATTTTAACAAATTTTTCAGTTCAAGTATTAATATAATTTGCAATATAACATGTTTACATTTGCAGGGATGGAACACGGGCGCAGAATTCATAATACTATCAATGTAAGAAAATTTTCTACTTCTTAAATCAACGATATTATAGGTAGAGAAATTTCTTAAACTGATTTCGGTATGAATTCTGCGCCCGTGTTCCATCCCTGCATTTGTTTCATTTGAAAAATTGACGTTTCTTAATATTTTCAATTTTTGTAAATCAATTTTAATTTTCTCTCCTGCTATATATATATATATTTAAATATATATACTACATGCATGTGAATGAATGATTTTGTTGATATTTGTTTCACACATTTAAAAGTAACCGTATAAATTTAGATTGTCAAAGAAACTATTAAATTGGTATTTATAATGACTTAATATTCCTTATCATACGTATTATTATTTTGCAGTTTACTGTATTTTTATACTACTAATTAAGAAAATTTAGCAAAATAAAATATTCTATGCGAGTTGGCAAATAGGTCAAATAGTATAACTATTGTCGTATAATAATTACTGCACAAAATTTTACAAATTGGTACACATCATTAGAATGTCTTGTTGAAAGCTGGCAAATATTAAGCATTAATAATTTAAATAAAAGTGAAAATAAGATCTGAAAAAAAAAAAAAAAAAAAAAAAAAGACTGGAAATACAAAATTTTTTCCATGTACAATAATAAACGCGTTTGACATTGAGTGAAATATATTCTAAAATAAACAGTTTAAATATAAACTATGATGTATGGTGAATAAATCTTGCATATTTTTATGAAGATAATGAAAATGGAGAACTATTGTTTATCTTAAGCTGAACAATGTTAGAGTCACGATTTGGCGAATACTGCATACAATAAGTTACATGATAAATAGTAGTACTATCTTTGTAACACAAAAACATACAGAAATAAGAAAATATAAAATAAACCTTCATACACTGAAATGATTTTTTTTCCCACAAAGTATACACAAACACGCGTACTTAAATTGGAATATTTCGATAGATTTTACAAAATGTCTTTTCACAAATAACACAAGGCAGTTAAAAAATTTTTTTGCGAAATTAAGTTTTAACAGTTTTACTGAATAAATATTGCACATAAACAAAAAAAAAAAAAAAGCGTCACGATAATGAATATTAACCCTAATGCTATTCATGATACCTTTAAAAACATTTGATTTATTACAGAAAATTCAGACAAATCATTTTCTTTGAAGGAAATTCGAAAATTTACTTACGTGAAACAAATCAATGTAATCTTCTTTAATTACACATGAAGTACATACGGATAAAATGACGAGAAACAACAATATTAAACGAACAAGACCTCAAGAGCAATGGCCGACGCAGGAATGAGCGAGAGCAAGCGAGGTGTAATACCGTTGCCAATAATATATATGTTCTCCTCCCGCCAGTGGACGGCCTCCAGGGAGCTTAGTGTGCTTAGATACCGCATATATCATCCTCCGGCTGCTTTTTTATGCTTCGTTCGGGATATAACCAATTTAGTTTGCTTAGATCCTGCATATGTCAACCTCAGGCTGATTTTTTATGGTTTGTACGGGATATGACCACTTTAGGTTTTGTAGGATCATTATGGGACATCCAGAGGTTGATTTTGGTTATATGGGAGCATTATACCCAACATACTCAACCTGATTTTGTTCAAGGACAGCAAGTTTTCGGATGATCAACTTTTACGATACCGTTTAGAAAAAGCTGAATGTGTTGAGCGTGCTGATCAAAATTGACCAATAGGAGGAATAAACAGGATTTTTTCCTGTATTACCTTTAGAGAAGGGAATACATCACGCTATCAATTCGGGGGAAACCTACGAACAGCTGATCGGTTTCTCGTTCGTTCAGCATAGTGAACATGTTTACTATAATGTTGTGTTGAGTATATATGCTCCCGTGTGGTGTGGCCATTAGTTCACTGTCCAACTTTGGTTCAAATTGATTCAGTGTTTTTCAAAATTTATCTAGATAGTGAGTTTTCAGGTGGTGGCCTGATTTCAAGTAGTCCTGCAACAGTCGGCAGCAAAAACTATTTAAGCACTCATCCACGCGTTATATATACGATATATATATTAGTTTGATCACTTGATTTTATCAACTTACTTTTTTATTTTAAATATTTTTACATGGAAAATGAAACATTAATATAGGGACTCTGTAAAGAATTTGAATACAGTAGAGCACTGATTATCTGAGAGAGCCACGGTGAGAATTATCCACGAGTGCGAGAACCGCTAAAGAAAATTTAATTAATAACCTTCAATAAAACAAATTTTAATTCAAGCCAACAACAGAGAAAACACAAAGAATTGTATTTTCTCTGTTAGAATTTCTTTGACAGTTTTAGGAGGAAATGAATCTTTCCACTTTACAAATAGGGGTTATACTGTTCTACCCCCAGTGGCAGAAACACGGCGACATAGTCGCAGACACAGAAAAATGGCTTGCGGACAGTTTTTGTCTGCAACTTTCGGATAACAATTCACTTATAAAAATTTCTGTATCAAAACTAAAACTAATACTTGTATTATTTGTAATTATTTATATTGTGTTGTGTCAAACATTGCTATAAAATATTTAATTGAATGAGATGAATCTAATGAATACAATTGTTTGTACTATATCATTTTGTAGTAAAATTGTATTCGTGTATTGTTGCACAAGATCACCACTGATGTTAACCCCCCCCCCCCCCGTCCCCATCAGCTTTCAGGATTTTGGAGTGTAAGCCATTTTCACCCCTGATTACATGCAAATTTTGCAGACAGATTATGAAATCTTAAAAGTCTGTCGCAGACAGCTTCAAAACTGCCACTGGGGTTCTACCGTGTATTTGTTTACCGTCAAAATTTACATATTTTTTGTACAATATAATATAGGGGTTTTGCTGAAACACATTTTTTTCATGTTTGCACTCCATATTACTCTTTCGGGTTATCTGCGATGCCATTGCTAGCCAATTCTGCGAATTATCGGTACTCTACTGCACAATGTGGTTTCAAGCATACTTTACTATATTTTCATACTGCTTAATACAATGAAAGTAAATACATTATTTAGATGCACAAAACACATGTTTCTTACAAAATATAAAATTTTGCTTATGATTGGTTTGTAGAGTGCAAAAAACATTTTCAGGTACATTACGGGATGAAATTAGTAAGTTAGATGATGATCCCCCCCCCCCCCCCAGGTAAAATGTAATTGTTTGTTTATGCACACAGATTAAATATATATTACAGAAAACTTTTAAGTGGGATATGAATTAATACTTATAAATTAGCAAGCATTTTGTATTTTGCCATAAAAAAACTGGAACATGTAAAACAAAAAAATATTTAAGTGCCTCAATATTAATGCCTTGTAAAAATTTGTTTGGCTTTTGTTTAAGCATGTGTGTAAAGTATATAAACAAAGTTATAACTCAAGGAAGTACATCACAGATCATCCATCAAGGTCACGCAAAGCCTATGTACTAGGGTGGTTCGAAAAAATCGATTTTTTTATTTCAGAATCGCGTTACCTCTCAAAAGTTGTAGTTTGGTATCCTCAATTGGGGAAAAATAAAAAATAAATTCTAAGTTGACATCTTCAGTTCGCGCATGAGGCTGAAAGTTTGAAAAAATTTGTTAAAAATTGAAATTTTCAAAAAATAATAAAATTAGTTTTTTTTGTAATTTTTTATAATGCAACAGTCATACAATGTTAGTATATAGCGTAATTTCAACTTAAAAAAATTATAACTTTTAGATGATATATTCTATTCGCGCATGAGGCTTAAAATTTGAAAAAAAAATGTCAAAAACTGAACAGGAACAGTAATTGACCGGCAAGCGCTAAGTTGGCGCCGCGCAGTCGCATTCTTATTCCACCGCCGACTTGTCTAGACAGTAGACACATTCTAGTAGATAGTTTAAAGGCTTTGCTCTCACTTTGTCAGTCAGTTAGTAGCGCTAAGCAAGTAGCATCTTTTATGCTCAAGTTTTGTTATATTGTTCTCCTTTCTCCAAATGATAAATAATGAGACCCCCGAAAACTTCTAAACGCTTAAGTGTTTGTCCGTTTTTCGGTGCATCAAAAGCGTTAAGTCAAACGCTTAAGTGTTTGTCCGTTTTTCGGTGCACCAAAAGCGTTAAGTCAAAGTGTTTTACCCACATGTGCAGATGTTTTGTTAGCTTGTTTTGAAGAAACAACAAAATCTGTAAAAAACGAATCTTTTTCAAAGATTTCAGATTGCATTGCTGCTCAAATAGAAGAACTGTACTTCTATACCAACAGTCAGTCATGAACGTATTGTTAAATTGATAAAGGATTACCATAATAAGTACTACACTTTAAGAAAGTCATTTAGAGCCTGGAGGAAAGTATCTGGGACATTTGACACCTCCAAGGGCCACTGTAAGTGAAATAGCTAATAGTATTTTTTTGCTATTTAGAAAACAATAACTTTGGTTATGTTAAGCTTGTTGCAGTTGGATATGACGGAACAGCGACCAACACAAGATGGAAAAACGGTGTTATTCGCAACCTTGAGCTTAAACTTGATCGTCCTTTACAATGGCTTATATGTTTATTACATTTCAAATAATTTCCGTTGAGACATTTTAAAAGTGTAGATGGTGATACTACAGGACCCACACGTATCAAGAAGTTGACTGACTGTGAAAAACTCCCTGTTACTAATTTTGAAACGATTAATAGTGAGGAGATAAATGTGACCAAAACTGACTTAAGCAAGGACCAACAGTTTTTACTTAATGTTTATCGAGCAGTCAAGACAGGAAGGAAGTGTGCGACAGATCTCGCTGTGAAAGATCCTGCTTCTCTTAGTAACTCTAGGTGGTTAACTTGTGCAAATAGGATCTTAAGACTATATATTTCTGAAGTAAAACCTTCTGACGATATTAAACTGCTGGTCAGCTATATTATGAAGATATACGCTCCAGTATGGTTTGGAACTAAAATGCATCCCTCTGTAAAGTTTGGAGCAGTTCACGTGTTTAAATTAGCACAGAAGACAAGAGAGCTGCCCGACAGGGTACGTAAAATAATTCATCCTGTCATTTAGAGGAATGCGCATTTTTGTCATCCCGAAAATCTTTTAATTACAATGGTACTAGATGAGAGAGTGCATGTAAGACAGCTAGCTTTTCGAAGATTGCTAAAAGCAAGAAAACAAGAACCAAAAGGGAAATCGGTGCGAACTTTTCAACCACCGACCATAAATTTTGCAGCTTCAAATTACATTGAACTTATTGATTGGGCCAAGTGCAAACTAACACCTCCTCCAATAATGAGCAATGTGTCAGCGCACAGCCTAGAAGAACTTATTAATACTAATGTTCTCCCAGAGTTTGAGGTAATTAAATTTCCTTGCCACACGCAAATTGTCGAAAGAATTGTAAAGCTCGTAACAGAATCTTGTACTAAAGTATATGGAAAAGAGAACAGGGATGGTTTCATAAAGACAGTTTAGCTCTCAAGGTCAACTATGCCATCATTTAACTATAAATCTTAATTTAAAACATTGCCAACACATCTGAGGAATCTTAAAGACACAAAAAATAGGTAAAATCTATAAATCATTTTGTAATTAGCTATGATATGCAATGTTATTATATACAATAAATGTGTGTGTAACTATACTTTTACGTATAAAACTGTGATAAACAAATTCAACAAATTTAGAATTTTTAAAATACTTTTGAAACGTAAATATGTCACGTATGTATTATTGTATATTAAACACGTGAATTTCAAATTTTGGGTGATTTTAGCCCAATTTAAGGCGTATGCGCGAACTAAAGATATTATATAAAAGCTATAAAATATTTTTTTAGGTTCAAACTACGCAATATACTGACAATTTATGGCTGTTGCATTATAAAAAATTTATAAAAGAAAAAACTAATTTTGTTATTTTTGAAAATTTCAATTTTTAACATATTTTTTCAAACTTTAAGCCTCGTGCGCGAACTGAAGATGTCAACTTAGACTTTTTTTTTTTTTTTCCCCAATTGAGGATACTAAACTACAACTTTTGAGAGGTAACGCGATTCCGAAATAAAAAAAATCGATTTTTTCGAACCACCCTACATGTACCTATAGAATACTATGAATAAAATTGTTTATAGAATTGCGCATTACCCAATTATTATTTCTAAATTTCCTTTTCACATTCTAAAAATACACAACCATTAAATTAGTACTCATTTTCCAAAAATTTAATTTTTATATTATAATTTTGAGTTTAAAAATGCGAATTTTCCCTAAATGCATAATTTCTCATTTTTTTTTAGCCGTAAAAAAAATATTAAAATTAAAAAAAAAAAAACAATTTTGGAAACAAGTACTAATTTAACGGTTGTAAATTTCTTGAATGTGAAAACAAATTTAAAAATTTCAATTAGATAAAGAGTAATTCTATAAACTAATTTCGCCATAGACTTACATGGGATTTGGTGACTAGAGACGGGGAAATCCCAAGAGGAAGTGAACAGCCCTGACCTTTTCTTTGCCATCATACTGTAATTGTATCTATTAAAAAAAAAAAAAAAAAAAAAAAAAAACTGTAATTCTGCATCTATTCGCATAAAGAAAAGACGAAATCTATTTCATAGGAGGGCTAAGGCAAGTGAAATATTGAAGGAGAACATCACTTAGTGGAATAATTGTGCATTGGACCAAAGGACCTAAGTTTGAATTCTAGCTACACTGTTAATTTTTTTTGTAAATTTAATGTAAATATTTATCCAGAGTCTCTGTAATTTACAGTAATTCTTAGTTAAAAGTGAATAATCGAGATTCCCATTCTTTATTCTGTATTTTTACCTAATTTTATTATTTAATTAAAAAATGACTGTTTCTACTTCAGAAAAAGCATTCTAAGTACGAAATATATTCTCAACAATAATTAATTAAATTAATATTAGTTATTAAAATGAATGTATAAAATAAGTTTTTTAATATCTTCGTTTATTTTTCTCCGTAATTTTATGCAAGACTAAAGATAATAGATTACACACAGTTTTCTGTTGAAATTTTTAACAGTGTAGATTCCATAAAAAATTTATTTAGATACATGGGTGCTGGCAATGAAAGAAATTTAAAATTATTAAATTTTTTGTACGGAAAATAAATCGTGAGAAGTTTTTTCTCTCTCTTTTTGCCTTACTCGGGATGACTTTAAAAATAATAGTTTAAAGCTTTTTAATTGTATTATTAAATTATTTAAAAAAAAAAAAAATAAATAAAAATTTAAGCTTTAAAATAATCTTTTCGGCTCGTTCTGGGAATTTCACAGAAAGCCCATTATGTAGATTTTGCTAGAGTGACATGTGACACTTAAAAAAAAAAAGACTGTATTCATTAAAGATTTTGTTCTGCCTGCACTATATTTACATAAATCTAAAAATAACATGAGTAATTTTTGGATGTAATATGAACACTAATGGACATGTCTATATTATGTTCACGTATGTCGATTTTCCGTTATTTTGTACAGCTAAAAGACGTACTTATTACATAAAAGGTGGGGACATTTCAACTTAATAGCTACAAAATCTGATAAAATATAGACTGAATCTGGATGTAATATGGACATGTCTATATTATGTTCACTATACGTCTATTTTATGTCATTGTTTTCAGCTAAAAGACGTACATAAGATGTAACAGGTGAGGACATTTCTACATAATATCTACAAAATCTGATGAAATATAGACTGAATCTGGCTGTAATATGGACATGTCTATATATCCAGATTACGTACTTTGACTTAATTTGGACGAATTTGTGTTGTCTGGGAGATAGCAAATTTCAACGTATTGCGACGTAATGTTCGATTCAGATTACGTAATATCAACGTAATCGGGATGAATTGTGTTGGGTAGAGCCCCTAAATGAAATAATAGGCCTGAGCATCACCGCCATTTTTTTGCCTCCGAAGAGAACAACATTCCCGCTTGGCGTCCTTATCGCTTCCCTAATGATTTTAAGAAATATTGATCTGAAGCTAATCCGGTCAAGATAAGAGCAATAAGCAACAATAATATTCCTAAAAACACATTTTTTTCACAGTACATTCTCAGGATGTCGTTTTATTCTGAGGATATCCTATGGATGTACGATGTGTTGTTAGGGCGGTTTCTGTTTCTTTAACAAAATGTCGCCAAAACTCAAATACAGAGTAATAGAAGGTCTGTGAACACTTTATATTCACTTCTTGAATGATTATAGCAGTTTATCGCTAAACAAACTTCCATATCATAGTTTACTTAGCTAAAATTATGAAATATAATAAAATAAGTTACTCTAAAGTAAAGATTTTTTTTTTTTTTGATTTGTTTATCAGAGAAACTTGCTGGGTATATGTGACAACCCTAAGGCAACAAAATGCCTGATGCGCCAGCTCGTATATAAAGGAGCCTTAGAGTTGGGTAGGTAATTATACTGTTCGCCGAGAACTGATAGCGAAAGTAAATAAAGCAGCGTGATTTTTGGCGATACTGTTGAATGACTGGCATTGGGTTGAAGACAAACATATCTCCTTGACAGAAGAAGACAAACAAATCTCTCTGACAAGCGAACGACTTATTTCTTCGTTTGTTTATTTCGTAGCGGTGTATTCCTTTCTTCAGGTGTTTAATTATGGAAAATAAAAGCATGGAATGAAGTCCCGGGAAGAAAAGATAAGCGCAGTGAACCCAGGCAATAGTTTCTATCCAGCTACAGGGGTCGATCCAGGCAAAATTTGGGGCTTACTTTATTCTCATCGAGATCATCTCGAGATCGAGAGTGACGTCTTTCGTTATTTTCTGGAAACGATACTTCAATAACGAAGTGTGCAGGTATTGGTACTTTATTCCTCTCGTCCGATAAGTGAAATCAAGATGATATCGTCAGTGAATCGACAGTAAGTCCCTCCCTTCGAAATGACATAACAGCGAAGGAGGGGTTACTTTTAGCTTCTTCTTCGCATTTTTTAACCAATGAAAAAATAAAAAACTATTTTCTGAGATTCATAGCGAACGTTAACTGTAATCGGCTTCGGATCGCACATGCGTGCTGTTTGTTTGTTGTCGAATTGTTTACAAACAAATTGTATGCGTTTATTATTTTAATGATAATAGTGCTCTACTTCTAAAAAAATGAAAACATTATTTATGTAATGGGATTGGTGCTTTCTAGATGTACAAACTATAGAATAGATGCAACCGAACTTCAAACCTTTTTGATACTCATTTTCTTTGTATTTAACATATTAAAGTATTTATATTTTTAATATAAGATGTAATTTTTTGTGTGTGAGTGTGTTCAGTCTTTATTACATTTTAGCAATGCCATTGAGCCTATTTTAAAGCATGAAGCATGCAAATTTTCTTTCATTTAAATGCAAGAAGCAAATGTATTTAAAGTGACTGCAAGAAGAAAATTTATTTAAACTTTGTCAGTCTCAATAGAAACAATAAATTGTAAACAGGAATTCTTTCTCTAATATTTTTTTTAATGATCATTAGTTGATTATGAATGTATCGTTAAGTTATCTTAATTTACATATTGCACTTTTATTACGTAAAAGTTGCTTAATAACAATAATACTTTAAATTAGCCATATTAAAGAAAATATAGGAATGGAGGTAAGTTTTAAGAATTAATTAAAAAATTAAATTTATTAGAGCTAGTAAATTTAATTGTTCTTATAATTGAACTTAAGTCATCAAAGGATAATTTTATTTGGTAAAAAATAATTATTTTTGATCGATGTAGTATTCAGTGGCATTAAATCTTCTGTTACTCTGGTTATTGCTGTATTTAAAAAAATACTTTACTATATATGTATGTATGTAAATACAGTCAAACCTCATTAACATGAACATTGTTAATATGATTTACTTTTAACATGAAGTGATTCCACAATCCTCATCAAAATGAATGTTAGTTTCTGATAGCATGAACAATTCGAGTACAATTTCATATACTCAAAGTGTACACAAGTACCTATTACTAATTAATGGAGCACAAAATTTTGTTTGAGATAGAGTTATTCAGTAATATTTTTTCTTGTACACAAAGCATACAGACATGTCTATTACTTTTAATAAAAAAGCACCACAAAACTGCCGTTGTAAAAAATGTTACTTACAAACTTTGAATAAACACCATATAAAATGCAATAAACTCGCAACTTATTCAAAGTTTGTAAGTAATATGTCTATTACTTATTCCTGCGATTGGTAATTTTGAGCCTGTACATATGTGATTTTGAGTTTTAATTTTTTTTATTTGTGACAATTATAATTCCATACTTATTCAGTATTTATTTTTTTATGGTGATTTTCTTTTATATATGTATTACTTCTGATCAAATTGCTTTTCTTCGATGTGTTTTCTTGTTTGGTTATATCGCTGAAAAGCTCCCTTTTCTATGCTGCCAGTGGAGGGTTACTATTCGTAATGGTGCCATCCTGGCGAATTCCAGAAAGTAATGAAATAGAAAAGAAAAAATATAATATGATAGGGATGCACCGAATATTCGGTATTCGGCCGAATCAAACTCGTAAGGTAGAAAAAGTATTGTTTTTGGGTCAAATTTTCGAAAGTGAGATTTTGTTATATTTGCACGTTTTAAGGTCTCCTGAATACGAAAATCATGTTCTTAGCGGTTGATCTGTGTGTGTATGTGTCTGTCTGTTATCAGCATATCTCAAAAACAAATTACGGCAATAAGTTTAAACTTGGTATTCTAAATGTGTATCATATAAGGATGCTACACTAAACTTTTCATTAAGATCAAGCAAATGGTTTATGTACAGGGACATTCAAAATTATTCAAATACATTATGTCTTTGGAGGAAATTGCAGGTAAGTAGAGTTTAAAATCTATAGAGTGCACCAAACAAAATGAAACGTATATTTTTTGTAACAGAGATAGTCAACTGGGAAAAAGAAATTGTGTATGTAGAAGCCTTGCCTCCCCCCTCCCCCGGGGGGGGGAAGTCCCCCCTCGAGGGGAGTAAATATTCATGATGGGTATCTTTCTAAAGAGCTCGCCAATATCTTTAAAACGAATGGTTGAACCATTGATCTGCGATAATTTAAAATAAAGTTATCAATTTTTTCCATTTATAACAAAAAAAAAAAAAAATTTTTTTTTTTTTTTTTGTTATGTAATGTTAAGGATAAATTAAACTTTTTTTATTTTTTATTTAGTGTTATACTACTTCTCTAATATGGAAATCGTCGATAGCTTTTTTAAATAATAATTTTAATAAATTATTTTTTTTAAACAGAATTATTTTTTAATAACCGAATCAAATTCTACTGAAATGCAGGTGCATATATTAATGAAACGGGGGTTTGAGGTGAGCGGTAGCCCCCCCCCTCACACAGAACTAATTATCACATAAAACTCTTACGAAGATTGACTTGTTTAACATAGGTTTACAAAACAGTACTTGTTATCTTACCTCTTAATCTCCAACCTGTATTTGAGGGGCAAACATACAAACCGTGTTTTCTCCTTCGGATACAAATTTTCAGACAACACAAAGACTGATAAATTAAAAAATAACTAAACTTAGAAACTTATTTTCGTTTGTTTAAATGTATTACTAGATACTAGGACAATATGTAGACATATCTAGGAAGATATGTAGTCATACTACTTTTATGTTAAGTTTAAAGAAAAATCACTAACTCAAGTTTTTATTTTTGGAGATAACACGGTTTGAATGTTTGCTCCTTATTTATAGTATTAAATTTCAGGGTAAGAGAAAGTCGTGTGAGTGACACACCAGATTATTTTATTTATATTTAGTGCGATACTACTTCTCTAACATGGAAATCGTCTGCATTATCATAAAAGATAATTTGTTTAAATGATAATTTTAATATATTATTTTTTTAAACAGAATTATTTCTTAATAACCAAATTAAATTCTATATAAATGTAGGTGCATTAATGAAACGGGGGGTTGACAGGGGCTAACGACCCCCTCACACAAAACTAATTATCATATAAAACTCTTCCAAAGCCTAATTTGAATTGTTTAACATAGGTTTACGTAACAGTACTCGTTATCTTACCTCTTAATCTCCAACCTGTATTTATAGTAATAAATTTTAGGGTAAGAGAAAGTTGTGTGAGTGACACACCAGATTATTCGTTTTAGAGTGGGTGCAAAAGAAAGCTTGCGCGTTTCTTAAGAGGACAGACAGTTAATAATTTTCTTTGACTGTGAGTCCAGCATTACACCACTACTTATGTTTGATAATATTTCCTAATATTTTTCTACATTTATATAAACCATAGTTTCTGAATATTAGTTTTTTGTAAAAAATTTTTTACAATTAAAAATATAAAATATTACTAAATGTAAATGGTATTACTGAAAAAGTTTACAAAAAATTAGCTGATTGACACTTGAATATAAGTAAATTAGCCAGCCGATTATTCGGTATTCGACCGAATAGTTACTATTCGATTTGAAAAATATTCGGTATTCGGTCAAAACTGCTATCCAGTGCATCCCTAATATGAATACTTTTTTTCAAATGTATTTTTTGAGGTGCTTGCATATTATCCTCATGCCACTAAATAATCGCCAATTTTTAAATATAAATAATATGGTAAATTTATAATTAACTAGCAGTCTTTGCCAGCTTTGCTGGTCATTATATTGAAACTAATTCTCAAAATACAATATCATTAATTATAATAATAAAAAAAAAAAAATCATTGAAATCAGTCAAAATCCAAGTTAAAGTTCTCGCTAGCTTCGGTAGCAGTTTTCCTGCTCGCCACACTTCACAAAATCCTTTTAAGAGTGAATATTGCATACACATACCTAACTGACACATTAAAAAAATCGGGATTCTGAGATTATTTAAAGCAGAGTTATGTTTTAAAATGTGTTTTTTAGCTAACCTCCCCACCCCGCTCTTAAAGGAAAGGAGGAGGGAATTTAGCAAAATATCTTTGTATTATGAGTTAAATACATATAACTGACCCACACATTGAAAATCTTCTTAAGATAATTTACTGCAGAATTACACATTTGTGTTACACAGTACATGTTTTCCCCCTGCCCCTCAGGGGAGGTAGGGAGGAGTTTCACAAAATCACTTTGTAGTGTGTGTTGAATACGCATATACAGTCCACACATCAAAAATTGCTATTCTAAAATTATTTGGATCAGAGTTAGGCATGGAAACATGTTTTTACCCCCTCCCCCCCAACCCTCAAGGGGGGATAGCATGGCATTTCAAATAATCCCTTTCAATTTTGTGTGTTTGAGTATGCATAACCAATCGACATATAAAAAGAATCGCCTACCTGAGATAATTTGGAGCAGAAATACTCTTTAAAGCGTGTTTTTCCCCCACCCCTCGTCCTTAAAGGGGGGGAGGGGAATTTTCACAAAATCCTTGTATAGTGCGTGTTGGGAACATATAACCAGCCAGCACATAAAAAATCGCCTAAGATAGTTTGGAGCAGAGTTTCGCATGGAAACATGATTCCCCCACCCCACCCCCTAGGCGAATAATGTGAAATTTTGCAAAATCCCTTTATAGTGTGTGTCTTGATTATGCATAACCAATTGACATATAAAAAAATTGCTATTCTGAGATAATTTGGAGCAGAGTTACTCTTAAAAGCGTTCTTTGCCCCCTTCCCCGCCGTTGAAGTGGGGAGAAATTTCATAAGATCCCTTTATAATGCGTGTTGGAGAAGCAAAAACAACCCACACATAAAAATTAATCTTATTGAGATAATTTGAAGCAAAATTATGCTTGGAAACATGCTTTTTGCCCCCCCCCCCCCATCCCCCAAGGGGGGGGAATAGGACAGAATTTTACAAAATCCCTTTGTAGTATGTGTCTTGAGTATGCATAACCAATTGACATATCAACAAATCGTTATCCTGAGATAATTTGGAGCAGAATTACTCTTATATTCGTGTTTTGCCTCCCCCCTCCTTTAAAGGGGGGGATCGGAAAATTTCATAAAATCCCTTTACTTTTCGTGTTGTGGAGGCATAAACAACCCACATATAAAATTTAATTTTGCTGAGATAATTTTAAGCAATGTATACTTGGAAACGGGTTTATCGCCCCTTACACAAAATTTCATTACAATGGGTGTTGGGAACACATAAATAAGCCAGACACTAAAACCTCAGCCTAAAACTACCTCAGCTCCTATAGATTTCCCCGGATGAATTCAGCACTAAAATGTGGCTTGAATTTGTCCCCTCATAACTTCCCCCTAAAATCGCAAAAACACAAAAATGAGTTTTTGGAAATATCCTCAAGAAGGTTCTTGGCGGTTTTTTATATCTTTGTGCTATTATTGGTAGAGTTTTACTCGAAAATCCGTATTTTTCTAAATTTGCCTCCGAAAATTGTTTTTACCCCCACCCTTAAAAATCCAAAATCGCAGAAAATAGTTTTTTTTTTGTACTCAAGTCTAGTCTCTCCCTCTGAAATTTCTTCACAGTGAAGCAATTTGGAGTTGAGTTATGCTTATAAAGGGATTTTTGCCTTCTGCTCCCCCTCCAACCCCAGGCGGAATGAGGGGATATTTCACAAAATCCCATCTTAGTGGGCATCAGTGTCCTAAAACTAACGTGATTACCAAAATTTGCGACTCTTATCGTCCATAGAATCGCCACGGCTGTGTTGAGTCGGTGATCAGTGAGTTTACTCTTTTATATATACAGATAACTGTTTATAATTTATTTTTATTTACTGATACATTATTACATGTATCTACGGTACTGTACACACCAGTTACAATAGTACTTAAATGTACCAATAAATTTAATTTATTTGGCTGAGTATAAATCTCAAAATGTACAATATTCGATTCTGTAGCAATTATTATCACGAGTGTATGTATGTAAGCTTCACGCATATGAAAAACAAAAAATAAATAAACAAATAAAAAAGATAAACTATGGAGGAAATTTGAAGTGGAACACTATAAATTGGTAACGACACAAAATACCAGATTGAAAGAAATAGTCCTGTCGTACTAAAAAAAAAAAATTGTGTGCCGCTACCATATTTTCTATAAATCTATCTGTATTGTAGAAATCACTTTCTAGCACGTTTGTAAGCTACATGCACAAGAAAATTAAAAAATATATATATCATTGGCATTGCTACCTTATTGTGTACGAATCACAAAACTCGGTTCTGTAGCAATTACTGTCATGCACTTATGTACTCTTTTGCACATAAAAAGAAACAGCCTTCACTGTTTGCCGCTACCTTGCAGTGCATGAATCTAAAATATGCAGGAAAATCCATATTACAACATTCACCACAGTTCACGTATGCACACTTCACACACATAAAAAAAACCACTGGGTTCTGTTACCTTGCTGTGTATCAATCTCAAAATGCACAAAAATCTGTTTCGTAGCAATCACTATCATACATGTATTTACACTTCATGCACACAAAAACAAAAAATTCTAATTTTCCTATTTTGTGCATGATTTTTCATGCTTAATACTGTTCTATTAAATAAATCCTTATAAACATATTTAAAATATACAACCTTTTATTAACTTCATGTCTTTGAGACAAGAAGTTAATGAAATGTTGTATATTTTATAAGTTAATAATGTCTTTGAGACATGAAGTTAATTGTATATTTTAAATATGTTTATAATAAGTGCTTCATGGTATAGTTTTTTTTTTTTTTTTTTTTTTTTTTAATAAATCCTTGTCTAAGAACATGACTCAAAATGACTTTTTTAACAAAACAGTATTAAGTGCAGTATTTATTTGCTGACGACTGAAATGTGAAATTGTTGTCAGTAAAGACAAATTATATTAGTCATTCGAAAATAATTAATTGCTTACAACTGTTGTGTGAGTATGAGTGATTAAAAATTTTCCGAAGTTAAAATGAAGGAAATAATATTGTTATAAGTAACAATTTTATGCAATATTTATATATTTATATAATGTGGTATTTTATATTAATGAAATAAATATAATAGGTAGATGATGAAAAAAATTAAGTCATTTTAGATACACCAAGTATTTATTGTTATTACTATTAAAGCATCTGAATTAATATGAAATTTATGTTAAAGCAAATAAAGATTATTTAGTGTTTATTAGCAAAATGTTAAAATCGAAATGAAAACAACGACGATTACAAAGCATATAACAATTTGAAACCATCGGAATTTTCATAACTATTCAGACAGAGAGAGAGAAAAAAAGCATAAAATATGAATGTAATAAATATTAAGGAAAAGAACTGAGAGAATGATGTAGTTATTTATGGCAGTATGTAGTTATGATATAGGTAGGTTTTATTTCGTCGCAGAGAAATATCACAGTTTCTTTATCCAGACTGTATAGTTTGGTGAGTTTCACATCTAGAAGAAGATCGATTTTTTTAAAATAATTTCTCGGAATTCTTCTATTTTGTTCGAAATCCATTAAAAGTGACAGAAATAATGTAGACGCCATATTAAAAAATTCTTCTACAATTCGCTTTCGACAACGTCTCGCAAACACAGTGGGCTTCGTTTTGATAACGAATGTTTACTTTCGAGACCGTCTCGAAAAATGTGGAATAAAGTAGCAAACTGAGAAAACGGTATTCAGTAAGGCTCCTATATATACGAGCTGGCGCATCCGACATTTTTTTGCCTTAGGGTTGCCGCATGTACCCAGCGTGATAAACAAACGGCATCCATTGTTTCTACCGTCTTGCTCGTAATTTTAGTGAAATAAACTGCAATATCGGAGGTTGTTCAGCAATAAACTGCTGTAAACACTCCAGAAAAGGATACAAAATGTTTAGGTTTCCTTCGGATAATGCAAGAAGGAGAAAATGGGCTGCGAATTGTCGTCCAGATTTTTGGATCCCGGGACCTAATGCACAGCTTTGCATAGTAAGTTTTATTGTTATTCACTTATACTTTTCTTTGCATTTCTGACATTTATAAAGTAAAAAATTTAAAAAAAAAGTATTATTTAAATCTAAATATGTATTTTAATAACCATAAATTATTTTAAGAAACGCTTTTTTACTGTGTGTTTGTAGAGTCTTGGCGACGTTTTTTTGGTTCGCCAA
Source organism: Salticus scenicus (assembly GCA_963930645.1). Lineage (NCBI taxonomy): Eukaryota > Metazoa > Arthropoda > Arachnida > Araneae > Salticidae > Salticus > Salticus scenicus. The sequence goes on along the minus strand of CAWVNO010000598.1, from coordinate 73,201 downwards.
AGTTGTCTTGTTCCTGATAGTATTAGGTCGTCGAAAAAACTTTCCAATTTTAATTGGTACGCTCTTTTTTTTTTCCCTCTTTCAAATGTTATGAATTATTTAAGAAACAGAATACTTGTGTTGCTTATCATTTTTGGTCGATTTTATTTTTGGATGAAAATTTCTTAAAACCACCAGTGAAGCGATAAAATCGCCAAGCGGAAATGCTGTCCTCTTACGAGGCAAAAAAAGGCGGTGATGCGCCGGCCTATTATTTATTTAAGGGGCTCTAGTATTCAGGTTTCGTTTCGGTACGTCATGTTGACGTCACTCTCGATCTCGAGATGATCTCGACGAGAATAAAGTAAGCCCCTTTGGGTCCCTTCACAAAATTCCACATAGTAAAAAGGGACCCTTCACAAAATTCAAATTCATAAAAAGGGACCCTTCACAAAATTCAAATTCATAAAAAAGGACCCTTCACAAAATTCAAATTTATAAAATAAGTCCCTTCACAAGATTTTGTTTTATAAAAATGATCCTTTTATTAAATGTTTTCATATTTTCAGTATTAGTCTTAATTAATGCCTTAATTTGGCTCAACGAAACTCTATTAACTTGATATTAAACATTACATAAAGTGATTGTAAAAACGGAAGATTTTACACAATATTTTACTTTTTCACAAAAATATTTTATATTTCACAAAAATAAATACAAAAATATTTTGTTTTTCACAAAAAAGGGACCCAAAAATTAAAACCTGGATCGACCCCTGAGCTATCACAAACTATACTCACTTACAAGGCAGAGAAAACTAACCATTGGTTAATATAAACAGAATCGTCCATTCAGCGAGCAAACGTAAATGTGGCAAACTTTGGTGATAATACTGCAGCTCGTTATGTTTACTTTAGCTATGAGTTCTCCGCGAACAGACTCTAGGTATATCATTTGCCTGGCGTGTAAGTGCATAGATGACTTTTTAGGAAGCAGTAATTTATTTCTTTTTTTGATTCTCTCACGTTTTTTTCATTTTTAACCTGTATGAATGCGAGGATAATTTTTTTAAACTACTCATTTGAGGAAGTAAATTTCAGCATGCTTCATACAGATACAGTTTTTTTCCAGAACGAATGCGAAGTTGATTTTTTAAATGGCTTAATTTAGAAGATTCTTTCTACACTATGGCTTTTCTCTTATGTGAATTCGAAGATGCCTCTTCAGATCACTTATTCCTGAAAATCCTTTAGAGCATTCTTCACAAACATATGGTTTTTCTCCAGTATGAACTTGAAGATGTGTTCGTAAATTGCTACTGTTAGAAAATCCTTTAGAACATGCTTCGCACACATACGGTTTTTCTCCTGTATGAACACGAAGATGTTTCCTTAAAGCGCTATTGTCAGAAAATCCTTTAGCACATTCTTCACACACATACGGTTTTTCTTCTGTATGAATTCGAAGATGCTTCTTTAGATAAGATATTGTTGAAAATCTTTTAGAACATTCTTCACACACATGTGGTTTTTCTCCCGTGTGAATGCGAAGATGTTCTCTTAGACTCCCCTTATCAGGAAAAGCTTTAGAACATTCTTCACACACGTATGGCTTTTCTCCTGTATGGATATGAAGATGACGCTTTAGATTACTTCTTCGAGAAAATTCTTTAGAACATTCTTCACACACGTATGGCTTTTCTCCTGTATGAACTCGGAGATGTGTTCGTAATGTGCTACTGTCAGAAAATCTTTTAGAACATGCTTCACACATATACGGTTTTTCTCCTGTATGAACTCGGAGATGTGTTCGTAATGTGCTACTGTTAGAAAATCCTTTAGAACATGCTTCGCACACATACGGTTTTTCTCCTGTATGAACGCGAAGATGTTTCCTTAAATCGCTACTGTCAGAAAATCCTTTAGAACATCCTTCACACACGTATGGTTTTTCTCTTGTATGAACGCGAAAATGTGTTGCTAAATGGCTCTTGCGAGAAAATCCTATAGAACATTCTTCACACACATACAGTTTTTCTCGTGTCTGAACGGGAAGTTGACGCTTTATATCATTTATTCGAGAAAATGCTTTAGAACATTCTTCATACACACATGGTTTTTTTCCTGTATGAACGCAAAGATGAGCCATTTAATAGCTGTTATCAGAAAATACCATAGAATGTTCTCTTCACCTATGGTTTTTCTAATGAATGAATGTGCAGATGTCTAATAGCATTATCTTTATTAGAAAATCTTTTAGAGAATTTTTTACACACATACAACTTTTCTTTCGCATTTCTGGGTAGATTCAACTATTAAATTCATTTTGAAATTTGTCACAAATATTTTGTGTTATGTGGTTAAGTATCTACAGTCCTCTTAATATAACCAAACATGAACGTACACCACGTACACTATACTATAGAGATGTGCCGTCATTCGAGTAAAATAATCGATTTACTCGATTATTTGGAATCATTCGATTAACTCGATTATCTAAAAATAATTCGTTAATTTCATTCCATCATTTCATTCGTTTCGTGAATTTTATTCCGATTATTTTTCTCTCGATTGCCATCATGTTCTTTATGCGCGTGCGCGAATGATTTTATCGATTATTTTCTTTCGAATTATTTTTATAACCTTTATGCGCGTGCGCGAATTATTATTTCTTGATTATTTTATTTCGAGTGATTTTAACGGCAAAAGCACGGACTTAATTAACAAGAACCCGTTTTTCCAACGGCAGCCGTCCCCCGAAAATGGACCTGAGATGGCCGCTATTATTTATTCGCCGCTAGGGGTCGAATGTGTTCTCTGACTGTTCAATGACACCGTAGAATGAGGTTTATCCGGGTGATGTAATTATAACGTGATGGTGGTATTTACCTACCTGCAACTAAGGCTCATATCACAGATTATCATACAGATAGGACAGTGAAGCTAAAACGCGAACCGGAAATAAAGTAGCACCACTAGTGTCAACAGAGGGGAACTACATGTGTTAAGTCTACATGAATAGCATCTTTGATCGAAAATTGTTTTTCTATTTCGTGAGTAGTTAGTTGCAGGTTAGTATGGGAAGTTTTCTTTTTCTTCACTTTCTATTGTTTTTGAATTCACAAAATTATCCTCAAAACATTCACAGCTATTCTTCTAAGAAATAAAAATTAATTTTATAATGTTTTAAAATATGCTTTATCAAACATATTCATATTCAAGTACAAATTAAAATTACAAACTGTAATTCTCAAATAGCAGTATGAAATCATTAAATACTTAACGTTGCTTGGTTTAAATAATACAAAATGCTTTAAAATGAAAAAAATGCTTATATTTTATGTATATTTTCAAAGTTTATTTTTCTTAATATTTAGCAGTTGCTTCTTAAAATAAATTTGCTTTTAACAATCAAGTGTGTAAACAATAATAAAGTTGCCAAACGAAAATGTATGTGCAGTTTTTTTTCCTTTACTTTTTCTACTACTTTTAAATTCACAAAATCATAACATTCACAGCTATTTTCTAAGATATAAAACTACTTTTTATTATGTTTGAAAATAAATTTTGCCAAACACAATCGTGTTCAAGTGTACAAATTAATATAACAAACTGTAATGCTGAAATAGCAGTATGGTATGAAATCTTAAATATTTAACATTGCTTGGTTTAAATTATACAAAATGCTTTAAAATGAAAAAAAAAAATTCTGGTTTATGTATATTTTCGAAATTTATTTGCATAATATTTAGTACTTGCTTCTTGAAATAAATTGCTTTCGACAATCAAATTCGTAAACAATAACAAAGTTCAAACGTAAACATCAATACAATGGTTAGTTGGTTGGATGTTGTGTTTAACGTTGCACTAGTATTATGATATGAACATAGACACAATAAAAATAAGACGAGCGATGCGTAAGCTGGAGAGTTCGAGAAACTTACAGCCGTTGACAATAGGGTCGTTGCAGTCAAATTCCGGTTACCGAAGAATATACGGCAGTGTCCTATCTGTATAATAATCTGTGGGCTCATATATATACGAGCTGGCGCATCAGGCATTTTGTTGCCTTAGGGTTTCCACATGTATCCAGTACGTTTCCCTGATAAACAAAAGACAAACATTTTTTTTATCGTCTTACCTTACTTTAGATTAACTTGTTTTATTATATTTCATAATTTTAGCTATGCAAACTATCATATGGAAGTTTGTTTAGCGATAAACTGCAATAATCAATCAAGAAGTGAATATAAAGTGTTCACAGACCTTCTATTACTGTGTATTTGAGTTTCGGCGACATTTTGTAAAAGAAACAGAAACCGCCCTAACAACACATCTTACCCCAGCACATCCATGGGATATCCTCAGAATAAAATGACATCCTGATGTGAAAAAAATGTGTTTTTAGGAATATTGTTGTTGATTATTCCTCTTATCTTGACCGGATTAGCTTCAGATCGAAATTTCTTAAATTCATTCAAGAAGCGATAAGGACGCCAAGCGGGAATCCTGCCCCCTTCAGAAGCAAAAAAATGGCGGTGATGCGCCGGCCTATTATTTTATTTAAGGGGCTCTACCTCCAACCTCGTGGATTGTTTACTCTTGAACTAAGCAGTGAGCACCATTATTTTTATTAAATTTTTTCATTCTTTTTTGTTTTTATTTCTCCCCCTTTTCTCAACAGTGAATTTTTAAGATTATGGTTTATTCTATTCTTGATCGGCCGTTAGCTATATATGATTTTTCCCATGAAAATATCCAAGAATACATTCTCTTACAGTAAATTTACAAAATGAAGGACACGGACGGAAGTTCTGCTGCTTACAAGAAAGTATTAATGGTTGTAAGCTTTTTCAAAGCAGGATTTGTAATAAAGTTTATATTTCAAGAAGTCCAGAATGGGAGAAATACTGCAACCATTGTATCAGCAGATGTCAAAGCTGAATATAAAAAACAGAAATACAACTTAAACATGACCATCGCAAGTGACAATGAGGTATGAATGTTTTCATATACCATAGTGTTGAATGTGATTAAAATTAGTTGTAAATATATTTCTAATTCTATAGTTCATTATTGTATCCCTTCCATTCCTTGTATAAATGATTTTTTTTTTCATTATGCTGTGTTTGTAGTGTAGCTAGAATGAGAAACTTTTCAGACTATTCGAGCGAAGCATATGTGGTGAAGTGTATTAAAATTAAGTTTATTTTTAATTTATGACCCAATTTAATCCCCTTCCCCCGTATTTTTGGAAGTGCTTATTAAATAAGCGTAGTGTAATTACATATTGTGCAAAAAAGCATATTTATAACGTCGAATTCTACAAAAATGCCCAGCTTGACATATAATTTATCAAGGTGGGTATAGAGGTAGTTGCGCAGTTCTAATGTCATATATTTAAAGATATTTATTGTTTATAATTTACGTATTTCAATTAATTTTGATTTTATTTTCAGTGATAAAAGTTCATGCAGTAACTTTTATTCTTCAAAAATTGCAACTTTAGGAAGTTATTGTGCCACAAAATATAAAGTTCATTTTTTTTAAACGATTAATGTTAGAGAAACTGTTATTTTATTCTTCTCAGAGAAATCTGTTTGTAAGAAATTTTATAGACATATGTGTTTTGAGCCAGAGTCATGGACATGATTTCAATGAATGGCAATGGTTACACTTTTTCAACACCTTTATATCATATGGCAGCCTTGAATCACATTATTCATGTAAATTACACCCCTAATCCAAATGAAATATTATAGGATATAAAATGTATGTATATGTATTCCCACCCCTTTTTTTACCTAAATATTTTTTATATGTGTTAATTCCACTTTGTTGATTTAAATAAGGAACTGACCAAATGCATTAGAAAGAAAATATGTATAAATTAATGACAGCATAAATCATAAGCAAGTAAATAATAATCAATTCATTTGCTAATTAGAGATGTTCTGGTTCAAAATTGTCTTTATTTAAAGATTGTTTTATTTATGTTGTTGCTGGCATATGACTCATCTGCATCTCCACTGTAGTTTAATTTTTTATATCTCTTCTGAGATCTCAATGTAGAAAAAGTTAGTTGCGATTTTGGGTTCATACCAGGGTTCCAACTCACTTTCAAAAATAAAATTCCCTGAATTTTCCAGGTCTATTTTTAGAAAATTCAAGTCATGAAATTTGGTTTGCAACATAAAAGGTAAGTTCACAACGTAAAACATAAAACAGCTTGCGACATAAAAGACAACATAGTCATGTGACCCGCAACATACACTGAATGCTCAAAAAGCATTTTCCAGGTTTATATCATCATTTTTCCAGCTTTTTAGACAATATTTGTGATTTTTCCCTGACATTTCCGCGACTTTTTTCAATAATTTCAAATTCCCTGACTTTTTCAGGTTCTCCCTGACCCATGGGAACCCTACCATACTCTTTTAAGTAGAAGTAAAATAAGCATTTTTTTTTTTTTTTTTTTAATCAAACATTTTTGGCATATTTATTTTAAACAATGAGTACCCTCTTCAGATAAAAAATTTAATCAATTCTATTTAGTTTTTACTTTTGTGATGTAAGAAATCTTATTTCTTCTTACCACCTGACTTTAAATTAGTATGATTTTTATGATTAAATGTATGATTAAATTTGTATGATCATTAAGACTTTGTGTAAAGATGAGTAAACCTAGCACATCAAAACATTTTTCTATATATTGCTATAACCCATTCAAGAAAGCTGGCCATGATTATTATAAAAAAAAGTTTGTGATTTGTAATAATGAAAAAATTTATATTTATATATGTTTTCATTTATAGGGAAAACATTTTGAGATATAGTCCAAATTTGTATAAACATGTATTGGATGTCGTAAAGCTTCCAGTAATTTTAACTGAACAATGTATTTATACGTACCTTTGTTTCTTTATTATCATTTCTAATCGCAGTAAGAACCTACTCTAAAACATTCCAGCTGTAAAACTCACAGTAATTTAATTTTTTTTTTTTTTTTTTTTTTTTTTAAATAATTTAACAACATTTTATCACAAAAATTGTTGTTTATTTTTTATTAAGCACAATTATATTGAATATTGATCCCCCCATGTTTAATTGTATATTAGCATGCAATACTGTATGTGTGAATTTTAATTAACAGGTATTTTATAAAGTAAGCCTATTATATGATAATTGTAATACAATTTACCATGTAGAGTAGCTAGGTTTTTTGTCATAACTCCTGATCCCATTGAGATCCCACTCTAAAAGTTTCAGGTTATATAGCTTTTAGTATAACCAAAAACATATATTTTTTTTTCCGATTTTTTAAAAAACACTATCTTTAATTTTTTTTTTAATTTCAAATTTTAAAATTTCAAATTTTTTAACATTTTTACCCAACATAATGATGTTGCATATCAAATTAAACCTTGTGAAATACTCTTTAAAATGAGGGGTCATAAACTTTTCTATCCCTTATAGAACTTGAGAAATTTGAGATTAAAAACGCTTATACAAGCTAAAAAATGCTGATTTTTTGAAATTTAAAAAAATTATTTAAAAAAAATCGAACAAGATAATTTTTTTTAAAAAATATATTCTCATTTATATCATCAAAGAGAATGATTCCTGCAAGTTTCATAGAAATCTGAGGGGGTCAGGTTGAGTGAGTGGTTGATTTGGCATGGTATGACCCAAATAAAGAAATACTGCACACTAGAAGCATCTTCAAATTTACAGAAAATATCAAATGAATAAAATTTTATTTTTTCTCTGTGTTAAACCTGGAAGTATAACAAAATAATTAGTAAAAGAAAAAAAAAAAATCTGTTATTTTATTTGAAGATGTTAATTCATTATTTGGGTAATTTTATAATTCCACAAGATTGTGAGAAAAGTTTGTCTACAGTTAAATTGTTATTTAATTTAATCAGGCATGAAAGTTTTCAGACTTTAGTCTGAAATCCTTCCTTTTGAAGGCGATGTTGGCTGTTTCTGAGATCAGTGTAAATCCAAAGAGAAACCAAAACCAAAATTTATGTTGGGGGGGGGGAGAAAATCATTTTAACTTCCCAAAGTATGTAACTATTTTGCTGAAAAATCAACAAAATTACTGCTTTACTGTTTTTAATTTTTATTTTGCTGCAAATTTTTTAAATAACATGATTATTTTGCTGTTAAATATGATAAAATTTTGTACTATTTTCAAAGTTAATTCCGGAAATAAAAGATTATTTTAGTATTTGCTTTTTTGGTAGCAAATTTCTGAAATGTACAATATTTTCGCAGTTGATTAGGGAATCATGGTTTTATTTCATTACTGTTAAAAAGAAAAAAAGAAATTACATTTATTTACAGCTAAATTAAATGCTTAAGTTAGGAGTAATTTTTGCTGCCAATTTCCAAAATAATGAATATTTTGGCACTACCTGGAATAAAACATTTTTTTTTTCAATATGTGTGTGTCTGAAATATGTAATTATTTCATTAGAATTTTTGCTTTTTTGTTTAAGTGTATGATTAACAAATATGCAAAATTTGCTGATTCTTTTTTTTCTTTTTTCTGCCAACTTCAATGAATTTACTAATTGATTTGTTTATTGTAGGTTAACAGTTGTACACTTTTGTGTCTTAATTCCAAAAATACATATTTTTGCATTTTATTGTGACAAATTTGTATTGTGTGCAAGTTCAGACTTTTCATTTTTTATAAAATAGTTTTATTAGTTAGTTATTTTTGTTTGTTATTCTTTTTTTAACAAAGAGAGAAGGATAACCAAGGTTAGCCTGAACCTCCGACTACTTCTGAAACACGAGATACAGTAGACCCAGACCATAAAACGAAAAAAGGAGAGGCGACTTCGACTAGCAACCGCAAGGAAACGTGCCATCAGAAGTTTCATCAGATGAAGGTTATTCAATATCTAAAGCCGGCAAGTCCACAACCTGAGGCACCTCACCATCCCACTGCAGAAAGCCATCAACCTGAGGCACCCCAAGACAGCCGACACAGAGAGCTTGTAAATATTTGTAGAAAGGATGTAAATAACAGCAAAAGCCTGGTGAGTGTCTAAGTTGTGTGGTGTTTATTAAAATCACTGCACGACTAAGATAACTCTCCCTGGCAACCCAAAGAAGAAATGGACATCGCTTCATCAAAGGATATGAAGGTAATACTTTAATCATTATTATTTTTTTTTAGTTAAATTATTAATTAATTTATTTTTTAATTTAATTTCATGTGAATAAAAAACCAGAATTTTATGACAATACTTATTTATTTAAACATTTATATTTAAAATAATGATTGTTATTATATGAAAGATCAGGACCCTGTGCATTTTTCGGAACGTGTGTATACGCAAGTGAAGTGTGACGTCACTGACCATCCGTGGATGCAAGAAAAATATTTCCTATGTTAATCGGCCATTGTATTTTTTGTAAAAATATTATTAAAAATCAAGGGAAATTATATCCCGATTTCAGTCCCCATATTTAGGTGTGCATGCATTAGATTAAGTTGTTTTTGCTGTAAAACTGATAAAATTTGAATTTTAAATTTCAAAACTCTAAGGGGAAAAAATGGCAAACTTCTATATTCGTTTGAAAACGTAGCATTTCATTCCAAAGGAAGATATTTACACAATAAATATCCAACTAATATACTAATTAAAAGAAAAATGATAAAAATTCTATCATAATTTGAAGTCAAATTTGTATTCAAATGTCTAAATAAAGTATCTGATATAAGATAAGATACTAATATTTTGCAACGGAATAGATTTAATATGTCATCCTTGATGGAAAAAAAAATATGGCCAAATTATTTGGCGAACGTATTTAATTCCTTTCAAAAATCGTGGTTATTTTAACAACGTATATTAAGAAAACAATCAATTTCAACAATCAGTATTGAAACATCCCGGGACAGCCCTACTAGGACTCCGGTCCTAGTATAGCTCAAAACCGCTCTTCGAGCGGTGAGCTGGGGCTGCGCCCCTGTTAAATCAGTATTGAAACAATATTTCGTACAATACATATTACGAAAATATACATCTGGCATGTATATTTTCGTATTACGGTTTTGATCGCCAAATACAACAAACGCCAAGGACAACAGTCTTGAAATTAAAAATTTAAATTTTGTCAATTTAACAGCAAAATAACTCAATCTAACACATGCACATGCTAGCTAATGCATACCTATACCCAAATAAGGGAATTAAAATCGGTAAATAATTTCCTTTGATTTTTAATAATTTTTTACAAAAAATCCAATGGGCAATTAACATAGGAAATCTTTTTCTTGCATCCACGGATGGCCAGTGACATCATCACTTCGCTTTCGTATTGTCCTGATCGCCTTCTTCATGTTTGTGTTTTTTGTTGCAATGATGGTCGCAATCCAATTTTCTTTTATTTAAATCGTCATCTCTCAATAATGAATAATCTGAAATATTAAGAAGCGCTTCGTCCTCAAGATTTATTGAATCACCAGTATCTCCATAGTGCGGTTTGCCCGGTTTAACTGGACATTGTTTTGTCCTAGTATCTTTTTAAGTATTTGCTCTGAGTTTGCACTCATATTCCTTAATCGAGAAAAAGTCAAAAGCTAAAATTTTCAAATTTATTGCCTGTACCTTTAGAGTAAAAATGCCTACCTATGTACAACATTCATTTCGGACACAATATACCGACCGTCATCATGAGTACATAATCTGAAATTGTACGTACTTAACTGTACCGTAATTTCATTATCTCTATATATTAAAAAAAAACTAACTGTCGCTGGCGTCAATTTTTTTTGCCTGCGACAGCATCTTCTCGCGGAGGGCAAAGTGCTCTGCATCATGAGTAGTATCAGTGTATTCCGACTGTTTCAAGGAAAGCATTTCAGCTCCTTAGAAGTTTCTATCATTTTAATTACCGAAGTTATTAACAAAAACGTAGGATTTATAAAGGTACTCCATTTGCCACCGGAGAAAAAGTTTCTCTTATGACGTTTTTTTCTGTGTTGCTGACGTCACTTTCCTCAGGAAAATTAAAATGTGATCAATGGTGTAAATAAGAAAAATTGAAAAATTGGCATCTTTGAGATGCTCGAGAGAAGAAAAATTTATTTAGAATAACGAAATATGTAAATAACCGACATTTAAAAAAATATTAAGTAAAAATATAATGAAATGAAAATTAGTTTATATTTTTATTTTAGTTTACATTATTATTTTATAGTATTATCTAGATTTGTATTATTAGTTTTTATTTTAACGTTAGGCGAAAGAGATTTACTAATGAATATAATGATTATGTTACACAACGATTGGTATACGCAAGCGAAGTGATGACTTCACTGGCCGTTCGTGGATGCAAGAAAAATATTTCCTATGTTAAACGCCCATTGGATTTTTTGTAAAAAATTATTAAAAATCTAGGAAAATTATTTCCCGATTTTAATCCCCATATTTAGATATAGGTATGTATTAGTTATCATGTGCATGCGTTAGATTAAGTGGTTTTTGTTGTAAAATTGATAAAATTTGAATTTTAAATTTCAAAATTCAAGAGAAAAAAAATGGCAAACTTCCATATTCGACTGAAAACGTAAACATTTCATTTCAAAGGATAATTATTACACAATAAATATCCAACTAATATACTAATTAAAAGGAAAATGATAAATATTCTATCATAATTTGAAGTCAAATTTGTTTTCAAATGTCTAAATAAAGTATCGGATATAAGATACTAATATGTTGCAGCGGAATAGATTTGATATCGGTCATACTTGACAGAAAAAAAAATATCGCCAAATTATCTGGTGAACATAATTTAATTCCTTTCAAAAATCATGGTTATTTTAACAACTTATGTTAAGAGAGTAATGAATAATATGAAACAATATTTCGTACAATACATATTACGAAAGTATACATCTGGCATGTATATTTACGTATTACGTTTCTGATCGCCAAAAACAAAAAACGCCAAGGACGACAGAGTTTTGAAATTTAAAATTAAAATTTTGTCAATTTGACAGCAAAATAACTGAATCTAACACATGCACATGATAACTAATACATATATACACCCAAATAATGGGATTAAAATCTGGAAATAATTTTCCTCGATTTTCAATAATTTTTTACAAAAAATCCAATGGGCGATCAACATAGGAAATAATTTTCTTGCATCCACGGACGGTCAGTGACATCACACTTCGCTTGCGTATAGAATTAGAGGTTAAGCCCAGAAATTTTGAAAATGAAATTTACGAGACGACAACATAGATTAGTTTATATAAAAATTTAGCTTTTTTAACTCAAAACATATTTAAAATGATGGATGTTTACTATGACCAATTTAGCGATTTTTAAAATTTAGAAATGAAGAAGCTCGTACGTTTTTCGCCGAGGAATTCATTTACGCAACCACAATAGCCATTTTAACTCTAGCCATGCCTTAAATATAGAGAAAAATTCTAAAATAGTCCAATAATAATAATAATAATAATAATAAAATTGACGACCTATTTTTGTTTTGTAAGCATTGATGTAAAACTTTGCAGAAAACAGAATTTAATTTAATATAACAGGACTTTTTTTTTTTTGTCTGTTTTTCCATGCAATGGAATGAAGTAAATGCATAGCTAAAATATTCTAGTTACACCTAATACAGGACCTCACTGGCAGATTTCAAATTTTTCATTTATTTTGACGATGATGTAAATTATCTATCTCAGTTATGCATGTCAAGATTTTTGCGAGAAAAGTTAAATTTCGCCAAGAGGTTAAACTGTACCATTGCTTTAGCACTTTTTTTTTTTTTTTCAATTTTATTTTAAATATTTTTGAACTTAATTCAAGAGGGAAAAAAAAGAGGAGCATTTTTTATTTGGTCTAAATGCACAAAATATCTCCAGGTAAAATATTATCCGTATTATTACAAAGAAAATAGCTAAAGTAGTTTTCCCTGTATCACTGATGTCTCTATAAATTAAATTAAAATTAATTATCCAACATCATAATATTTCATTCTCCACACGCATTTTTTATTTTCTAATTCAATATTACATAATATATATGTAAAAAAATCAAGGTGTAATCAATATATATCCAGAAGATGTAGCCAACAAGCCAACAAATATTCAGAAGCCATCATTAACACAAGTTCAGGAGATATCGGCAGCAATTATGATCAATATATACCAGTAGATATCGCCAACAGTAATAATTATTTAGAAGATGTCGCCAACAAGTATTCTGGAGCCATCATGAATATTTATTCAGAAAATATTGTCAACAAATATTCAAAAGCCATCCAATTTATGAATGGTGAGGGTCTATCTCGAATACTTAAAACCGGCAATTCGTTTTTACAATATAATTAAGGATGAATTTTTCACTTATCAGTAAGTTTTGAAAAATGTGATTTTTTTTCTCTTTGTTTTTTTCCCCCGATTTAACTTAGTATTTAATATAGTTTAAGAAATGGTAAAATCAGATATTGACGGGCATCTTGGTAAATTCATGGCGACAATGCAAAATCGCTATCTGAAAGAAACTGTCCTGTCGTACTACTACTAATGAAATGTTTAAAATAATTGCATTAATCACATAAGATATTTGTTTTCAATGGATCTGACTAAATCATATTCTAGAAAAAATGCACTTTAAAAAGTTGCATCTTTACTGTTGTAAGCATCATTTTAAACCTTGCTGCACGGTGGGAATAAATGCAGAATGTTAATATTGCCCCAAATTAACAAAAAATTCAATAGTAAAAAATATAGGCATTAGAAAAAGTAAATTCCTAATTTCTTTAATCAATCAATAATACCCGAAAAATTCATCGTCAAATAGTGACAAAAATTTAACAAGTGGATCGTATACTAAAGCTGTAACGCTAAATAGTTTAGATGTTAAGAATTTCTCTCTGTTCTAAACAGTTAGTGCTATCGTTTTTTATTTTGTGTGTCTAGCTTTCTAACATATGTTTTCTCTCAAAATAATAGCAAATTGTTATTATATTGTCGGACGTTAAAACAGATTTTTCACGTATTATAAACGATATAATATTAAATATTGTGTATTTCAATGTGATACCAAATATAGTGGATTTCTATAATATTGTTCAAATTTTCTCTTGTATTATGTATTATTAATATTCTAATTCAATGAAAGACGAAGTTTCGAATAGTCGGGTAGAATCCAGCATGGGTTAATGAGCGAAGCAAGTCGGCGTGAGGGAAAGCCTTCCTCGGGGGTTAGTGAGCGGAGCGAGCAGGGGGCAGAGCCCCCTAGTTTTTATTAAACAAAGGCATGACTCAGGAATTAATTTTCTTGGGAATTTCCAGGAATCAAGTTTATTATGATTTACTGCCTGTTGAGCCGCATGTGAGTTCAGACTTTATTTCATATGCATTTTTCAATGACTAAATCAAAATTGCTATTATATCACTTGTGTTATTTTTCTTGTCAGATTTGAGTATGATTTTTGTTTGATCTCTTGAAGTTTCCTAGATGGCAACATCATGTGAATTATATGCACTCTTTCTTATCTCAACTTTATAATCATATATCATTATACTGTTATTGATGAAGAAAACTTCTTTTTTAGATATTGTTATGATTAATGGGTTCTTTTCCTTTATCCAGGTGCATGGAAATCCCCAAATGCGAGCCAAGTCGCCAAGCGAAGCGAATGTAAGAATAGTTTACGTAATAAAAGTTAAAACGTTACATTAGAGTTGTAAGAAATTTAGGGTTATAAGAAACCAAAATTTAATCATTTTTATAATCATCAATCTACCATCATTTGCATATAAGAAACCAAGGCATGGCCCCATACAAACAATCACATTTCGGTTGAAAGAAATTTTGGTGAAATTCTACATTATTTGGTGATTTTTAGAAGTGAGCCAAGTCATGGTGAGCCCCATACAAACATTCCCTAGTTGCCAAGCCACAAGAGCCAAGTCGCCAAGCCCAAGTCATTTTTCGCTAAACCAAGCCATGACCCCATACAAACATTCACATTAGGGTTGTAAGAAATTTTGGTGGAATTCTACATTATTTGACGATTTTTCAACGCGAGTCAAGTCGCCAAGCCCTTAATAGTATTTGGCAATTTTTCCCATACGCCCGGATAAAGGGAAAGTACCGATTAATGTAACTAATAATTAGAGCTGTACCGAGTACTCGGTATATACTGCACTCGGCCTATTTGCCGAGTACTTGGTACTCGGCCAAATTTAGGCTATGTATTCGCTCAATACCGAGTAATTGTGGGAATTTCACTATTTTTATGCATTATTGAAAGAAATGTGCTAATGAGAGATATTTATTTTATAACTAAACTAAAATATATGGAAATATAAATAGAGAGTCATTATAATTAAAATTTTTGCTATAACAGCTTTCTGCAGTTAAAACGGGCTGTTATCAAACTTAGTATATAGATGATTCATGATATGAGCTTTTAATTATAACTATCTTGTATGAATGTAATATGCATTTTTTTATAAAAACTTAGTACATGAAATTGTATTTATAAATCAGACAAAAAAGAAATAAGAAAAAGAAAGAACCTGTATAATATTAACACAAAATTTTCGTTATTCATTTGTGCAAATAAAAGTAAGACACTTTCAAATCGGTAAGAAAAGATTGATTTTGAATTTTATACTATAAAATAATGTAAAAAACTATCACCAATTCGGATACAGTTTACCGTTGAGTAAAAGGTGCGTTTATTTAATATTTTAAGAATAACAACAACAAAAAAATAATAAAGTGAAAAGAGGAGGGTGCATTTAACCGAGTAAAGGCTTTTATGGCATTTTACGTTATATATACAGGGTGGCGACAATGAGGGAAATCATGGAAAAATCAGAGTACTTTATCAATCTGCAAATATCAGGGAATTTTGTAAAAATACCCAAAAATCATGGAAGTTTTCATTTTTGCTTTATAAACATGACTGAAAGGTCGCCAAATAAGTGTTGCACAGGATTGGCTGTTTTCTAGCTACATCTCATCAAGTTATTAAATAATAATAATAATAATAATTTTAGTGCAATTTGTGGAATAATTTTATGTTCTGATGTGAATATGCTGTGCAATTAAAATAATTCAGATTTTTATAATTTTGTTAATTTCTCTCAAATTTTTTATTTTATTTTCCGTTTTGTAAGTGAACACATAAAAAAATAAAAGGATTTATATAGTTTTGTTAATCAGTATAGTTTTTTTTAATTGAAGTGGTTTAGAAAACATGTTACACAAGAGTGCGATATACACAAAATTATGGAATGTATATAGGTAACGGAAATCATGGAAATCTATCAAAATTAATCACGGAAATCATAGAACTTTTTTTCTGAATTTTTGTAGCCACCCTGTATAAAAAAAAAAAAAAAAAATACACTAAAACGTTATTTAAAACCTATTTTCATAATCAAATCTCTTGTTTTGCAAATTATGGCCCAAAACCACCTGTCATTTTACATTTCTATGATCTGAAGATTAATGAAGCCTATCATGTTTGAAATTATAAAATATTTTAATGTTCCCCTTTTATATGTGAATTTCATGTATCTTAAATTAAGCCTTAGTGCCTAGTAACTTTTATATTCTCTAAGAATTATCTGAGGATGATTTCGCATCTAAAAAAATGTTAAGAATAAAGTTATCAGTTATGGTTTTAGTAATCCACTATGCTAAAAGTATCAAAATATAGCAATGAACCTAATTATGTATATACACTACAAATGTTCTGCATGAAAGCATGCTGTTTACCATTTAACTAAATTTTATCTTCAAAAGACTTTTTCTTTAATTTTAAGATGTGCAAATTTCTTCATACATCCATCAATTATTCTTTCTTACAACTACTCGGTACTCAGCCGATTAGTAAAAGGCCGAGTACTCGGTATTCGGTCAAAGTGCTACTCGGTGCAGCACTACTAATTAATTTTCTTTAATGTTACATGAAACTAAATAACACAATTGTTTTGATTTAAATAAAATCTACTTCTTAATTACTCTGAAAAATCTTAATTTAATGATAATTAAAAATAACAGAATTTTTTCCAAATGATTAAATACTTTTTTAAAAATTGAGTCTTTATATGTTCAACTAGCCGAATAATTTGATATTCGGCCAAACTGAATATTCGGTGCATCCCTAGTTTGTAGATTGTAATGGAACCAAATTATTTGGTGTACCTACAAGCACTATACACAAGACATACCACTCAAACACTATACACACACACAAAAAAAAAAAAAAAATAAATAAATAAATAAATTAGATAATCCCTAATGATTACTGATGAATCCCCTGCTCCTTAAATCGTTTATAAGGGAACTATAATAACACTATGGTACATAATCTTATTTGAGTACTACAATATAACATTACAATGCTTATATAGATAAATACATCAAGTAAAGAGACGTGCAAGTAGAAGCGGATAAATTTTTATGAATTTCTTTCAAATACAACTGTATTATTAAAAGAATGACAAATAAAACAGGAAAGAGATAATTTTATATCAACAAAATGCAGCATAGTATATTCATATTATTTCACAGAATGTGACTTTGCTCACCATAATTTTACAAAATAAAAAAAGTTTTATTCATGAATTCTTAAAATAAAAAAAGGTATATACATAAAAATAAAAAGGTTTCTGAAAAGTGATGATTAACACATAAAGTAATTTTGCTGTGTCTGATAATTACACTGCTATCAGTTTAGAAAATAATATATGTACAAGAAAAAGTTATTTGAGTATAAATAATATAAGAATATGAGCAAATGTAAATTGAGAAAAAATGAAACCCTAATGCATAGTTACACAAGATGAAATGATTTTATTGTCTTTGTTCTACAAAAATGTGAACAAATATGAAAATTTAAAAATCTTAGTCGACATAAATTACACGAGTATGCAATGCTAAATACATAAAATGTGAACAAACTGGAATGAAGAAAAAAATTAAAAACAAATGTTTTAAACAAAGTGTACACATGTGTGTATATACATGATTTAAATAAGCATTTAAAAAAAAAAAAAACTTCAACTGGTTTTATCAAAGAACAATGGTTTAAATTGATTAATGATTTTTCTATGCATTCCGTATGATACTACATATACTGGGTGATAAAAATTAAATTTAAAATTGTGTCTATATTAAACATGAACAATTCGGATAATTTAACAGTTAGAAACAACATAAATTATTTCAGTTTATCTCCAAGACTTGGACCTCAATTAAAAGTACCTTTCTTTATCTCATTAAATTCAGTTTTTAAAAAACCACCATAAGAAAAATAAGTGCTACCCTGAATTTTTCCTGTTAAACTTTACAATAAACTTCATTGTTTAGATTGGTTGTGTTACTCAGATTTCTAGGAGTCTACAATAAATTTGAATAAAACTGAAAGAATTCAAAAAAATATGTATGTACAACAACAAATCTTTAGGATAAGCAAAATTGTAAAAGGTAAGTATAAGGTGGAATAAGTATAAGGTTATTATAAGTATATTAAGTATATTATAAGTATATTATAAGTATATTATAAGTTATTATAAGTATATTAAGTATAAGGTGGAATAACCTTACTGTATCTGGTATGGTATGCACAAAATGGGGGAAAAAAAAAAAGAAAGAAAAGTACAACATTAATTTTGCAGTAACATTGAAGCATATAAGAGATTTATTGTAAGAAATGAAGTAGAAAATTCCCTATTTTCTTATTTTTTCATTAAAATTTAAATTATAAAATAAGGGTTCCAAAATTAACTAAAAATGCTGATATATAAATTAATTGACTAATGGAGGGTAATATAGTATATGGTATGGTGCAGTCTAAAAGTTCAAGTAATTTAATGCGCCCAATAGCTCTTTCGACATGAATTCTATGTCGTGAAACTTTTTTATTTTCTTTCATCAAATGAAAATTGAATTATGTTGATTTAAAAGTGTGGTGTAACTAACTTAAAACTAAATATAGACGATACAGCGTCACTTTTCAGAAATATTCTCTCTGTAAAATTTTGGAAAGTAAAGTCATTTTCGGTAAAATGCTCTGAGCATAATACGCTATGTTCAGATGGTGTAAAATTTCCTCGTTTCAATTTGATAAGCCATTCTTTTAATAAACCAGACGAATTTAAAGGAAATGCATGAAAACTTACACGTTTCTGCTTGCATGTTTCTTTGCTTGAATTATTTGTGGATCTAAAATATGCACAGTTTTTTCATATGTTGCTTTCTTTTGACTTCGCATTTGCAGCGTAAACAAATCATGGAATACCACCGTCACGTGACTTCCGCACAAACGTTGCCAACGGTGAATAACCCTCATTATGGTTTTGCTGAAATAGCATGCTCACACACAGGGGAGGTATTTTGTTGATGTATGTCAATTAGAAAAAAAAAATAATAATAATGTCAAGACCTGCCCTTTCCCCCTTCCCTGCAAGGAAAAAACTATTTTGTTGTTGTTATCAGGAAACTTTCTTTTATATTTTCCTATACAAATGCATGCAGTACAAATTATTGTTTTTTTAGATCCATTATTGAATGCAGACAACTTCCACCTTAGAGAGATATTACTGCAAATGTGTAATGGAAGTGAATTTTTGCCGTACAGATAGCATCTTTCTTTTTCTTCGGGAAAATGGCAATACAGCAGTGCCACTTATCGCATACATACACCCAATTCAATCAGGCTCTCCTCAGGCCCTTTTTCATTTATCTTGTTTAGGTTTAACGACTGCCACCAAAGTTGACATAAACTGATTTAAATCAGTTGCATTTACAATTTTATATGCAATTCTGTGCAGTAGTTCCTCAGATATAGCATTCCCTGAAATAGCAAAAAAACGTTTTATAACAGTGCCACAAGTTTTGCATTTCACACCAAAAGGCAATAGGCACTAACTCATATGTCAAAATGGATCAGCAATTTCTTACATGCAATTTCTTGCAGTAGTTCCTAAGATATAGCCTTTTCTGAAAATGGGGAATCATTGTACAGTAGGGCCATCTATTAGGTGATTTACACATAAAAATGTTAGACACTAATTTCTGTCAAGGTGCATCTATATATTAATTTCTATGTTATTCTGTGCAATAGTTTCTAAGGTACAGAATTAATATGAAATACAATATATATTGTACTTCTTTCTCTCTTTTTTTAATGGTGTTTTCCTTTACCTGCGGCTTATTTCTGTTGAGCTATCTACATGATAGACCAGATGTTTCTGCCTAAAGGTTGTCTGAGTGAGTAATGTTCACCGGTTGTCGGCCTGGATAACTCAATTGGTAGAGCCTTGACCTTGTAAGTCAAAGATCAGGGGTTAGACTCCCGGTCCAGGCATTATTTTCACTCAGTCGGAAAAATAAATTTCAATTAATATGAAATAATTGGGTTCCTCTAAACATTCATTAAAGAGCAACAGAGGTTTTAATTAATTGTTAAAATTAAAATAGTTAAGTGAAAAATAAACTGTAAGACACAAAAAGAAGCAACTTATTCTGAAAAGTATGCGTAATCACTCACAGCAAACAGTTCAAATATATATATATATATATTATGTGTGTGTGTGTGTGTTTGGTTTGATTGCAAGGGGTGGGGTGGGGATTACTCAATGCACAATTAAAACTGATAACTTCTTATCAAGACTCAAAGTAGGAAGGTGTTTTTATTTTTTCTCTTTTCTCTTCCATTCATTATAGACTAAAGTAAACAAACACAGCATTTCTCCTAGTCTCCTGATATTAAAGTGGTTATTTATATGGAATGGATATCTTGCAGCATTCTAATTAGATTAAAAAAATAGTTGGCATAGGTGGACTCTGCTCAGTTCCCCATCATATTTATGTTCTCGTAAATTTCTAGTGCTAAGGCTCCTATATAAACGAGCTGGCGCATCAGGCATTTTGTTGCCTTAGGGTTGCCAGTGGCAACCGTGTTTACGGGGTGGTACGGTGAGGCGGGGAAGCAGAATTTGAAGATATGGTGGTTGGCGTTGGACGCTGTTTATCGGCATAAGGATCGATCGCGTTGTGCGCACTAGGAAATATCGTTAGAGGGATATATTGATAGAGCAAGAACTTAAATACTGTTATCGCGATATTAAAAAAATATGAATACTTGGGAATATATTGATAAATTATCCAGCCTTAGTTGCCACATGTACCCAGCGTGTTTCTCTGATAAACAAACGACAAACATTTTTTTTTATCGTCTTACGTTACTTTAGAGTAACTTGTTTTATTAAATTTCATAATTTTAGCTAAGTAAACTATGATATGGAAGTTTGTTTAGCGATATACTGATATAATCATTCAAGAAGTGAATATAAAGTGTTCACAGACCTTCTTTACTGAGTATTTGAGTTTTGGCGACATTTTGTAAAAGAAACAGAAACTGCCCTAACAACACATCTTACACCAGTACATCCATAGGATATCCTCAGAATAAAATGAAACCCTGAGAATGTACTTTGAAAAAAGTGTGTTTTTAGGAATATTATTGTTGCTTATTCCTCTTATCTGAACCGGATTAGCTTCAGATCAACATTTCTTAAAATCATTAGGGAAGCGATAAGGACGCCAAGTGGGGATGCTGTCCTCTTCGGAAGCAAAAAAATGGCGGTGATGCGCCGGCCTTTTATTTTATTTAGGGGCTCTATCTAGTGCGAGACATATTATAAACATGTTAAAAGAAATGAATTTCACCAAAGCTTGATACAGTGACAGAATGAAATCCCCGCCTAATAGGCTATCCACCATTCACTTCGATATATTTATCTTATTCTAACCTATTAATTTATTTTATCAGGGTCAATTCCGTTGTTTAGTTTTCATGCTACTATTTCCAATACAATAATCCTCAAAATTTATATTTATATGAAAAATTTACAATTTCGCTATGTTGATAAAATCGTAAATTATGAATCATTTACGAAATTTTCCTATTAGAATATTTGTATTCAGTCATGTTCAAACAGATATCATAAATGTAATTTTAATGTTGTCTAATGTATTTACGATCCTCAAAATGGAGATTTCTGCTCATTTTTGCCTTTTTCTGGCATGTTAAGTAAACCGTAAATTCCAAATAACTTACGAATTTTTTAAATTGAAAAAAATCATAGTCTATGATATTCATGCCAGTATCCTAAATAATATTTCGAAACTGGTTTGACAGCTTTACGATGAAAACATTTCTCAAGATTGACGTTTATGTGAAATTTTGCTCTATTATGCCATGTTAAGAAATTCGTAAATTTTAAATAACTTACGAAATTTTTATATTGGAAAATTCATAGTCATAAATATTCATGCCATTGTCCTAAATAATATTTCAAAAGTAGTTTGACATCTTTACGATGAAAATATCTCTAAAAATTGACGTTTATGTGAAATTTCGCCCTAAGCTGTCCTGCTAAGAAATTCGTAAATTTCCAGTAACTTGCGAAATTTTCAAAGTAGCATATTTATAGTTACCGATGTTCATTCCGGCATCAGAACTCATACTTTAAAACTGGTCTGACATTTTTGCAGTAAAAAGTTTCCATTTAATGCACGTTTAAGTGAATTTTTGTCCTATTCTCCCATGTTAAGAAAATCGTAAATTTCTAATAACTTACGAAGTTTTTTAAGTCAAATGCTGCAAATGAATAGGGTTCTTGCCAGTGTCGAAAGTAATATTTTAAAACTGATCTGACCTCTCTGCGACAATTTGTTCGTGAGATATCGTGCACCATCGAGCTTTAATTTAGGTAGAGAGCGAAATGGCAACCCCTTTGTGTGGCCAACATCATCGAGAAGTGTCACGTGACAATAACTTTGAGATTTCTGCTTTCTCCTCTGCGCGTGAACTACTACGGTATTGTGTTAGCCGAAAGCCGAATCATAGAGGTATTGCGCCCACGTGGTTTGTGATCTTTCCTCGTTGTGCGTAAGCGCATAGCGTCAAGCCACAGTGTGCGCCAAGCGTGAATTCTCGCCAAACTCACTTAGCTCCGTAAGCTCCGTAGAGGTCTGCCGCTACAAAGAGACGCTAGTAACATTGAAATATAGTCTTGATTTTCAATTCTCATAGGAATTATGTATTAAAATAATATTTTTAATTTTCATTATTGACGATATTGGCATTAAAAAAAAAAAAAAAAAAAAAAAAAAAAAAATCCCATTGTCATAAAAAAAAAAAAATAAGCCCATCAAAATTCGGAGCAAAAATTTATAGGAATATCATACTTTCATCTTATAACTGTAAAAGAAATTACATTATAATAATATAAAAAAGAATAGGACAGATTCTATTTTTTAATGTCTTCATAATATTTTTATTAATAATCTAGATGCATCATTATTTAAGATATTTGTTTTATTTCTTATTCTTTTCTTTATATTTAAGAAGAAAGTATTCGATTAATGGAAAGTTTTAGTCACTGGTTTCCAATGAATTTATACGTTTTGACATATCCTGTACACGATTGCACTATTTTAAGTGTCTTCGTGTGTGCCTAAACTTTTGTGGATTTTCTATCTCATAAATAAGTGGACGAAATTTAACCAAACTTGATATTTAGTTCTAACATCGAAAATTAGTGCTTATAAGCTGTTACTGAAAATCGCCCACCAGCGACCGAGGGGTTCCGCGCTCAAAGCTGGTAGACGTGAAGTGCCGGATTCCATCTCAGCTCGCGCTCGTTGGCTTAGTTGTTTGGAATTTTCCGTGGTTTTCTCCGAAACTTGCGTAAATACGGACTAGGACCCCTTAGAAAGAGCTCCCCCACGGAGGGCACTCCTATTTATGCCTAGGATCCTAGGGTAGTCAATCAGCCTTACTTTCAAAACACTAAACGCCCCATAGGTAGCGCTGTCATCCCGTATATATATTTATTTTATTGTATTTATTTATTTGTTTCAACAAAGTACGAAACTTCGCATAAATATGCACAGTGAGAATTGTTTTTTAAAGAGTTTTTGTGAATTAAAAAGAATTGTTTAAAATAGTAATAATCAATTATGAAAAAAAAAAAAAAAAAAAAAAAAAAAAAAAAGGTAAATGTAAATGCATTACTTTTCACTTGGGGGGGGGGGGGGTATGTAAATTTTTAATATTAGTGTTTCTGAAAAGAACCCATGAATACCTTTAAAACGAATGGTTGAACCATAAATATAGAATGATTAAAAACAAATTTATCAGTTTTTTTTTTTTTTATAAATTTTTTAATAAATAAATTTTTTTAATAAATAAATAAAAAACTTATGGAGAAAAATTCAGTTTTTAAAATATGAATGTGGTCTATAGACACATAATAAACTTTCTTTAACCATTATTATACATATCTCTCTGAAATGAAAATCGTTTGCATTCACCATGAAAAGAAATTTTAATAAAAAATTATTTTAGTTAATATCTAATTTACATTGTGTGTATTTGTATAGGAATAATATAGAAGAAAGTTTTGTGATGGCCACAACATACTATATATTTGAAATATTTTTATTTCTATATTTTATTCAAAAGATTTTTTTTTTTTAAATCTTTTTTTAAAATTATAATTTATTTGAATAAAAATCGCTTAGCAGAGTTTTCATTGGAAAAAGAAATAAGAATAAGACTAATAAATACACAACTCTTCTAATATATTTGTCAGAGAATATCTAATGAGATAATTATTCTTTGGTATTTTGAACCTAAAAATTATTTTTAATTGGAAACAAAATATTGCCAAGAAGGCGATAAGTAGCGAAAAAAAGTTAGCGCAGCGAAATTTCACGTGATAAATGTTGGACATGTTTGCTTCCGTAGAAAAGAATAGGGATTCTCCCTCTAATAGTATATCTGCTCGATGTCGTGCACACAGACTAACAAACTAACGGACTAACCCACTAACAGACACCCTACAGACAGACACCATAAAAATTTTGTTATTTTTGGATTCATCACACCTGAAAATGTGTAAAAAAGTCAAAAAACCGAGATCGAAAATTTTTACGATTATCTAAGTTTCCCATACATATAGTATGATGGGGAACTAAAAAAGAAGTTGGAGATTAGATATTTTCTCTAGCTTGAAGCAATTGACAAATATTTATCAGTAAACTTTCAAACACTTATTTATTTACTTTACTTTTTTAATTTTTCTTTTTTTTTTTTTTTTTGGGGGGGGGGGGGAAGGTTTGTAATAGGTGTTTAAAAGAAATACATGTTTAATAGAAGAATAAATCTGTTAGTTTGTTATTGTCAGAAAGTTTTTTTTTTTTTTTTTTGGTAGATTTGTTTTATTGCCGTTTACTTTCTCTTACCCTTATGGTAGAGAAAGTGTTGTTTTAGGGTTAAATTTTCGAAAGTGAGTTTTTGTTACATTTACATGTTCTGAGGTTCCCTGAATACAAAAATTATGTTTTTACCGTATGGTCTGTTTGTGTGTCTGTCTGTGTGTCTGTTATCAGCATATCTCAAGACCAAATAGTAGCAAAAAATGCAATCTTGGTATTCTAAATGTGTATCATATAGGGATGCTACAGTAAGCTTTTCGTTGAGATGAAGCTAATGGTTCGTATACTGGGACACTCAAAAGTATTCAAATACAATACGTCTATGGGGAAAATTGCACATAGGTAGATTTTAACATCTATAGACTGCACTAAACGAAATGAAACGAATACATATTTTTTGTAATAGAGATAGTCAACTGGAAAAAAATTTTGTGTATGTAGGAGCCTCGCTTGAGGGGAGTAAATTTTCTTGATGGGTATCTTTCAAAAGAGCTTGCCAATACCTTTAAAACGAATGGTTGAACCATTGATCTGCAATAATTTAAAATAAAGTTATCGAATTTTTCATTTTTAACAAAAAAAAAAAAAAAAAAAAAAAAAAAAATAATAATAATAATAATAATAATAATGTAATATAAGTTTGATCAAGATTGATAAGTTTCAATGAATGTTGCGTGTGAAAATTGTCTGTATAATTTTAAGTAAACTTTTAATTTTAATAACAGAATTGAATTCTATATAAATGTAGGCGCATTAAAGAAATGGGGGGTTGAGGGAGGCGGTAGCCCCCTCACACAGAACTTATTATCATATAAAACTCTTCCAATACCTAATTTGAATTGTTTTAACATAATTTTACATAACAGTACTCGTTATCTTACCTCTTAATCTCCAACCTGTATTTATAGTATTAAATTTCAGGGTAAGAGAAAGTTGTGTGAGTGACATATCAGATTATTTATGTTATTCTAAGAAAGTAAATATTCAAATATTTCCGTAAACCTTATTTACTTGTATGGACATATACTGCACTCTTGTTTGCATACACACTCACTATCCAAATTGACAAATAACATAAAATGCGAACTCTGCCTATTCTGTATCACGAATAGTTTTTATCCCCACCAGTCAATGGAAGATTCTGCTTTCAAAATGGACAGGAAGTTATTGGTTAAATCCTTGATTACAGCCATATAACTTTAATTTTTAACAAACTTGGCCAAGTTACGAGTCTCTTTTAAAAAATTCCACTGCAGTAGATAGAAATTTGTGAATCATTAAATGTATCTGCATGAATGATGCACATACTTAGTATACCCATATGTAATCAGAGTTGCCAAGTTCTTTATTTTATTTCAAAACACCTTCAGCTTTGCCTTTATTTAACACCACTTCTAAAATATTTTTCTATAATATGTAACTATAATGAAGTATATATATATATATATATATATATATATATATATATATATATATATATACATTCTTAATTAAAAAAAGTAATTTAAATAAAATGCAGGTTTAAAAATGTTCTGGAATAAATTAAGAAGCTATGCAACTCTTATATAAATAAATATATATATATATATATATATATAGAGAGAGAGAGAGAGAGATATCCAAATTATTGTAATACAGTAAACTTTATCAGATAATCCCAAATAATTTACACTTTTTCAACATCTAGAATGAATAATTTCTCAGCTCTTTCATATAGCAAATCCATTACAAACATTGTTTATCCTGAACCCTCTGAAATACATCTGCTACCTACTTGATATAAGACTTTCCGACCTGAAATATTTTTACATTAAAACATTACATTCTTCTGTTTTTGCAAACTGAAACAAAAATATGGACTATAACTGACATTTGGGGACTAAAAATTATACTTTACACTTTTCACTAATTAGTTCAATCGTTCATTTCCTGATTTTATTACATACGACTAACGACTGTTCCAGATGCAAAAAGTTAATTTTCCTTTTTGGGGGACAGATTGATTTTGGGTCTTCAAAAATCTAATTTGGTGATTTTCTGTACTAGACTGTAAATTTAGTGGCTGGGTAAAAACATACCTGTGTGTGATTCTTGTGACTTTCATAGTATATTTATTATGTGTGTATAAAAATATTTGTAACACATTTCTCTGATCAAATAATAGATTATTCTAATGTTTTAAAATATATAATATAAAGATTATAATTAAAAATAATGATAACAGTTAATTGCAAAATACTAATTCATCTGACATTTTTAAGAAATAATGAAAGATATGAATTTTGTCGTTTACATGCATTTGAATTTTATATTGTAATATTTTATTTTGTTATTATTCTTAATTCTCCATTTAAAATGATGACATGTACGTACTTTCCAATGGTACGTAAAAAAAGATTTTAGGAATTCTCTGTGAAGATGCCTTTTCCAAACATTATATTTATTTTATAAATTTTAAAACAAATGCCTCGAAATTGGAGATGTATGCAACAAATGCTTTTATGGATTATGCATAAGTGAAATATCTATTGATGCACACTATGAGAGGAAACTGAAATATCTAACAAATATATTTCAGGTTGACTTTAATTAAAAAATCAGTTTTTTTTTTCGATGGGGGGGGGGGGGGGTAATTGTAACATTTGAATATTTTTAACATATTGTTAGATTACCATTTTAAAAATAAATAAATAAATGAACAGTTCACTGAAAATATGTTTTTTCCAAGCATCAGTACAAGTAATAAAAACGTAATTTTTTTTGTCTGTTTGTTTGCGTGTTTTTACTTTATTTTTTTCTATTGCATTTTTTTTTTTTTTTTTTTTTTTTTTTCATTTTTTCTTTAATCATTTAAAAGAGAAATCTGAAGAAATAGATGAAAGTATATATCTACCTAAAGATCTGTTGTTTTAAAATATTAATATTGTAATGTAATTTATTTTTTCCTAATTGAATATATTTTTTTAATTGTGCTTTCAGATTTTGAACAGCTTTTGTGAATGCCCAGCTGGAACTAATCCAGCTATATGTAAAAAATTTTTTTGCTTTGGCATATTTATTACAGTATTATTCTCGACAAAAGCTGTTTGAGGCACCTACAGAAAAGTTGCAAAGCTGGCATAAACCAACCAAACAGCAGTTTTCACCAAAAAAGGCAGAAGAAGCATTTGGAGTCAAAGCATTGAATAAGCAGGTAAGTAAGAATTTTAAATTTCCCGCTTTCCAACATATGAAAGGAAATATGTCAATATTTCATGTCATTGCAAACACAGAAGAACTAGCACTTCCAGCCATACCATTTGATGGAAATGTAAATTCGCAGTTCTGTGAATATTTGGCATTTGACGAGGTTTTCTTTTTGTTTTTTCTATTAATGAATGCACAGAGCTTGAGAAACAGACTATTGGACAAACGAAGAATGTTTTATGGCATCAAGAGCGACAGAAGAGAATAACGGCTTCAAGTTTTCACAGAATAGCAAAGAGCATGCATAACCAGGAGTTGCTTTCAGCAGACTTTTTTACACCTAAAGATACCAGCCGCATTCCTGCTATAAAATATGGCATAGAGATGGAGCCAGTAATTAGGAAT
Organism: Salticus scenicus; assembly: GCA_963930645.1. Lineage (NCBI taxonomy): Eukaryota > Metazoa > Arthropoda > Arachnida > Araneae > Salticidae > Salticus > Salticus scenicus. The sequence goes on along the minus strand of CAWVNO010000598.1, from coordinate 44,325 downwards.
ATAGTAAGGCATCGGTTTGCTGATCAGAGGTTGCGTTCGGTTGGGCTTGTGGTGAACCCTCAATTCCCATACGTAGGATTAGAGATGCAAGGCTTTCAGAACACCCGGGTTTTTTCCCTAGAATTTAGGACAAAATTGGAAATTTTGAAATTTCCCCAAAACTGGGAATTTTGAATTTATGAATATTTTTATAACTTTTTTTAATTACTTAGCCTCCAATCTTTAAATTAACTTCAACTTTAATTCCTGCATAGATTTCCTTTTCGTTTCCCTTTCCCGCTATTTAGAGCATCTTCGATGTTTATTCCGAAAACGAAGAAAATAATTAATTATAATTAATGCGGTGCTAACACTAACAGTAAGTTTCTGTCATTATTCATTAATATTATTTTGTTATGTTCTTGAGATATCCTTTCCATTCTTAATGAGAATCAATAACATTTAATTTTTTTTATTCATAATTCGTTTATGAATGTACTAGGAGACAATTAGAGACCTGGACTTAAGATTTTAAGAAAGAAACCCAACTAAATTTATATTTCATTAAACTCAAATGAAGTGTTTAAGAAATTAGTTTGTTACCTGACAATATTTAAATTGTTTCTCTTCTTTTTTTTTTTCCTTTTCAATCACAAATAGTAATAATAATAATAAGAAAAAGAATTCTTAAATTTAATCTGTTTTAGGGAAATATATAAGTAATTCGAAAATTTTCCCCGCTTCTTGTGTTAAAGATGCAGAAACGTTTTTTTTCTTTTTTTTTAAATTATTATGCATAAAAATCAGAAAAACAATATGTGTATAAATTTTCATCTAAAAATTTTTATTGTAGGAAATTTAACATTTTTTTTTTTTTTTTTTTTTTTTTACAAACTCTAATTAGAAATGTTTATGAAAATAACTTGTAAAAGAAGTAATACCACTGTAGTAATTGCATAAAATGTCATCCCTTCGCTTTAAAAACCACTTCATTATTTTAAATAATTCTTTTAAAATATTAATTTTAAATTCAAACCTTAATTATTTCTCTTCTCAAACTATTACAGGATTATCTACATTGGTTTCCTTAATTCTTCAGCTTGTATAATATGGAATTGTGTCCAACATTGTACGGATACAATTATCTTAGGTGCTAATTTAATAAAGAAAGCTTATGTTTCTTTTCAAATTATGATTTGTCTGCAGTTCTGATAAATTGAAAAAAAAAAAAAATGATAAATTAAATTAATGTTATAAGCGTATCAGTATATCAAAGTCCTTAAAATTGCCATTTATATTAAGTAAACAACTTATTATTTGCTTTAGAGATTTCTAATTTGTTTTTTCCCCGTAAAATTCCCAAAGTTCCCAAATTTACCAGTTTTTTCCCCAAAAACTCCCGGGTTTTTTCCCTTGGTTTTAAATTCCCGGGTTTTTTGCATCTCTACCTAGAATGTTCTCCAGATGGCTTATTATATTCCCCTGATAATTGGCCACTTTTATTGGAAATTAAAACTGTTTATAATCGAGCAAATGTTACATTAAAGGCACTGTGCCAAACCAGAAAAGATATTTGCCTGGAGTTTGATACACAATTAAATTGTTATATATTGAAGAACTGTCACAAATATATGACACAAATTCAAGGGCAAATGGGTATTTGCCACTTAGACAGCTGCCTATTTGTCCTTCATTATGGATTTAAGAATACTTTTACAGAGGACAACTTTGACATTTAGAAAGGGAAGTCATTATTGCCAAATTTAAATTATTTTTATTTTAATCATTATTTGAAATACATTATAGAAAAAATTTAATTTATATAAAGCAGGATTTACTTTTTTTAATAATCAAATATATACAGTAGAACCTCGATTATCCGTAGTAATTGGGACCGAACCTAATTCGGATAATCGAAATTTTCGGATAATCGAGAATTCATCAATAATCATCTCAGGGGTCGTACTCTCCGCCCTTTTTTCAAGACAGTCTCAAATATGACAAATTTCCGCCTCTATTCCTACCACTATTTTTTTACGATGATCTCTAACCAGATTAATCTGGAGACATTTCTATAAAAAGTACCATAAAAATTTCTGCATGAAATTACTGGTGGCAAAATAGGAGAAAATTTCTTATTCTTAAGTGTGGCCTAGAAAAAGGGCGGAGAGTACGACCCCTGTCCTGTCACCTAGTTTAATATGTAGTATCACCATTGAACTGTTATTATGACTATTTTAACTGTTCAGTAAATTAAAATTATAAATGAAAATAAATTTATTTCTGAAACAAAAACTTACAATAGTTTAAATGGAAGCTTGATCTGGTGTAAATTGCCCATCCTTTGCCGTGCAGCTCTATCCCGAATTTAAAGAGGTTAGGTTCTTTGCACTTGCTTACAATCAGAGGCTGCAATACCATTCGATTGTTCTAGGACTCGGCAGTATGGCCTTCCAAATTTCGAAATGGGGTGTGTTTTTGTTTAGAACAGGGACGCTTGAAAGTGGGGAAGAGTACACTCATACCAGGAATTGAGCTTGCGAGAAGGAATTCTAAAAAAGGGAATTCCAAAACATTTATCTGCACTCGTAGTTTGGAAAGGTCGGCTTGCATACAAAAAGAATGTGGGAAAAAAAAAATTAAAATGCATGTTTCTTAAGAGAAAATTTTGGATGATAGTAGAAAGTGAAAAAAAAAAAAAAGTGGTAAAGAAACTGACTTCGGTTAACGGAGAGTTTCGGTTAATCGAGGTTCGGATAATTGAGGTTCTACTGTACTCAATTTCATTAAGTAGTACGCATTTCACACGGTGCGAAAGCCCAATTTAGACGCTATACTATACAGAGCTACATAAAAACAACCTTTATAACGTTTTCTCTTTAGAACTTTAAAAAATCTTTTTTGAAATTCTTTACTGCAGAGCTAAAAGAAAATGTACTTTTGTAGGTTTGTTTTTTGCGACAATATACTACAAAGTCAATCACTGTTCGAGGTGAGAGCTACACAAAAGAAACCTGTTATTATTATTATTATTATTATTATTATTATTTTAAGAAGGAAAAAGGTATAAAAACATTTTTTTGTGTAATTTCTTTCTTCTTAACTGAAAACAAAATGTTTTTAGTGTGTCCTCATTGAGGCAAAAAATATATATAGAGAGCGATATTGAAAATTAAACAATATAGTGGGTAAATACAGTTGAAAAGTTTTTCTAATCAATGAAAACTGCATTATTACCGCTATGTTTCTAACAAACATATTTTATGTAACTTTGGTTCAGGGGGACCTCAAAACATATAAATATAACTAAAACTCAATTTTGAAAATTGATCCCAAATCAATATTTTCTCTACCCTATATATACGGGTAACAGAAAGTAAATAATTATAAGATATTAAAAAAAAAAAAAAAAAAAAAACCTTTTTATATACCATGTTTATAAATTTTCTGATGAATCATTCATAAAATACGCGAGGATAAAAAATAATATTTAAGCAATATTTAAGCACGCGGACTCAGTTCACTGAAATAATACTAATAGCAAAAAAAAAAGTTGGTTTAAAAAATAACATATTACTCCTTTCAGAACAACGTATATTAGCATCGTGAACTACATTAGCACTTATCAATGTGTATAAAATTTTTAAAGTGATAATAACGTCAATTTTTGTGAGATGTATATTTTACCCTTTTATATTTTTTAACGTTCAAGTTGAATTAAATGTATTTATTTTTATGTCGAAGGAAAATGAACTCGTATTTTTTTGTTTTTTCAACAATTAAATTACAGCTAATATTTTAATGGCTATTTTACCATGTTTTTATTAACTTCTATTCTTGTTTGCTTGTTTGTCCGGTACAAATCTTGCATTCCATTTTTAACTCACATCCCTACTAGCTAGACATTTAAAACTTTCACAGTAGGTCACAACCCTGTAACAACACAATACTTCGAAGTCAGATTTTCGAATTTTTTATTAGTTTTCTTATAATTAATTAAAATATGAAAATAATAACATCCTAATGCCTTATAAATAGCCATTAAAATATTAGCTATAATTTAATTGTCGCCAAAAAGTAAATAAATAAATAAATAATAATAATAATAATAATAATAATAATAATTACGAGTTCATTTTCTTTCGACATAAAAATAAATACATTTTATTAAACGTGAGCGTTAAAGATTGTAAAAAGTTAAATTATGCATCTAACAAAAATGGACGTCATTATCACTTTAAAGATTTCATGCGCATTGATAAAGTGCTAGTGTTGTTTGTTCTATAGCTACGATTAAAAAAAAAAAATTAAAAAACATGGTTTATAAAAAGTTTTTTTAGCTTATAATTATTATTGATATTGAGAACTTATTATTTTCATATTTTAATTAGTAGGGAAGTTAGTTAAAAATAGATTGCAAGATTTGTACCGGACAACAAACAAACAGACAAGAATCGAAGTTAGAAAAAAATAACTGAAAATTTTAGAGTGGAAGGTTTTTGTGGAAGAATTTAGTTTGGGAGACATTTTTAACAACAGGCATAGTTTGCTATAAAAGAATTTTTGCAAGTTAAATAGTGTGTGTGTGTGGGGGGGGGGCTATAGTCGTATGAGCCCCAGGGCCACTAGATGCGTCCTTGCCGCCTACTGATAGAAGTAAAAATATTTTATGTGTCCCTATACGTGTACCATTATTTTTAATAAAATGACAGAGAAGATAGCTGCAGCGTTCGTCTTGTAAAACTTTCCGGTAGTTGTTTAAAACGTAAACGAAACTTCGGTCTTTTCAATGCAACTGTTATCGTTTTCTGATTGCGCCAACACACTCTCTCTTCTGTCCTTCCGGTGTGACATCCCGTTTCGGAAAATCGGCCTCCGCAGACGTCACGGACGGAAGGGACCCAACATCCGAAACTTGGTGGTTGTTGTCTCTCGTTGGGTGCGTAAAAGAGAGGAGGTCCGCGTTCGGCGAAAGTAAGTGGTGTTTCTGGGTGCTGCCCCTTTGCCTCTTCACTTGATGCCCTTCTGTCAACAGGTACGCAAACACTGTTTTCTCTTTCTTTCTTCTCTTTCAGGGTTCGACTCTGGTGTGGGCGCAAAACAGGCATTGGGCACCTCCCACAATACCAAATAAGATGAATCTACTCCACCATAAATGCAGCATTCTGAAACGACATTAATAATTGCGCATTTTCTCTTCAATTATTTACTTATTTTACTATGCAACGGCATACAGAATCGTTATTTTTCCTTCTCACTGAATGAGTCATGAACAGCAAAATTGAGCTAAGGAGATGATATTTATCATGAGCCATGAAGTAAAGAGAATGGATTTTTAAAATAGGGAGGGCTTACATAAAGGTAGAATTTAAAAGTTGATAATATATAAAGATGTGTAAAATAATAAATAACATTTTTGGACTTTATAAAAGTTTTACTGAAAATTGTAACAACAGCTTATTTATTTATTTATAGAGGCTATTTAAAAGCTCGAATGAATAACGGAGATTAGAACATCAAGTAGTATTGGCCGTTCCATGTGTACAGTAATTAGAATTTACGAACAACAAAAATTTGGAGCAGGCGTTTAAACAAATTTAGATTATCAAATAATTCAGTCAATAAATAATAATCAAAAGCGAAAAGTGTCTTAATGTGACTGAGCATTTATCCTCATGTTCCAACATTTGTGCTATGAACACTTTTGTGCCTCCCTGAAAGAAGAGTCAAGTCATTTCCAGGAACGATACTTTTGTAAGAAACATATACAGTACACTCTCTGATATATCCGCAGAGCTTGGCAGCGGATTTTAAAATTAGCAAAGCCGTTGACAGAAAAAATATTCGGAGGGGGTTCAAACTTTAATACTCAATGTTGAGTGCTAAAAACAAAGTTTAACCCCAAAATTTTTAAGAAATCGGCAATTTTTTTTTTTCTTTGGGGGGGGGGGGGTATTGATCAGTTGCGCTCTCAATCTCGATCTGATTTAATTATAAGCCTCATTTAGATATAAAGTCTGTATAAGGTCTGGGATTTTACCTGTGTTCAGAGGGAGGGGGAGATGTGGATGAGATGGGGACGAATTTCTTTTGCGATAAGGATATATTTCTTTCCTCCCCCCTCCCTCTGCGAAAGCTCACTTTTTAATATATTGAGTGGATTTTTACTTGTAATATATAAGATTGGCGATGCGAGTGATCTAAAAAAAATTTCTCAAATTTTCTAAGTAAGTGGCGAGAGGGAAAAAGAAAATCCTTTTATAATTGCAATACATACAAAAAAGAGAGAAAAAGAAAATGTCTTGCCTCTTAACTGAAATAAAAGAAATTTATTATACGTTCATATTTTCTTCCGACTAAAAATAAAAAATAAGAATAAAAATAAAAATAAAAATAAAAATAAAGAAATAAAAATAAAAAGAGTGAAATAAAATATTTCCTTTTCTGTAGGGAATATATATATATATATATATATATATATATATATATATATATATATTTATTTGGCATCAACTAACGCGCCACGGACATAGGCTATAGTAATAAGACATAGATTGATCATCGAGGGTGAAAAAGTGATTTCTTTTTATTCGGGGAAAATTTATGAACTAAAAGTGAATGAAAAACTCCAGATATAATTCGCCAAATATACATTTTTCCTTCTTTTTTCCTTTTTTTTTTTTTTTTTTTTTTTTTTTTTTCTCTGTTTTTTACTATACTATAGTTTACTCATGTCTGCATAAAACGGACTTTTTTCGGCTTTATTATCATACTACTTTGAGTTAAAAATCGTCTGCATTCACCATGGAAAATAATTTTAATAAATTATAATTTAATAAATAATTTGTATTACGTAAATTTGTATAGGATTATATATAGAAGAATGTCTTGTGGTGGCCACGACATACTAGTTATAGACAAATAGCGGTTGCGGGTTTTACTTCCACCGCGCCGCTGCCAACTACATGTAAAATAATTTTGAAAATTCCATAATACTTACTAATATAAAATCTTAAGAAATATTAAAATTAAAAGTATTAATAGATTCCATTAAATATGAAAGACAATAATTATTTCATAATAATAACAAAGCGACCGATTATAAAAATTGTACTTTTCATAAATTAGTTAAATATAATTTACTTATGGAAACTTATCCCATTTCCTTTCATACATTTATTAGAGCTAGTATCGCCCAGTGGTCGAAACTCGGCCACTCTTTTGCAAAGCAAGGCAAAGCTAAGTTATTGCCTTGTGTTAAAAGGAATTAAATTGCAACACAGCTACGGCAATTGTTTGTCGATATGCACTCTAACTGAATCAGCAGAGTTTTACTTAATATATACATCTCTAAGTTTCGTACACTACAGATGTTGAGCCTTTCTTGAAATGAGAGGAAATCACAGCGTGGAAACGCTCCTTGTTGGGTGATACAGTCCAAAAGCTAATCGGTACCATGCCAAACCAAGGTCCAACCGAATATCAAATTTGTTTAAATTAATTCCATTGGTTCATAAGGTACAGTGTTTGAAATAAAAAAGACAGATATTTTTGCAAAAATGGTCGAAATGAGTTCGGGAAATCTCAAAACGTGTAACTTCATCGAAAACCGAAAATGTAAATTTTTTCTGAATCTTATACTTTTTTCTTATATGTATGTACAGAGGAAAGAGTAATAAATCCACTTTTTTAAAAAATAAGTAGTCAATTTCAGTTAACTGAAATGCAAGAAAAATCTCAAAACGTGTAAATTCATCGAAAACCGGAAATCAAAAGTTTTTCCAAATCTTATACTTTCTTCTTGTGTATGCAAAGGATATACGCAAGCAAAGTATGATCTCACTGACCGTTGTTGGGGCCAAGTAAAAGAGTTTTTATATGTTAATCGTCCATTGAATTTTTTGCAAAAAAAATATTAAAATTCAGGAAAATTATTTCCAGATTTTAATTCCCATAATTTGGTATAGTTACAAATTAGTTATCGTGCACATGTGTTAGATTAAGTTATTATTATTATTATTATTATTATTATTATTTTGGCATGTTTTTATTAACTTCTATTCTTGTTTGTTTGTGTGTTTGTTTGTACGGCACAAATCTTGCAGTCTATTTTTAACTAACTTCCCTACTAGCTATAGACATTTGAAACTTTCACAGTAGCTCAGAACCCAGTGAGAACACAAAACTTCGAAGTCAGATTTTCGAATATTTTGCCATTATTATTATTTCCAATGCAAATTTATAAAGTATGTGATGGAAATCAACAAAATTTCTAGCATTTTAGCATCTATTTCCTGAAATGCAGGATCATAACTTAATTTAGATGTGATTGTGGCGTTCATTTTCAGGTGTACATTCTGCACAAGCTTAGGTCTTTTGCTATAAAATTTTGAATATTGGTATGTGCACCAGCCACTAATGGAACTCATAAATTTAAAATTTTGCTAATGTTAAATTTCGAATGAATTATTTATCAAGTCACTCCTGAGTATTTGGTATTAATCTAAAAATAATTTCATGACTTATTTCCATTGAAACTCTCAATTTACTTGCTGAGATACTAACTCAGCATAAGTGAACATCTGCAACGAGGAATTGGAAAAAACACCCATAAATAATAATCGAAAAGAACTAAGAATTCGAGTCGAGGGTTTTAATTCAGAACATCCCCACTTTACAAATCCGTTGTAAAGTATAAATGGTATTGTTCGATTCCATAAAAGGTTATACATAGTCACAAAAGTTGCTTTAATAGGAAATGGTCAAGATACATAAGGTAATTTATTACGCCAGGTGACATTTCGATTTCAAAACAGAATAATGAAAGTCTAAATCGAATGACCAAAAATGCGTGGGAACGTACAGAAAAATTTTAGTCAAAATAACAAACTTTTGAAAGTACGAGACTCACAAGAAAAGAAGGGAAACTCATCTATATTATATATATAAAACAGTAAACTCACTGATCACTGACTCAACACGACCGTGGCGATCCTATAGGAGATAGAGTCACAATTTTTGGTGAGCAGGTTGATTTTAGGACCCTGACGCTCACTAAGACGAGATTTTGCGAAATACCCCCACGTCCCCCCCCGGGGTAGCTGAAGGCAAAAACCACCTTTATAGGCATAACCCGGCTCCAAACTACTAAATCTGCGGTGAAGACATTGCAGAATCATCGTGAAGACATTGCAGATGGGGAGAATAGAAAAAAAAAAAAAAAAAAATGTAAAACTGCAATTTTTAATCCTACTTCAAAGACATGTGAAGCGGATATATAATTTTTTTCCCCTAACCCTAACGATTTCCAAACAATCTTCTGCTGTTGCCACCTAAAATTCATACTTTAGTTAATTTTAAAAAATCTAACTGTCCGATCGATAAGCTGCTTAATCCATTGGATTCACAAAAAATTTCCCTTTCATTTGGTACCTTATTTGTAACGCTACGACTGATATTTCTAATTTATTTTCTAATTTTTCTAATTTATTTTCCTCATTTTAAATAAATGTATTTATTTATTTATTTATTTTAATTCTGCCCCCCCCCCATGACAGTAAGAGCATATTTTTTTTTTTTTTTTTTTTTGGGGGGGGGGGGAGGGGGAGAGAAAGAGAGAGAGAGAGAGAGACATGCTTTCGGTAACTTATTATAACTCAATTTTTCTAAACTGAAACTCATTAAACGTTTAGAGGTTTTTATTGTTTTTATTTAGAGAAACAAGACTTTTATTTCATCTGATATCTAAATTTAAAAAGTTTGAAATTTTTAATAAATAAATGCATAAAAAGTAATTTAATAGCGAGAAAGACCTGACATGTTTTTATTTATTTAATTTTAAATTTAAATTTCGTTTTTTGGTTAATAATATACAAAAAAAATGCTAAATGTGTTATTTATTTTGATACGTTTCATATGTTTTCTATCAAAAAAATTTAAAAGTAATTGCATTAGTTGAAAAGAAATATATGGTCTTCTTGTCTATTTTTGAATGAAATTGAACCCAATATTTTTTAAATATTAAATGTTTTATTAAAAACTAACAGGCTTTCCACGCTTCGCTGGTCACAATCTATAGAAATAAAACAAAGGCGGAACACATCCGGGTGGACCACTCCTATTAAGGCTCCTATATATACGAGCTGGCGCATCAGGCATTTTGTTGCCTTAGGGTTGCCACATGTACCCAGCACGCTTCTCTGATAAACAAACGACAAACATTTTTTTTAAATCTTCTTACGTTACTTTAGACTAACTTGTTTTATTATATTTCATAATTTCAGCTAAGTAAACTACGATATGGAAGTTTGTTTAGCGATAAACTGCTATAATCATTCAAGAAGTGAATTTGGCGACATTTTGTAAAAGAAACAGAAATCGCCCAAACATCACATCTTACCCCAGTACATCCATAGGATATCCTCTGAATAAAATGACATCCTGAGAATATACTGTGAAGAAAATGTGTTTTTAGAAATATTATTGTTGCTTATTGCTCTTATCTTGACCGGATTAGCTTTAGATCAAGATTTCTTAAAATCATTAGGGAAGCGATAAGGACGCCAAGCGGGGATGCTGTCCCCTTCGAAGGCAAAAAAATGGCGGTGATGCGCCGGCCTATTATTTTATTTAGGGGCTCTAACTCCTATTTTTGATTGTTTTACATTTAACTGCTTTGGTGATGAAAGTCGGTCATTTTTTGTGAAAACTAATGAATTTTTTTTAAAGATACTGTACAGATGTTATACTTTTTTAAAAGAGCTCTAAAAACTGTTCATTTTTTGGGAGGACACTATATGCACCAAGTTATTGGATTTAAAGATATTAAGTTGCAAAGTTTTCTTTTAATTAATTAAAATATGAAAATAAATACTAGCCATAATTTAATTGTTGCCAAATAATAATAATAATAATAATAATAAATAAATAAATAAAAATACGAGTTTATTTTCTTTCGACAAAAAAATAAATATACGTTTAATTAAACGTGAAGATTGAAAAAATTGTAAAAAAATTAAATTATGCATCTCACAAATTTTGACGTCATTATCACTTTAAAAATTTTCTACTCATTAATAAAGTGCTAATGTAGTTCTATAGCTATAAGATTCAACAGAAAGTTTAAAAACATGGTATATAAAAAGTTTTTTTTTTTTTTTTAATCTTATAATTATTTATATTTTTGTTGTCATTTTGGCGATGAGTTATACGGGTATTGCAAAAGCGTAAGTAAACATTTTTGGCGAGAAACGTCCGAGCTACTTCAGTGCCAAATCTCAAATTCCGCCAAGAGGTTCAAGCTGTTTCATTGTTTGTGCACAATTTTTCTCAATTTTATTTTAAATATTTTTGTAATGCGAGTGGGAATAAAAGGAAAAGCATTTTTTAAATGGATCTAACTAATAAATCCAGTTATTAGTTATCCGTCTAACTAATTATCCAGTACCAAGACGTTGCGGTGACGAAGTTTCTGCCGAAGGCAGTGAGGACCCGAAGCGAAATTTTTAAGCAATTTCAATGTATTTTCTTTTTAGTTTTAATTTGTAGAACGGTATAAAAAATATTCATTCTTTGTTTAATTCATTTAACTAAAATAGTGACAAGCGAAGCGGGCAAAACCTGCTAGTTATTATTATTTTCATACCCACTTATAACCTGCTATTATAAAAATAGTAATACTAATAATCTTAAAATTCCTAGAAAATAATACTCAGAGCTCTAATAATGTAAAGAATAAAAAATACAATAAATTTGACGCTTGGTGCTTATTCTCTTTTCAAGAATTCTTCAAAGAAGGGGAAAGAAAAAGAAAAATTCCACTTAACGTTTCTGCAATACACCCATAAAAAGAAAACAACAATCTCACTTTATTATGACGTCCATTTGATACTCTCAGAACGACCGGCTCGTCTACTGTAAAAAATAGGTTCTTAAAAATAAGTATATATTGTTTCAAATTAGCCCCGAAACAATATATACTTAAATCTGAAAACCCATGTTAGAGGTCTGCACGGGCCGAAATTTTCAGGCCCTGGCCCGGCCCGGCCCGTTGAAAAGGTTTGCTTACCCGGCCCGGCCCGGTATGAAATCGAAAATTTCGGCCCAGGCCCATCCCAGACAAAAAGTGATAAAACCAGGCCCGACACGGCCGGGCCCGGCCCGAATCAAAAATTTGTAAAATTACAAAAAAAAAAAAAAAAAAAAAAAAAAAAAAATGCCTTTCTACGAAAAAAATTTTTAGTATTTGTTTGGCAGAGGTTTTATATAACTAAGCAATAGAATACAATATATTAGAATCACACAGTCAACTGATTGGGAAGAAAATCATATTTATTGAAATTTATTTTTCCGACTGAGTGAAAATAATGCCTGGACCAGGAGTCGAACCCCATATCATTGACTTACAAGGTCAAGGCTCTACCAATTGAGGTATCCAGGCCGACAACCGGTGGACATTACTCACTCAGACAACCTTTAGGCAGAAACATCTGGTCTATCATGTAGATAGCTCAACAGAAATAAGCCGCAGGTAAATATTTACCTGCGGATTCTATGATTTTCTTCCCAATCAGTTGATTGTGTGATTCTAATATATTGTATCTCTTTCTCCCATTTTTTAATGGTGTTTTCCTTTACCTGCGGCTTATTTCTGTTGAGCTATCTACATGATAGACCAGATGTTTCTGCCTAAAGGTTGTCTGAGTGAGTAATGGCCACCGGTTGTCGGCCTGGATAGCTCAATTGGTAGAGCCTTGACCTTGTAAGTCAATGATCAGGGGTTGGACTCCCGGTCCAGGCTTTATTTTCACTCAGTCGGAAAAATAAATTTCAATAAGCAATAGAATGTTCTTTAACAAAACTGCTGAATGTTTACAAGATATTTATATATAAACGGTATTTCTTTATTACAGACGTACAGAGAGCACAAAGACAGACAGAAAGTCAAATCGAAAATATTAGCATTCCTCAAACAATATAGGAAAATATTTAAAATGGTTAATAGTAGTAAAAATACACTTTCAACCACTTCCTGTTATATACCGTAATGTATCCAAATCTTTCATGTTATCCGGTAAACAAAACTTTAATGCTAATCCAACCATATTCAATAGAAAAGATGCTTTTGCACATGCTAAAATTCATGCTACTTTCATCCAGTGCCCCGGAGAAAGAAAAAGAAGCCTTAGAGGAAAAGTTACACCGGAAGGATTTTTATAGCTTTCATACCACCTAAACACTACAAAACAAAGCCTTATATACAGTAACGTATCTAATTTCTTTTCTTTGTTACATGTACGCAAACTGGTAGTAACATGCATATTATTTTGAATTAGAAACTATCTAATATTACTTTAAATAAAATATATTAATTTCGAGACATGTTTAAAATATTTGCGGAAAATCAGATCGCAAACAGTCAAGCTGATAGACAATTAAATTGTAGTTACAGACACCTTTTAACAAAATAAAATTTTATGTGACATACCATACTGTAAAATTATGTAAAATAAATGACTGAAAAAGTATTTTATCATTTTCCTTTTTCGTTGATTAACGAGGAATTTAGAAAAAGATTCGGGCCGGGCTCGAACTTAAAATTTCCTCCAGGCACGGCCCGGCCCGAGTACACAGAAAAAATATTGAGCCCGAGCCTATAAAAAAATTTTAAGCCCGTACCCGGCCCGTGCAGACCTCTAACCCATGTACTCATTTTTGAGTATATTGACATGCTCAAAAATTGAGTTGACCAATAAGAATTCCAATATCCCCATGTTTGACATGTCAATGTACTCAAAAATGAGTACATGGGTTTTCAAATTTAAGTATATATTGTTTCGGAGCTATTTTGAGACAGTAAATACTTATTTTTAAGAACTTATTTTTTACAGTGCACCTTGCAGCAGCGCCTTTATAAAAAATCATGTTCTTAGACTGACTAAGAACATGATTCGACAAGGATTTATTTAACAAAGCAGTATTAACTGTACTTTTTTTTATATAGGAATTATTACTAGAGCTCTAATAATTTTGTTGCCGACTGCATATGATGTACATAAACCATATTTGTCTTTTAATAATAACAGGAGACTTGGCGTTGGAATATTAAAACGCGAATAAACTACTACGTCAGAAACGCCAACAGCTGTTTCGGTAGCCTTAAGCATACCGTCTTCAGTGCAAAAAGAATTCTGAATCTGGAGAAGTGCTCGTATATATAGGAGAGGGACCGAATTCGGTCCCTCTCCTATATATACGAGCACTTCTCCAGATTCAGAAATCTTCAGAAGTCTTTTTGCACTGAAGACGGTACGCTTAAGGCTACCGAAACAGCTGTATGCATCGCAAAAAAAAAAATTTAAAAAAAAAAATATTTTGGCGTTTCTGACGTAATAGTTTATTCGAGTTTCATATTTGTCTTCTGCCATAAACTAAACAAACACAAAAATTGAGTTATTTTAAAAATTTGATGCAGTTTAAATGTAATATCTACCTTTATTGTATTGCAGTAAAATGCATTTTAGCAGTATTTCCATAATTTTCTTTTTCAGTGGTTTGAAAAACATAATTATAAAAGGGAAACATCTTAACAACGTTGAAAATTCCAGGATGTTAGCAAATTATCATCGTGTAGAGCCTGGAGAGACTGTTGATCTTGCTTCAGATGTAAGTGAATAAATATTCATTATTTTGTTTTTATATACATTGTTAAAGTAGAACTGCGATTTTCATCAAAGCTAGATTAACAAAACTGTATCTTTGCATCTTTAAATAATCTGGTGTGTCACTCACACGACTTTCTCTTACCCTGAAATTTAATACTATAAATAGGTTGTAGATAAGCGGTAAGATAACGAGTATTGTTGTGTAAACCTATGTTAAACAATTCAAATTAGGCTTCTGAAGAGTTTTATATGATAATTAGTTCTGTGTGAGGGGGGGCTACCGCCCCCCTCAGCCACCCGTTTCATTAATGCACCTACATTTATATAGAATTTAATTCGGTTATTAAAAAATAATTCTGTTTAAAAAAAATAATTTATTAAAATTATTATTAAAAAAATTATCTTTTATGATAATACAGACGATTTCCATATTAGAGAAGTAATATAACACTAGGGGAGCGGGGCGGCGGGGTTCCTACATACACAAAAAATTTTTCCCCAGTTTACTATCTCTATTACAAAAAATATATATATTTGTTTCATATGGTTTAGTGCAGTCTATAGATGTTAAACTCTACTTAGCTGCAATTTCCCCCATAGACGTAATGAATTTGAATACTTTTGAATGTCCCTGTACACGAACTATTTGCGTCATCTCAATGAAAAGTTTAGTGTAGCATCCTTATATGATACACATTTAGAATACCAAGTTTGAACTTTCTGCCATTATCTGTTTTTGAGATATGCTGATAACAGTCAGATACACACAGAGACAGACACACAGACAGACAGACACACACAGAAACAGAGACACACACAAACAGACACACAGACCAACCGCTAAAAACATGATTTTAGTATTCAGGAGACCTCAAAACGTGAAATATAACAAAATCTCACTTTCGAAAATTTAACCCAAAAACAATATTTTCTCTCCCTTATGGGTAAAAAGAAAGTAAAAATTTGCTTAAAAGAAATAGTTATTTCTGAAAACAATTTTTTCTTTATTAATTTTCAGCAATTTTTTTGTATTCTGTTTTTTTTTTTTTTTTTTTTTTTTTTTTTGTATTTAAATGAATTCCCTATTAATTTTCCATTCTAGAATTTCTTTTTATTTACCTTATATTATTAAGTATAATATGCATTGACAGTATCGTAATTATGAAATAATTTGACTAATCGAATTAAATTTGCATAAACTATCAAGCTATTACAAATTATTAATTGCAACGAATTTTCTAACTCCGGTTTTTAATGGATTTATACATTACAACAGGACTTGAATACGATTTGACCATTTTCAAGAAATGCCTGCCTCTGTGTGAGTATCAAAATCTTCTTGGAAGGTTGATATAAGAAGGGTTGCCATATGATGTATCAGTCAAAATGACTACCGCAATACCAAGGCTACCACAGGAACCATATTGAGTGTATGGAAACATTGGCCAGTACTGCGCTATTTTATTTATTTGACAGCTTTAAGACCTATAGTTACAATGTCTTTCTTCTCGAATGGTCGCGTATTACATGATTTCACAATAACAGTTCAGTTCAAAAATTCTTATATAACTGTGTTATTTAGTTGCTTCTGCGATTTACTATTTTCGCTTCATGTTTTTCCAGTCATGTCATCTCTACTTATATCACTCCCCCAAGAAAAATTCCATGGGCACTGTATCTTACGAACCAATGAACAAAATTTAACCATACTAGGTATATATAGTTAGACTTCCACTTTAACCTTTTAACGTTCATTATGGTTTCGCAGCGAAACTGAACAATTGACATAATTTAACAATTTTTATGAAGCAGTTTTTTTTTTTTTTTTTTTACATTTCCCCCTTTTTTTAATCAGGTTTTAAACTTTTGTTACTTTTCTGTTCGGTAGTTAACAGCACTATTTCAAAATCTGACAAATAATGCTTCAAAGGAAGTTAAATGCATAAAGTCATTTGAAGTTTCTTAGTGTGCGCTAATGCGAATTGCTAGTTTGACGATTCACTCATGTCTAGTTCTTTTCATTTAATGAGGAGGTGGACTATTATTTTCACCTGAAGCAACATTTACGAGTTTTTGTAGTCGATTATGTTTACTTACAAAGTGTTTTATTTATTAAATTAAATATTATTTAAATTTAATAAAGTTAACTTATTGGTGTATCAAACAAAAAATTCCTCGAAAAGGAACAATGCTATTTTTTTATATTTTAAATATTTATGATCAGCTATGTGTTTAAAAGCCATTTTAAAAATTAGTTAAGTAATTTTTTAAATAAATTAGGCAGTGAAAGTTAAAGGGTTAACTAGTGATGATTACGTTTGGGAATCAGTCACTTAGGAGTTGGGACTGTTCTCTAGTTTTTTTTTTTTTTCTTTTTTCTTTTTTTTTTTTTTTTTAGTGCTAGAGGCCTATTTCAGTCGGTACAGTTGTCGAATTTTTATAGGTCACTCTTAATTAGTGCTAGAGGCCTATTTCAGTCGGTTTATTGAATGGGGATTTATTGAATGAAGTCCCCCCAAGGCACAACTTTGACATGAATCCCCCCCAAGGTACCCCTATTTCAGTCGGTACAGCGTTGTCGAATTTTTATAATACACTCTAAATAGTGCTAGAGGCCTATTTCAGTCGGTTTATTGAATGGGGATTTATTGAATGAAGTCTCCCCAAGGCACAACTTTGACATGAGACCCCCCAGGCCCAACTTTGACATGAGTCCCCCCCAAGGTACCCCTATTTCAGTCGGTACAGCGTTGTCGAATTTTTATAATACACTCTTAATAGTGCTAAGGGCCTATTTCAGTCGGTTTATTGAATGGGGGTTTATTGAATGAAGTCCCCCCAAGGCACAACTTTGACATGAGTCCCCCCCAGGCCCAACTTTGACATGAGTCCCCCCCCCAGGCCCAACTTTGACATGAGTCCCCCCCAGGCCCAACTTTGACATGAGTCCCCCCCAAGGCCCAACTTTGACATGAGTCCCCCCCAAGGTACAACTTTGACATGAGTCCCCCCCCAAGGCACACCTTTGACATGAGTCCCCTCCAAGGCACACCTCCCCCTCATTGGGAAAAAGAGAAAAAACTTGTTTTGCTGCTATAAGACAGTTTGGACTTCCAACGTTATTTGTTACAATATCTGCAGCTGAAACACATTGGTTTGATTTAATGAAAACTTTATCACGGAATTTAGATCGTCACGAATTAACTAAAGAAGAATTTGTCGATATTAACAAGTTTAGCAGTAGGCCTCTGGCACTAAATTAAAATCTGTCAATGTCAGATTTTCATGTTTTAAATAATGAAATAATGTCGTGTCTGTATATATATATATATATATATATATATTCACAATTTTTAATATGGCTATATAGGACAGAAGTTCATATAAATTTACATGATGAGAAATATTTTTAATTCATATATATATATATATACATAAATTATAGACAGTCAGATTTTTATTTGTTTGTTTATTTCGGGACATTACCCTTCGCCAGGGTGAGAAAATGTCTAATACAGATATCGTTCAAAGGAACTCATCAATAAATTAAAAACGAATAGTTTAACGCTAGAAATGCGAGAACTTGAAACAAAGTTAGTAGGATAGGACATTCCTTTTAGTTCTCCATCTAAACAACACTAAAAGGAGTGTTCTATCCGAAGTTAGTATACCTGCGCAAAAAGCAGTCAGACAATCAGCTAACAGACAACCTAAAGTCGGGCACCATACCCATTTTGATATTTTTGGATTCCTCACACCAAAAAATGTGTAAAAATGTCAAAAAACAGAGTTCACAATTCAAAATTTCCACAATAACCTAAGTTGCCTAAGTTTAGTTCTCCATTCCGTTTAGGTTATTGTGGAAATTTTTAATCGTGAACTCGGTTTTTGACTTTTTTTTACACATTTTTAAGTGTGAGGAATCCAAAAATTTCAAAACGGGTATGGTGTCCGACTGTAGTTTGTCTGTTAGCTGATTGTCTAACTGCTTTTTGCGCAGGTATACTAACTTAAATCAAGTTGAATAATAATATATATTATAATGATTTACTTTCGAGATCTTTGTCAACATATAATAGGAAATTAATCTGTTATCTCAAAGTTTTCTCGCTAGAACAGTAAACGTCAATAAAAGAGGATAGGCTTTAAATTGAAAACTATCAAAAGAATTGTTCAAGTAAATATATTTTACTGTCAGCTGTCTATATTAATTTAGAAGTGAAATAATCAGCTAACAATATTTTACAAAATTAATTCAGGCGTTAACTTGTTAAAACGAACAAAAAAATAATAATAATGATGATGAAGATAATAATGATCTATATAATACTAGCAGACCCGGCGACGCGTTGCTGCGGCTAAGTAATACGTTGATAATTTGATAAGGTATATAGTATTTCCTAACAACTGGATTTGGCGATTTTTTTTGGCGCCTTTTTGAACGATAACGAAGTCGTTCTGGATTCTTTGCAATAAAATATGGTAACCTGCATGCTTTTGTTTTAGATTTATGATTTAGCTTATGATTTTTAGATTTATGATTTAGCTATAATCGCCAAATCCAGTTGTGGGGAAATACTATAGTTGTTACCCACAACTATAACTTATAATATAACTTCAGTAATTATATTCGGATAATTATAACTTCAAGTATATCCCCACAGCTGATTTTGGCGATTTTTCTTTGGTGCCGTTTTGAACGATAACGATGTCGCTCTGGACTGATTGTGATATAATATGGCAGCCTATATGTTGTTTATTTGGGATTTATTATTTTATGTTTTTGATTTATGATCTAGATTATCATTTATCATTTATGATTTATAGATTTATGATTTAGCCATAATCGCCAAATATCGTTGTGGGGATATACTGATTAATATTTTACTGAAAAGATTAATATATTTTAACGAAGTGGTGAGAAGATTCGGAGTATGTTAAAATTTTAATAGTAAATTCAAGTTAATCAAGAAGGAAAGCATTGAGGATTAAGATAAGAAAATTGCAAGATTTTAAGATCGCATTTTCAGCAATAAATATGAGTCAAAATTTAATGCAAAATGCATATATTAATCACAAATTTAATCAGGAACGTTCAATTGGTAAGTTATTAAAGAAAAAGTAAAGAAAAATAAGAGAAATAATTAATTAAAGTTTCGAACATCGATCATATAGATTAGCGTTACAAAACAAATAAACAGACTTAAACTCTTCCAGACTTTTAAATAAGTTTTAAATTAAGTTTTAAAATTTAATGTTAAATAAAACAGACTTTTAAATAAGTTTTAAAATATTGAAATGGTTACTTTTTATTTAGAACGTTATGTATAGATCACAAATTTCTCAAAGAAAACGAAGTGATACAGATTAGAATAATGCAACAAAAATTGAAAAAGCAAGGTTATGTCGTAAATAAATTTTTAACACACGTGTCACGTGAAATAAATTGTAGCATATACATAATGTATCTGATATAAGATATTAACATGTTGCAGCGGAATAAATTTCATATCTATCATCCTTGGCGGAAAAAAAATTATATCGCCAAATTATCTGGCGCAAACATTTAATTCCTTTCAAAAATCATGGTTATTTCAACAACTTATATTAAGAGAGTAATGAATAATATGAAACAATATTTCGCACAATACATATTACGAAAATATACATCTAGTTTGTATATTTTCGTGTTACGTTTTTGATCGCCAAATACGAGAAACTCAAAGGACGACAGAGCTTTGAAATTTAAAATTAAAATTTTGTCAATTTGACAGCAAAATAACTCAATCTAACGTATGCACATGATAAATAATACATATCTATACAAAAATATGGGGATTAAAATCCGGAAATAATTTTCCTCGTTTTTTAATATTTTTTTACAAAAAATACAATGGGCGATTAACATAAGAAATCTTTTTCTTGATTTCACAGACGGTCAGTGACGTCACACTTCGCTTGTGTATAACTACATACTTTATCAGTGCGAATAAAATCTTTAAATTGATTATGACGTCAATTTTCGTGAGATGTATAATTTAAATTTTTATAATTTTTTAAAGTTCACGTTTGATTAAATGTATTTACATTTATGTCGAAAGAAAATGAACTCGTATTTTTTCTTTTTGACAACAATTAAACTTATGGAACTCACAGATATTTTGGAGCAACTGTAACAAAGGTCTATAATTAACAAATAATTGCAATAAAACAATATTGTGACAATAAATTGAGATAAAAACTATCCTATCTCTCAAGTTGGACCGAACTGCACACAGTGTGCAAAATTTCATTGAAATCGGTTCCATAGTTTAAGAGTTTATCGCGGACAAACATCGTGACACGTAATTTTTATATATATGCGGAATTCTCTAACATGGTCCAGTTACGATTTTTTTTAGAAACGATACGATAGTGACTTAATAAAATTCGCGAGGATAAAAAATAATACCTAAATATTTAAGCACGCGGACTCAGATCAAAGACCTATTTTTTTAAGAAAAAAAAAAAAAAGGGTGGACGACATTTGTCTGAAGAGATTATTTTATAAAAAAAATGTATTTTTAAAAGTTGCATTTCTACAATCTTTGCAAGAGTTAACGCTTGCAAAGATTGCCCCCTATCAATTTTTGTCATAAATGGACTTTATTCGCGTTACGTAATAAACCCTTGACCCGTGACTACTACAGGGAAAAATGCAGAATTATAATGTTTATATTTGTGTTTTATGGGGAAATGTTTTCATTCTACAGGGAAATATTTGCATCCTAGAGGTGAAATTATAGGGAAATGAGAATCAGATGTCACATGTTGGGTATAGTTTAGCCTCGAACCCAAAATACCGATAGAGTCCATTGACTAAAAAACGCAATAATAAAAAGTATCCGCGTTTAAAATGATCGATAGATGGCGCTTTTCAACTGCTTATATTAAATTTAGAGTTTATTTTCTAGTTTCCCAGAATGTAGTGTAACCCATAACTGCATTTAGTGAGAGAATAATGTCTTCAGACAAAAAATTTTAGATATCTTAAAATAATAATAATAATAATTATTTTTTTTTTTTTAACATATTAAATTTTTTTTAATATATGGAAGGTTTTGCAATACTATTTAAATAAAGAGATCTGGTAAGAGATTTTTGTAATCAGTAATTGTACTATAATTTTACACTATCAAGAAATATAATTTCTTTTTTCTTTGAGAAATATGTTTCATAATTTAAAAATGTAAATTTGGTGTTATTGTTGTCGAGAAGGTGAAGGCTAGATGTCTGCACTAAGCAAAGGCCGCATCGAGAAATTAATTTCAGAATGGATTCAAACTTTAATACATAATGTTGAGTATTAAAAATCTACAAAATTTCGGAGGAGGTGTGAACCTTCAACCCCCCTCCCCCCGGCTTGACTATGCCACTAGGTACTTAGGCCTAGACTTAGGCGGACTGCCCTCCATATGAATATTCCTAACGGGTCCTAACCCGTATTTACGCGAGTTTCGGAGAAAATTACCAAAAACCCGAACGGCGAGGGGGACGAGTGCGACCTGGGTTCGAACTCGGCACAGCTCGTCTACCAGCTTAGAGAGCAGAACCTCTGGTAAATCCCTCCTAAATAATGAAATGAACGTTCAGACATATTTCTTCATTGCATATTAGCAGGCTCTGCCCGCTTCGCTGGTCATTATATCGAAATAAATTCTCAATATTTCATATCATTAATAATAAAAAAAAATCTCAAAAAAAAAAAAAAGAAAGAAAGAAAGAAATCAATCAAAATGTAAGTTAAAGTTCCCGCTACCTTCGGTAGCAGTTTTCCTGCTCCCCACACTTTTCGAACACCGAGCCCCAATGCCTTCGGCAGTACCTTACCTAATTTTTACTCTCCCTCCCTTACGGGTAATGTTGAAAGTTTTGGAAAATTTTCTCCCATCAAAGTGCATATTGCGTACACTTAATTAACACCCATTCATAAAAATGCACCATTCTTAGGTAATCTGGAGAATATTTAAACTTGTTTTTTGCCCCCACCAGCCCCAGAAGTGGGGGGGGGGAGTAATTTCGCAAAATACCTTTATAGTGCATCTTGCATACACATATCTAACCAGACATACAAAAAAAAAAAAAAAAAAAAAAAAATCCAGATCCTGAGATTTTTTGAAACAGGATTATGTTTTAAAGCGTGTCCCCCCCCCCCCCCTGCACATAAAAGAGAGACGACGGAGGGAATTTTGCAAAATCTCTTCATTCTATGAGTTAGATATACATATAACCGACACACACATCAAAAATCTCCTTCCTAAGATAATTTAGTGCAGAGTTACACATAGATACATGTTTTTTGTATCCACCTCCCAAGACCAGTAGGGTGGAAATTCACAAAACCCCTTTGTAGTGTGTGTGTTGAGTACGCGTAACCAACCGACATATCAAAAAATCGCTTTCCTGAGGTACTTTGGAACAGAGTTACTCTTAAAAACGTATTTTTGCCCATACTCCAGCGTTAAAGGAGGGAGGCAGCGGGGAATTTCGTAAAATTACTCGATAGTGTGTGTTGAGAACGCATAACCAACCCACATATAAAAATTAATCTTACTGTGATAATTTTAAGCAAGGTTATTCTTGGAAACGTCTTTATTGCTCTCCTTTCCTTAAGGCGGAAAATGGGGAAATTCTCAAAATCCCGTTGCAATGGATGTTGGATACACGTAAAAAAGCCACACCTAAAAATTGTGTCCTCAGCTCCTATGGATTTCTTCGGACAAATTTACCCGCTTGGCTGGTCACTATATTTAAAGAAAATTATTTTCTATATCGCTTTATAGATTAAAAATAAAAATAAAATTCATTGAAATTACTCAAAATCTCGCTTCGGGTGTGTGTCGCTATTGCATGCGACAATGCCATACCAGTGGGTTTCCACTTTTGTGTTTATCAGATAACAATTTTGAAACAAACAGTATGGAAAAAATTGAAGTAGCTCTTTTATATTTGAATATTAATTACACATTAACAACACTATGCGTACTGTACATAATATTTACTTTTACGTTATTTCCCATATTTATTCGATTTTTCCGGTCGACCATAAAGTGACAGCAATTTCACGTCAAATATAATATTGCAATATGCTGTGAGAAACCTCACTTTTTCTGGCTATATGTATTTCATAGTTAGTTAACAGTGGTTTGCATATAGAAAAATAAATAAATAAATATTTATTCTTATAATTGTACAGGCTTATTACAGCTCCCCTTGGTGACTTTTGAATTTTTGGCACCATTTCAAACAAAAATACATAATTTACGAGGTTTTTCTTTCTTTCTTTCTAGCCTTTTTCTTTTCTTTTTCCCTCAATATTTTATAATTTATTTATTTGTGGGCTGTTAGGCTTAAAGTGGCTATCCCGAAAGTAGGCTCCTTGGCGAAAATATCGTATCTACTTCAGCATCAAAATTTTAAAAATTACCCTATAATATGAATAAGTAAATCTGAATATAATGCTGAATTGGCTTTCATGCCAAACGTATTATACGTGTCAATAAATAAATAAAAAGAAATCAAAAATTGAGGTAGGTTAAAAAAGATTATGGAACAAAATTTGAATAAATATGTTGGATTATTATTATTATTATTTAATTTTGATAATGACGTCATTTTGTCATAGCCTAAGCAAATTTATTACTTAATATTTCTTTTACCATTCGCGTGAAAATATATTATATATATATGTCGAAAAATAAATCAACTTGTAATATATTTTTTTTTTTTTTTTTTTGGCAACAATTAAAAATTAAAATAATGATTTTAAAAACTTTATTATTCAAGAAATATCTATATTATTATACAGAAGATACAATATAGGTAACGTTTTACTTCCTCCCCCTCCCCTTGGGGGCTGAATTTCTAAAATTCAAAAAAATTGTTTTTAGGTATATGTGTTAGCTATATTTTAAAGCAAAAATTTTACGGATATCTATTTTTTTTCTTTTAAATATAAAGGTTTTTGTGAAATAACGTTTTGCCTCCTGTCCCCCCTTAGGGGCCGAATTTCTAAAATTCCAGAAATTGGTTTTTAGGTATTTATATTAGATATACTTTGAAATAAAAATCTCACGTATATCTGTTTTTTAATTTGAGATATGAAGGCTTTTTAATAAATCACTTTTTGCGCATGTGAAATCCCATTTTGCCACTCACCCCCTCTTGTG
The DNA here is from genome assembly GCA_963930645.1 of Salticus scenicus. Taxonomy (NCBI): domain Eukaryota; kingdom Metazoa; phylum Arthropoda; class Arachnida; order Araneae; family Salticidae; genus Salticus; species Salticus scenicus. The sequence continues at coordinate 19,475 of CAWVNO010000598.1, read as the reverse complement.
GACCGAATTTCCGAGATTCAAAAAATTGATTTTTAGGCATTTGTGTTAGCTATGTTTTAATGCAAAAATTTTACAAATATCTGTTTATTTCTTTGAGATATGAAGGTTTCTGCGAAATCACGTCTTCCTACCCCCACCGTCTTGGGGGGCGAATTTCGCAAAATCGCTTCTTAAGGGGTGCTTACACTACATGTTCTATAACTTGACCTAGTTTCAAGTCAGTGGCTCCAGTAGATTTTGCTGTGCGTTGATGAGTCAGTGAGTGAGTGGAAAAACTCTTTTATATATATAGATGAGATGATGATATGGGATTTTGACACAGTGTTGCCAGACTTGGAGACTTTTTTATTCAACTACCACCAATAATTTTGAGAAATAAAATTTGACATACATAATAGACGATTAATCTTCGTTGTGATTAGGCAACTATTGCTATAAAAATTTAATGGTGGATGTTGAATAAAAAAGTCCCCAAATCTGGCAACACTGTTTTGACAACTCATTTAAGTATAGTGCGCAGCGAAGCGGACAAAGCCTGCTAGTAATTAATAAAATAAAATAAAATAAATAAATAAATAAAATTTTTCAAAGTATCTTTTTTTTTTTTTTTTTTTAAAGGAATCTAACTTTTTGATTGGATGGTATTCTCACCCTTGACAATAATTTAAAGCAACATGGCTTCTAACATAAGTTTCATTACAATTACTTAAATAATAATACTCAATGTTTAAAACTTTATTTGTGAAAATTATTTATCTTTCAATGCATATTTGCTTTGTTTGTTTTACTTCTTTTCTAATACAATCAAAGCAATTTCATGTTATCTGAAATGTCTGTTGAATAATATATGTTGTGCCCAAATGTAAAGGAGACTAAAGTTATATGTGAAGAAATTTTAATAACAATATTATAATTACAGTTCATGTGGTTTAGTACAACTATAAATAATTGCCATTTGATGCACTGATACCAGCACGTAGGAAGGGAGTAGATGGCTCAACAGAGGGGTCAGGCAAACATATATTCTCTCCGTCTTCTGATTCTCTGACAGATGCTTGGGCACCCATTGTGCACAAACTTTGCCATTACCAAGCTTTTTGTGGATTATGTGATGCGCAGTTCTTTTGTTTATCGACAGTTCAACAGCAATTTCACGTGTGGTGATCCGGCGATTCTTTTTGTGCTGATCTGGAAGAATCCATCATGTAACGAACTGCGGAAATGACTCTCCAGCAATGAGAAGCCGTTAACTGCGCATGTGCATGTAGCAATACCGCCATGCCATATATCGGCCAACACATTAACTCACTGGGATTTAATATAACGTCGCTACAGCTAAGGTCTCCTTTTCACTTGGGAACACCTTATATATACAACCATGATTTGTTTAATAGAATTTCAATTTAATTTCTTATAACATAAATTGAACAGTACTTTAGAGCGGGTCGCGGATCGGGTTGTGGTTCGAATGTCATCTTGTGCGTCGGGTGCAGATTTAGTTTCCTCGACCCGCACAGTGCTCTACTCTGTGGGGATATTTCTCATTTGAATATTTCCCATTCTATCGCTGTAGAAAATGTCTATCTACCTATAATATTTCAAGAAAATGCTTGTCTGTTTGATCTTCTATACGTTCAGCCCCTACTGATGGTCAGGAGCCTTCCCAAAGGGATAGTGAAAACAGAATTTAAAATTTTTAATCAGTTGCAGAGATATCGACCTAACTCTTAAATCCTTCGCTGACATTTCAAACTATGCTTAACAGCATGAAATGAATGTACGTTTTCACAAGTAGGTCGCAAAGAATTCAAATTCATCACGGGTTATTTGTGGAAATGCTTAAAAATGAGTTTTTAGTATGTTGTGTTATCATTATTATTTTTTTTTTTATGTACCAATTTTTGGGGCACTGTAGGGTGCCTACATAATATCTAGACAATGTGCAGGGCATCTCAATTTCTATGCTGACATATCATAGATTTTTAAATCCTATTATACGTATCACTAGAGTGGTCACATTTACCGTCATGCATTTTTCAATACAAAATATTTGAGACAGAATTTTTTTTTCTTCTCCCAAATGCAGTTCGTCCTTTTCCCGTTTCAGATGACAAGTCGTCCCATCAAGCTGGTCGTTGTAGGAGACGGGACCGTGGGAAAGACTTGCCTGCTCCTCACCTTCGCCACTGGAAGGTTCTTCGAAGGAGTGTATGCGCCGGCAGTGTACGTACAATAACTTTTCGTAACAATTACAAATATATATATATATATATTGCATGAAGGATTTTACAATTTCGGCATAATTTGCGACATAATGAATAACGCATGGAGGAAAGAAACTAAGTATGTTGGGCTTTCTTCTACATCATTTTATAGGACAGTGACACCTAGCGGATAACATGTATAAAAAGGGAATCCACATGACTTATTATTCAATAAACAATTTACATATGTAGTTTTATAACCCAGATGCTGAGATACAGCCATCCAGTAAATGGATAGAAGTGAATTACAACCACGACACCTTTTTCACCAAACTAAATCAGCAAAGTTTTTCGTAATGAGCCTTTCGATAATTAAATTTTGTGCTCTTATAAACTATAGAAGTCGAGATGTAGCCTTTCAGTAAATGGAGGAAATGGCTGTCTAGCAACACCACTGGCTGGGCAGTGAACGCTAAAATCTAATCAGCACCCATTTATATCCATGTCCATAGAATTTTGTAGACTTCTATCTACTTTTTCGTGAGAGCAACACACAGACGTATTTCAAAAAGGCTCAAATTGTATTCAGGACGTTGCAAAACGTTCCATTCCATCGTAAACTGGAAAAAGGAAACTTTCACGAGTTCAATAATTTTATCTTGTACAGTCGGTAACAAAAATATCCGAACACTAGCAAAAACTCCTATGTAATAAAAGTACACTTCATACGGTTTTGTTAAAAAAATCCTTGTCGAATACTGTTCTTAATCAGTGTAAGAACATGATTCGATAAGGATTTCTTTAACAAAACCGTATGAAGTATAAGTTTCTTACATAGGAATTTTTGTTAGTGTTCGGACACTTTTGTTACCGACTGTACACTATTATATTCTAAGAAATTTTAATTTAGCAGAGAGAAGATTTATTTTATAAAATTGAAATTATACTGCAACGATTAAAAATTAAAATCTCTTTTATTAAAAAAAAAAAAAAAAAGAAGAAGAAGAAGAAGAAGAACTTGAAAATTTCAAATAATTTTATTTATGACATTTTTCTGAAAATCCTATTAGGTATGTACAGTCGGTAACAAAAGTATCCGAACACTAGCAAAAATTCCTATATAGAAAAAGTAAAGTTAATAGTGTTTTGTTAAATAAATCCTTGTCGAATCGTTTTCTTAGACTGACTACAAGGATTTATTAAACAAAACCGTATGAATTTACTTTTTTTACATAAGAATTTTTGCTAGTGTTCGGACACTTTTGTTACCGACTGTAAGTACTAATTCTGCGCGAGAAAGACTAGTTCTGCGTCATTATAGAAAGTCTGAAAAATTGGTACAGAATTCATTCGAAATTTCAGAGTATTCACTTTCTATGCGGGCCCTCCGTGGCCGAGTGGATATGTCACCGCACTGCTAATCACCTTCGAGCGTAGGAGAGCGGGTTCGACTCCCGCGCTGTCCCTGGGTGTTTTCTCCAATTCTTCGTATTGTAATTCTGTCATGTGCTATCTGTCGTTTCCTGACGAAGATTTACAAGCGGCCTATAAGTCAAGCATACAAATCTGATGTATATGTTGTTATGCTTTCCATGCAAAAAAAAAAAAAAAAAAAAGCTATGAGTGAACAGACTAATAATAATGATTCATGCAATTGACACTATGCAGGCGTATACGAAAGCAATTTATTTTATATTTTCCTTTTAAAAACAACTCTATAACTGCAGTGTTTTGAAAATTATTATGCAACAAATGGTGTAAAAACTTATTTTTGTACAGGGACCCATAAAACAAATCGGATACATTACGGTGTACGAGGGTTAGTGGTTAAAAAAACATTCCTATGGCAGTAAACCTAACAAATTCTATATGCATTTTTCAGATTCATAAAAACATAATTTCTTATAAAATAGGATAGGATTAGAAATAACAATTGTTTTACAGGGTCACACACAACTATTCAGACATTTTTAAAATATAAATATGGAAATTGCTTCAAGCGGATTTTCATTTATTATTGGCATTTTTAATACTTGAAACTAAGTTGAAATGCTGTAGATTGAGCGGCAAGTATAGTAAGAGTTATTTATTTTTTATTTATTGAATTATCTATGCAATGATACATTTTTTAACGAGGTGATTGATTTTTTTTCCCTTCCTTGAGCTGATTCATTGTGTTGTTCTTTTCTAGCTGGGAGAACCACGCCGGCCAGATGGAAGTAGACGGTGTCCGAGTGAGCATCACCCTGTGGGATACGGGCGGCCAGGGGGACTACGACAGACTCAGGCCGCTCTCCTACCCGGATGTAAGTACGACCTCTTGGCTTGCAACACACCTTAGATGGAAGGAAAAAATTCGATTTGGGTGTATCTGTATATACCTGTATATATATTTTAAAATTTCCTGAGTATAAGTTTTTGGCAATTTTTACGGTGATGTGTGTATACGCTTGAACGAACACGATAACGTCGAAACGCTTTGATCGATTGAGCTGAAAGTGTGTATATATGTTGTAAGTCATCATCGCATAAACTGTCAGGCACGAAATCAGGCCCTTTTTATTATTATTATTATTATTATTATTATTGTCACAGAGACGTAAAGAAAATTTTTTATCGTTAAGAACTATAGACTCAAATTATTTAAAGTGCCAAAACGTCAAAACGCCTTATTGAATTGAGCTAAAAGTTGCTTGAATCTGTGCTCATGTTATAGGCCACCGTTGCGCAAGTTCTATAGATTTTTATGAAAACTTTTTATTTATTTTTCAACGACCCTTCTCTCAAATGCACGCACAAAAAAGGAAAATCATTACGGACTACAGGACTCACATTATTTAAAGTGTGTTAGACGTTAGAGTCTAATAACTCAATACTCTATTCGATTAAGATATAAATTGGAAGGTATATCATCGACTATCATCGCAAGAACCGTATAAATTGGCATGACTGTAGGCAGGCCCTGATTACCCAATAGGCACGAGAAGCATGTGCTTTCCTTGGAAAATTTTGAAAAGGCCCCAAATTAAGCAAAAAAATGAGCCCCGAATTGTAAGCTTGTGGTCTAAAAGCGTTATCTGATTATAAAACGTCCCAGTCCTACCTGACTGCACAACTACCATTTCTAGATTATATAGGATATATGCTAATAAAGCTTTTACACACTCATTTATAATGGAATAAATTAATATATAGTGGTGAATATAGGCTTTCACCAGTTTATATCTTGGTACAAAAATCAAGTGAATTTTCTTGTCCATATTTTAAGCGAATTTACTTGTCCTTAATTTCAGGTAACTAAAAAATTTATAAATTTTTCAAGATGTTTGTATGAGTCTTTAGACCAAGAAGTCAGTGGGAGCCCCCAAATGGATTTGTGTTTCCCCTCAATTATAAGGTTAATCGGGCCCTGACTTTAGGACTTGCTTCCGGGAGACAAAGTAAAGTTTTTATACATTGCGGTTTGTGGGCTCATACTAACTAAAATTCGTTTTAGTAATGTTAAATTGTTCAATCTATCTATAGGGCAATAAGGATGAGCACTGGTTTGTGTATTAAATCAGTGCATGGATTGCGCTTTCGAACACCAACATTAAAGCTGGCGATGGCCTTTTCCCTTTTTATTTAAAATCTTGCGATAAAATGGTCAATGTCATTCAAACGCAAAATGCCTATTTGCAATGAGAAAATGTTCATCTCGTATTAACAGCATTCTACGAAGAACCTTTCTCGCTTTAAATACTTTTGCACGAATGCGAGATGTTGAATGTTGAAGAAGCATCTCATTAAAAATAAATCCTCCGGGTGCAGTTGGTCTTAAAAGTGGCGTGAAACAAGTTTACTCGTAACTCGGGTAAGTGAAAGGTAGGGTGGGGGAGGAATTTCAGGGCACGTAATAATGAGTTTAATTAAAGTTTGGGAAACCGATAAACCCACTTCACAATGTCCCCGTACCACCTTCTCGTAGTTTCGAGCGTGCAAGTATTGAAACACAACTTTTCAATATAACGAAAGTTAAATTTAACCTGAAAATGCAATCTTAATGCTGGACATTAAAAATTCTTTTACCTTTCAAAAAAAATAGTCAGTTGAATTGCAATAATACATTAAAATTGTATATATGAATGTTACTTTGGACCCAATATTTCGCTTAAACCATAACAATTGTGATCAGGTTAAAGAAAATAAGTAAATTCAACATTAAAATTATAAGATAAAAACTTTTTATATACAGTCGAACCTCGTTAACGTGAATTACTTTTAACATGAACTGTTTCCGCGATCCCCGTCAAAATGAAGATTGGTTTAGTTATACGAAAATTAGTTATTCATAGCAAGACTGATAACATGAACAAATTTTTTATCCTCCTTGAGATTCACGTTAACAAGGTTCGACTGTACCATGTTTTTAAATTTTCTGTTGAATATTAGCTGTAGCACTTTGTCAATTAGCACTTTATCAATGTGTACAAAAATTTTTAAATGATAATTACGTCCATTTTTGTGAGATGCATAATTTAACTTTTACAATTTTTTAACGTTCACGTTTAATTAAAAGTATTTATTTTTATGTCGAAAGAAAATGGACTCGTAATTTTATTTATCTATTTATTTTTTTTTTTGCCAACAATTAAATTATAGTTGATATTTTAACGACTATTTTTAAAGCTAGTAGGAGGATATTTTCATATTTAATTAATTAATAAAAAACTAATCGAAAGTTCGAAAATCGATTTTCGAAGTATTGTGTTGTCATCGGATTCCGAGCTATTCTGAAAGTTTCAAATGTCTAGCTAGTAGGGAAGCTTGTTAAAAATAGATTGTAAGATTTGTACCGAACGAACAAGAATAGAAGTTAATAAAAACATGGCCTCCCAAAAAAAAAAAAAATCTGATATGGGACACCACATTATTTTGCTATAAAATTGAATATACTATACACGCCCATTGAAATATACATATTGTTAGAATAAACGTTGACATTTTTCTGTGAGGCTAGTTTTTAAATGAACAGACAGTTTCCAGTCATGAATATTCTTGAATATAAACCCCCCCTCCCCCATTAAAAAAAAAAAAAAAAAAAAAAAAACTATAACTCCAACCGCACCGCAAAAGTCACAATAGTAGAATTATAGATACCGCAGAAAACGATTATAGTAGCTTGTTCAGGAATAACATTTAACAGCTTATGACAGAATCTCTCATTGGCAAATACACATCTTAAAGATCATTGGAATTTCCTCGAGTGTAGATGGCCTACTTTTGTTCTCTTTCGCGAAAATTAATGAGAAACGATACGTTATGCGAAAACAATTATCTACGTTAAAATTGAGAATGGGCTTAAATTCTAACTACACTGAAATAGTTTTCGCCATATTGCGTCGCTAATCTCACCAATCTTGCCAAGTTTGTCGCTAACGTAGATTTTGGTCTTGGCGTCGATTTTCGATTTGGTGTTGAATTTGACGATAGGACGACTAAATTCGGCGAAAAATTGTATTTAGGGTTGCCAAAATTTGGAAGCTCTAACTTCAATAAGGAAAGGGCATGTTTACAAACAAACGCTCCGTCAATCAATCTTTGCCACTCTCGAGTTTCAAAAGATCAACCTGTATTGGTGGAAATGTCAATGTTATGCCACTTTACCCATAACTTGACTGCGAGTGACGTCACGTGCCCTTTCCTTATAAGAATCGACTTCTGAAAAATTTTGGAAAGATTCAGTGGTTTCTGTAGTGCGGAATTAACTTCTTCGAAAGTTCTATAAATAACTATAAAAAAGAAGAGTCATTATTGATGATTATAGGTTAGAACTTGTTTGTTTCGGTACGGTATTACATTAAAAGTGGAAAGAGGGCACATTTTTCATTTCCACAAAGATGGGAGGGTCTAGGACCCTTCGAAAGACACACATGGAAAGCATTCCACCCTTAAGCCTAGGATCCTAGCGTAGTCAGTCAACCTTTTAAATCTTACAACCAATCCACAAAGGTGAGTGTTGACTTTTGGCATCCAAATTTGGAAAAAGGGGTAGTTTTGGATTTCCAATATTTGGAATCTCTAACTTCAATAGGAGTCGAGTTCTGGAGTTTTTTGTAATGATTCATAGGTTTATAGCGCAGAACTACTTTGAAAATTCCATAAAAGTTCACTTAAAAAATATGGTTCGTTAGGAGGTATGTTTCCACAAATACATTCCTATATAATATACAGTCGGTAACAAAAGTATCCGAACACTATCAAAAATTCCTATATAAAAAAAGTAAAGTTAATACTTTTTCGTTAAATAAATCCTTGTCGAATCCTGTTCTCTGTCAAACAACAGGATTCGACAAGGATTTATTTAACAAAGCAGTATATTAACTCTACATTTTTTATATAGGAATTTTAGATAGTGTTCGGATACTTTTGTTACCGACTGTACTACGGATAATCCACTGTAACTCTTTAACAGCTTCTGTCAGATGTTATGGTGGGATGGACTAATGTTTGAAAAGGCGCCAAATAATTGGAGAGTTACCAGTAAATAACAGAATTTGAATCGTTATCATCCCAATTCGAAACATAATCTGCGTCTACATAAATATAATCTGAGGATACACTCAATATTGGAGAGGTTGGAAGGTTTAGAAGCGTTGAGCCAATGGATCATTGTGAAATGATCTAATAATGTTAGCAAGCCAGGGTTTTGTCGAAAATAGATGAATGCCAAAACTTGTATCTGATCGTGTTCTGTTTGCCGTGCCAAACTGTGGTAGGGAATTTCATGTCTCAGTAATATACTTTAGACAACATTACTCTTTATATAATGGGTAGTGGTGATATTCGGATTTTAAACTTACTAAACTTTTAAAATAGAGTCAGAATGATGTATGTGTAGTTTGCCTCCTCAAAAGTTTCTTGGCTTTTCCAAGTATTTTAAGATCAAATTTATTTCTTAGTTTACTTGGTTTGTATCTTCATCAGTTTTTCCGTATAATACAATGTCGTCTACTTAAAGCAATAAAACCTGATTTTTCGAAGAACCAGCGTTTGTTTAGTTTAGATGTACCAGAAATCTTTCATTAGAGTGTGTACTTTGATCTAAATTACTAATTTTATCCTTTGGTTCTTTTTTTACCTTAGGATCTTGTTCAAGTTTACATCCCTCATTTTTTTCTTCGTGAGAATCAGAGTCCGATTCGTCAGATGGTATATAATTATTTCATTTATTGGTCCAGTACAGCACCACTGCGCTCTTCCTTTCTAAAAATATAACATAGTTTCTATTGTGTTTATTTCTGGTGTAACCTTTAATAAAAAGCGCCTGTACAACTGTTATTACTTTATAGGCTCCCATACATCGTAAATTTTTGCTGAGTTGTTTGGCTTTTCCGTTGTAGACCGTATACATCCCAAATGATTTACCTCCTCCAAATTATTCGAAAGAGCTTTTGTTGCACTACCACTGCACCATGAAAGTTAGTAATGCTTCTGACCGAAAGCTGTGGTTTTATAGCATCTCGGCCAGTAGAAAGAAATTTCTCCGCAGTACCATTTGACCCCTGCGCGTCTACAATTGGATGTATCCCTTGGTAAAATGTTTTATTGATTTATTTTAGCCCATTTTCTGACTTCCCGTAAATTATCTTGCTATTTAAATACATTTCACCCCTTATTTGGAATCATTTAAAATAATTAACCACTTAATTTTTCTGTTTGAGGGGTAAACAACAACTTTCTCAGAAAAACAAACCAATAAAAGTTAGGAAATACTGCATTCCAGTATTTGTTTGGGTTGGTAGCTAGCCTCACAGATCAGTGACCATTGTGTATTCATTCTGAAGGTTTACTAAGGCGTGTTCGACCTACTGGCTTGAATGAGACCTAACGAGATTTGTCGCCCTTGAGTGATTATAATGTAAATTGACCCAGATGTCTGTCTTTTTGTCCGTCTGTTTATCTATCTGCGCTCTAACTCTCGTAGTTATTCATATAATTTTTTTTTAACTTATTCTGGTTCACTATGGGATGGTCCCTATTTAAAGCGGAGTAAACTGATTTGTGCACAGGAACTAATTTCTTAACATCGGACATAATTTCTTTCAAATTCGTGTGCAAAATGCATAGTTAAACAGTATTTTGCAACCTATGTATCTCCATGCAACTCAATTATCGAATGACATTGTGAAAAATAACTTTTAATGATCATTTATCACTGTTTACGTAATATATTGATTATATTAATTTGCAGTTATGATTTAATAGCAAAATTTTGTATTTTTTATACGTTGAAAAATCATGAATTATTATTTTGATGATTATTTAAACTTAAGAATAAGGGAAAGGCACCAGTGCACGCCATCCTTAACGGCCCTCTTCACATACCGTCGCCGGAAGCCCGAGCCAATGTTATTCTATGGGAAATTTTCTTTACAAATAACTGATACACATTTTTAAATTCTGTTTTCACATTCAGAAAATTCCCAACTGTTAAATTGACGGAACTTTCTTAAAAAAGTATTATTTAAATTTTTAATATTTTATTTTGAAATTGCAAAATTAAAAATTTCACATATTGAAAATTCGTATTTTAAAGCTTCAAAATAAAATATTAAAAAAAAAAAAAAAAAAAAAAAAAAAAACACGTTTTTAAAAAAGATCTGTCAATTTAACAGTTGGGAATAAATCAGAATTTAAAAATATATATTAGATAATTAGTTATAAGTAAAGAAAATTTTCCATAGAATAACATTAGCTTCGGCTTCCGGCGACGGTGAGTGAAACGGGCCCTTTAAGGCCTTATTTTCAAAATGTTTGTTTATTTCGCGTGTTTTAGACGTTCTATTCACGTGTCTGTTTTATACACTGATCCTTCTGGTTGTCAATAGACACTTTCAATCTTTCAATACATTTCAATCTTTCATAAATTTCATTAAAGAAATCGAACCTATAAAAATGCACCAGTCTTCGGCCATTCGAAAAACGGGTTTCACCAGTAGTTGCCAGGTGCTTGCACCAGTAGTTGCCATAACAATAAAACGTAACATTTTTTTAAATAAATCGATTGTAAATGTGTCTTTGCAAAATTTATCAAACAAAATGTCTTTGGCACATACTTAATAACTAAATTTACGCTTAGGCCTTGAAACATGGGGCATTTAGTTATAAGGCACAGGTCCCTAATTAAATACCGCTTCTTTAAATAGAAAAATTCAGTAATATTTTGCTGTTTTCTTTTTTTAATCCTTTGATTTCTTTTTTTTTTTTTTTTTTTTTTTCCCATGGCCTTATTCTTGTGATAGTCTCTCTAACGATTTGATGTGAATACTCTTGGTAAAATTTCTTAGTTCTTTCTTTTTGTTTGGAAGGTTCAGTTCCAGGGAAAAGAATGTATTTTTAAAATTGCTTAGTACGCTAATCGGAGGATAGGGTGCAAATCTGGAAAATGTTAGAGGAGAGGTGACTTCAAGAATTGATTTTGATGTTCTCAAAACTTCCTGAGTCAAGTTTATTGAAATTGCTGCCTCTCGAGATTTCATTGTTTCTTGTGAGATATTTGTTTTTTCGGTGGCCCTTTCAATAATTTCAGCTATGAAATCATTTCTTTCACCACTTATTTGGATGGTGGGAAAAAATGGCGAAAAGAATTTTGGTCTTGATTCTTGCTCAGTTGCAGAATCGGCGTTTTGTATTTTCTTCCATACTTCAAATGAAGATGCGTCTTCTTCATTACTTTTTCAAAAATTGCGTGGTTTCAGCAAGTGCAATGTTTCTTGCCCAATCACATTTTCAAAATCTTCTACGGCAACAGTTACTTTTTTGCATCCTGTTACTCTCCCTTCTAGGTTGTAGATATTTTCTGTAAAAACATATATTTTTTTAATATTTCAAATAATATAACAATCTATATGTTAGGCAGGCAATGTGCAGGCCTTTTACCTTTTTTTTATAGGGCGAGTTTAAATTTTTTTCCCCACCTCTAGTTTTTCTTGTCTTCTTACTTTACACCCCCCCCTCTCTCCCCCGTTTTTAATACTTTAATATGTTTTAATAAAAATCTTTCACTTCAAATGATAGCCCTTCTTAATGTTATACAGTAGCAATTAAGTTACTACTACTAAATATATCACACCTGTTCTCCCAATAAATAAATAAAACAAAATGCACTACATATTCAATGTTTTTACAACTGAAAGATTAATTTATATATTTCTTTTGTTTATCTCATATAAATAATATAACTTATAAATAGAAAGAATGCCTAAGAAATATTTTTATGCTTAATATTTTCCGCTCAAAGTTTGCTGAAAATGAAGTCAAGCCTTTGCATTTTATTGCTTTCCAAATACAAATTAATAAAAAATTAATGAGTCGCAATTAAAAATTAACATTTCTGTATGTAAAATGCATAATTGTGTACTTAAATGATGTTTACAGTTTGAAACTAATTTAAATATGAATCAACTTCAAAAAATCATTTAAATGCCTCTTGGCAAAAGCAGGCCATCACAAAAATTTAAAATGCAGTAACAAGATATACAGACTGATTACATCCCCCCCCCATGAAATAAACAGCAAAAACTACAAACAGACTACCAATAACTAAATGTGATTGTGTGCCATAGTCTAATTTCCCCAGCAAAATACAATGAAAATTTTTAGGTAGTTCAGTGTTAGCTCCAGTTGATTAAAACTATGCTGATTGACTGTAATTAAAGCTACAAGTACAGTGCAGGTCACATTCTTGGGGACAAAATGTGTTTGTTTGCTTTACATTTTCGAATACCCCTGGCGACTACTGGTTCCGGTAGTAAAATCGAAGTCAAAGTGATATCATTACAATTCTAAATGAAATTATAGTACTTTTTTTTTATCAAAAAATTTATCGTTAAAAAAAAAAAAAAAAAGAAAAGAAAAGTTAAAACACCAGTATTTTCCAGGGATGGCGAACACTGGCAAAACTATGCAAAATAGGACCCAGTAGCCGTCATACTTTAAATATCACATATTATGATACATTTTAAAAAGTATCACCTAAATTGTATTCTACATTTTATAAAAATTACATACAATGCTTTTGGTTGGTTGGGTTTTTACGCCGCACTAGTGCTGCGCATATGGGCAATTGGCGACGGTCTGGGACTCACCCCTAGAAGTGGTCCGGAGACATGCCATTACAATTTTGATCTTCCACGGAAAACAATGCTTTAGGAGTAATGTCAAACCCAACAAACAACAAAGTATATTAACCAATGCATACCTGCGTCCTTAATCGTTTTCTTTACTCTGATTCTGTCCAGTTGTCGTTTAATGCTTAGGTTATTTATTTTGCTTCCCCCAACACGTGAAAGCGAACTATTTCCGTGATAAGTGACAGAAGGCTTTGGAGAATATAGCGCTGACGAATTCAAATTCATAGACGTTATTAAACGCTTATTTTAACATTTTTTTTTTTTTTTTTTTTTTTTTTGAGGGTGGCGAATCCTGGTGTATTTACCTTCTATATGCTATGCGAGTGAAAATGATGTGTATTTTTAATTAATAACGGAACCTGTAGATAAGTCGAGCGTATATTTGTTCGCAGACAGATGGTTTCTTGCTGTGTTTCAGCGTGGACAACAACCGATCGTACGAGAACATAGCGACCAAGTGGCATCCTGAGATAAAGCACCACTGCCCCAGGGTACCTTATATCCTAGTCGGTAAGTCAACAATTTCTCTAACAAAGTTCTGGGCTTTTCTTGCCACCTCCACTCAATTAATTGTCGTAGATTTTAACCATTCCTCCCCCCCCCCCAAAAAAAAAAAAAAAAAAAAAAAAAAAAAAGTCTTCATTCAACAGAGTGTTTAGAAAGCCAAAAATATTTGTCCATTAAGAGGGAGATGAGTGGGAAGAAATATAAGTGCACCCATTCATTTTGCTAGAGACGATTCTCCAGTGAAGTTTACTTTCTAGCGAGACCACACTGCCATAAGTCGAACCTTATACGAGGCAGATTCGGAGTGGACGACGCACCTTCACCTTCCACAAACCAATTTATTATTTCATATTTTAATGAAAGAGTGGGGCAAATCTTTGGTAAAAAGAGTTTTATTATTTCTACAGAAAATGAACGTGTTTCATAAACTGTGACTCTGTAAAATAAAAACAAATAAATAGCTGAGTTTAATTTCTTTGAAGCCATACTGTGCTTCCTCAGAACATTTACATTCGGCAGCAAAATTAGTGAAGCAGACATCCACACTTTTCATACTTTTTTTTTTTTTTAAGTTTGAACGTTAATTTTCATCATCAACTTACAGACCTGCTCAAAAGTTTAGCAAGAATTGAAAACGATCAGTTTTTTTTTTTTTTTTTTCTCAGTTAAAAGACAAAGCTCTCGATGAAATGTTTTCAAATACTGGGTATTTAAAGAACTGGGCCTTCCACATGGTTTTCAGTGAAGATTGGTTTAAGACATTATTTAGGGGCCGGTAACAAATTGAGCAAAATCAATAATGTTTGTAATCACCCAGTAAAGTTAAGTGAACGAAATGATCCGTAACTTTAGGATATGTTAATTAGACTTAGTACAGTTTGTGGATGAATTTGTGTGACCATATCATATTAAATAATGCGCTGTTAAAGATTTCTGTAAATTGAATGTAAATATTTATCCAGAGTCTCAGTAAATTTACAGTAATTCTTAGTTAAAAGTGAATAATCGAGACTCTCAATCTTTATTCTGTATTTTTACCTAATTTTATTTCTTAATTTTTTAATTAAAATTAAGAATAATTGTTTCTACTTTGGAAAAATCGTTGTAAATCCGAAATATATTCTCACCAATAATTAATTAAATTAATATTAGTTATTAAAGTGAATACATAAAATAAGATTTTTAACATCTGCGTTTATTTTTCTTTGTAATTTTACATAAGACTTAAGATAATACATTACACAGAGTTTTCTGTTGAAATTTTTAACAGTATGGAGATATAAGCAAACAATTATTAAAAAGAAAAAAAAATCAGCATGTTTTTTATTTATAATGTACTGAGTTTTAAAGAAAAATATTCCCAATTTCCGATAAACTGAAAAAACACTTTTGAAACAATATACTGCAATCGGAATAAAAATATTTTAAATATTTCACGAAATATGATCATTTTTATGAAAAACGTTTTCACTGCGCATGTACAAAAGATAGAAAGATTTTTTTTTTCATAGGTTGGAAGTTGGATATATTGGACAACTTTTGTCAAAAGTTCATTTGAATAGAGTAAAAATTAGGCAAATTGTTCGCAAAAGAACAAGCTAGATTTTAGGTATTTTCCAAGAGTCGAAGTTTCATAAGGGGTTTTTCAGATGCCGCGTAATTAATTTGAAGATACATAGGCGTAGCTAGCTTTCCGAGCGGGGGGGGGGGGGGGGTGCCCAAACTTTAAACTGAAAGTTACAATTACATTATGAACATAGTGGGCATATGTATGCATGTGTGCGTTTTAACACAAGTATAAAAGTTACACACGTTAACACATGTATGTTTTAATATATAAATAAAGTAACTTTCTCTTAGAATAAATAACTAGACTTGACGCAGAACAGAAATATCAGTATTTACACAACGTTAAAAACGCCAATATATATATATATATATATATATATATATATATATATATAAATGTTAAATGCAGACTGCAGTTTCGGTAGCGGAAATCGGTGCATTCGGCGTCCTTTGAAACATCATTTGATAAAGTTCGGACTTTCAGAGAAGTGCCGCTATCTGCCTAACAAAAAAGGAACAGAAGTTTGAAAATTGATTAAAACAAGGAAGGAATATTGCATAAAAAAATGTTAAATTGTGTCGAATATTTGGTTTCAGTGCGAAACCAATGGACGATAAAAGATTAAATAAAAATCTTAAACTTAAAGTTATAAACGAAAATCTAAAAACTAAACTACGGAACTTAATTTGTGCACGCAAAGAGATAAAATAGAATTCTGATGATATGTTTATTTATAATTTCATTTCTTTTCTTTTTATTTTACCAGTTTCAAATTATGAACATATATATATTTATATATATATATTTCATTATATATACATATATATATATATATATATATATATATATATTAATACAATCTTGTAGCTACTTTTTTTAAATTATTATTTTATTCGTTTCCATATTCATGAATAACATTTATTTTCTATATTTTAAAACATTGTCGTATTGTTGTAGTTGTGATGTTAGTTTCAAACAGAATATTGCAAACTGGTATTGTGATCGCTATAAAATTAAAGCTATAATTTTTAATAAGATTGTAATAAACTGTTATGCGTACCATAATATAAAAATGTGATGTGTGTAAAAGTCGCAAAAAAAATAAAATCAGCATTAAATAAATGTATCGAATCGGGGAAAGTGTAGAAACACGCCACAGACCGGACCAAGTGCTGACCATTAGCCAAATAAATTTACAAATGATCATTGTACATAAGAATTCCATGAAAAATCGCATAAAGTAAAATGAAAACATCAAAAGGGACACATATCAATAAAACCGCACTGAAAATTCCCACAAATTAAATGTATCAAAATGGAGGATAGATAAAAAGCTAGTGGGGTGTCTCAATATCAGACTGTGCAATGGACATCAGCCGAAATATTAATAATAGCAAACACCACATTTCAATATTGCATACATAATCCAGAAATATTCACTAATAAAATATTACAAAAAATGATCATAATGTCATAAATTTTCTACCCACACAAATTTAATAAACGCCTTGGCTATTTAAAAAATTAAAAGACTAAATAATGGAGCATATTTTGCGCGTACCTTTCTTTGATGTTTGTATTTTCTGTATTGTCTTGAGCTTCCTCTTCAAACTCCCTCTTTTTTCTTGGTTGAAATAATCACCAAATCCTTCACATCTTTGCAGATGATTCCACAAGTTTTTCTTTTCTTTAGTCATTCAATACAGCTTTAATAGAATTATACACCACCTTCTCCAGATCCAGGATTTTCAAGTAAGAGGAAATAGTTTTATAAAATCGCATGAGAAGAAGGTGATCCGAATAAATATTTACACTGTAGCCTGATTTTTAATATTTTTCTTTCTTTATTATTTACAAATACAAAATCGTCTGTTCAGAGATAAATAATTTATTTTCAGTAATAAATCGTCTGTCAAAGTTCAAAAGTAATACAAACGATTATAAAATGCTTTATTATTATTAAATTTGAGTGATAGCTTTTAAATAAAGTAAAAAATTAAATAAATAAATAAAATGTGGTAGTTTAGCCACAAAAATAAGATATTATATACTTGACCGACCATTTCTGAGGTGCTTTAAAAAAGTTGAAAATTGTTTTAGAAACAAATTTGTTTGGCATGTATTTTTGTGGGACGGATTGCACCTTTCAAAACTTTTTGTTCGATTACTCTACCTGCATTCTTAAAACATAAGTCTACTTATGATATGCAATTACAATATTGAATTTGAACTTTCCGGTGTTGCTTTCTTAAAAATAGCAAATAAGTCAGGTCAACGAAGAAATTTTTTTCTTCAGGTTGATATGTTTTTCTGAGATATTTTTGGATGCCGTTTAAGGAAAACCTATTTAAAAATTTCCCTCACGTACAGTTTTGAAAAAAAAAAGAATTGTTCGAGCTTAAAGTTAAATTTTTTTCGACTCCCATCAAAATTATTTCCCTCAAAATTTTGGCGATGTGAGTGAAGAACAAGGAGAGTTGTTTCATCAAGACATCAAAGAAATTGAAAGCAGGTATCAGTCACGATACATTGTTAACATGTTAGCAGAATATTGTTGCATGTTGCATCCCCCCTCCCCCCTCACACACACACAAAACCCTTAAGCCTTGCACAAGGTAAAATGCTCTAAAGGAAGATTCGATGTGAAGAAATACATTTAAAAGATAATATGTAAATAATAGCCCTATATCAATGTATTTTATATATAAATTGTTTTGAATTTGTTATAACTTCTAGACCAATTCTTTTGATTTTCATCCTTACTTTGTGAAATTTTCTTACGTGATAGGAAAAAAAGATAATCATTTCTGAATTCAGAGTATCAAAACACACCAGAGACACCCAACGCAGTACATAAAAAATTTGAAAAGTACAATTTCACAGACCAATGTAATCAGAAAAAAATTCACCTGCTAAATTATGATACCAGAAATGCAATCAGATGAACAATTACTAAAAAAATTATTTTTGTATTCAAAGAACTTCAAAAATCTGAAATTATTGCAAAGATTTAGGTTCGAAAATTCGACCTCGTAAATAATACTTTTTATAACCCGTGGTAAGGGAAAGTAATTATAATTTTTAAGCGTTTTTACTGGACGCAATGTAATTTGGTATGAATGCTTTTAATCCAACCAAACTTTTCTTACAATCTTTTATACCAAATTTATTTTGTATCTATAAAATTATATGTTAGTTTCATTATGTTTAGTTCACTTTAAAAATGTTGTTAATATGTACCAACTAGAAAATTTGTACTTAAACAATAATGTATTTGAACTCTTTGCATTTCATAGTATACGGATCATTATGATGTAGATTGAATACGATTTTTAGACTTCCTGCCAATACCTGCTTTTGAGTTATGCCCATGCAGACTAAGCACAAGAGCCTGGTTATGCGATTTAGCGGACCTCAAGACATACTATTATACTAAAAACTGTTTCATATTCAAAAATTGGACCGCAAAACATTACATTCTTCAACATGTAAGGGTAAGAGAAAAAAAAAAAAAAATGTTCATTAAAAAGAAATGACAAAAAAACTTTTGACTCTCTGTTAAAGCCACGAGTTTAAATAAACTAACTCATTTTATCGCCTCTTTTTCTGCTTTTCCTTGAAGAAAAAACAAACTACTTTTTTTTTTTTTTTTTTTTTTTTTTTTTTAACTTTTTTCTATATTCAATAGAAGAAAGTATTGGATTCGTAAAAATTTTCAACCTCGGGTTTTTGATGGATTTACACGTTTTGAGAGCTGTAGAACACGATTTGACCATTTTTAGAAAATGTCTGTCAGCATGTCTGTGTGTGTGTGTGTGTGACAAAATTTTGTGGCAACTATAGCTCAGAAACTACTGCACAGAATTTCATACACATTGGTATGTAGTTGCACCTTGATTTAAATTAGTATCTATCAACTTTTGGTAAAAATTGTCTTACAGGTTGCGTTTCCATCCCGCTTTTTCTAAATTTTCAACAGGGTGATATAGGACAAAATTTTGTATAAATGCGCATAAAGAG
>CAWVNO010000597.1:0-244289 GCA_963930645.1 Salticus scenicus | reverse complement strand
AATCACTTTCAGAATCTGCGAAATATATTCTAGTTTCATAATAACACCATCGGGAAGTTTGCACGTTGAACCATTTGGCCCGGGGGGCCTTTTTACGCAGACCTTCGGCAGCCGTTCCTACGCTCCGAAAATTTTTTTCGAGTTTCACATGCCCATCTTCAAACGACGATTCCAAAGCAACTAAAAGAGCCTAAAGATCGCAATCACTTTCAGAATCTGCCAAATATATTCTAGTTTCATAATAAAACAATCGGGAAGTTTGCACGTTGAACCATTTGGCCCGGGGGGGCCTTTTTACGCAGACCTTCGGCAGCCGTTCCTACGCTCCGAAAATTTTTTTCGAGTTTCACATGCCCATCTTCAAACGACGATTCCCAAGCAACTAAAAGAGCCTAACGATCGCAATCACTTTCAGAATCTGCGAAATATATTCTAGTTTCATAATAACACCATCGGGAAGTTTGCACGTTGAACCATTTGGCCCGGGGGGCCTTTTTACGCAGACCTTCGGCAGCCGTTCCTACGCTCCGAAAATTTTTTTCGAGTTTCACATGCCCATCTTCAAACGACGATTCCAAAGCAACTAAAAGAGCCTAAAGATCGCAATCACTTTCAGAATCTGCCAAATATATTCTAGTTTCATAATAAAAGAATCGGGAAGTTTGCACGTTGAACCATTTGGCCCGGGGGGCCTTTTTACGCAGACCTTCGGCAGCCGTTCCTACGCTCCGAAAATTTTTTTCGAGTTTCACATGCCCATCTTCAAACGACGATTCCCAAGCAACTAAAAGAGCCTAACGATCGCAATCACTTTCAGAATCTGCGAAATATATTCTAGTTTCATAATAACACCATCGGGAAGTTTGCACGTTGAACCATTTGGCCCGGGGGGCCTTTTTACGCAGACCTTCGGCAGCCGTTCCTACGCTCCGAAAATTTTTTTCGAGTTTCACATGCCCATCTTCAAACGACGATTCCAAAGCAACTAAAATTGCCTAAAGATCGCAATCACTTTCAGAATCTGCCAAATATATTCTAGTTTCATAATAAAACAATCGGGAAGTTTGCACGTTGAACCATTTGGCCCGGGGGGCCTTTTTACGCAGACCTTCGGCAGCCGTTCCTACGCTCCGAAAATTTTTTTCGAGTTTCACATGCCCATCTTCAAACGACGATTCCCAAGCAACTAAAAGAGCCTAACGATCGCAATCACTTTCAGAATCTGCGAAATATATTCTAGTTTCATAATAACACCATCGGGAAGTTTGCACGTTGAACCATTTGGCCCGGGGGGCCTTTTTACGCAGACCTTCGGCAGCCGTTCCTACGCTCCGAAAATTTTTTTCGAGTTTCACATGCCCATCTTCAAACGACGATTCCAAAGCAACTAAAAGAGCCTAAAGATCGCAATCACTTTCAGAATCTGCCAAATATATTCTAGTTTCATAATAAAACAATCGGGAAGTTTGCACGTTGAACCATTTGGCCCGGGGGGCCTTTTTACGCAGACCTTCGGCAGCCGTTCCTACGCTCCGAAAATTTTTTTCGAGTTTCACATGCCCATCTTCAAACGACGATTCCCAAGCAACTAAAAGAGCCTAACGATCGCAATCACTTTCAGAATCTGCGAAATATATTCTAGTTTCATAATAACACCATCGGGAAGTTTGCACGTTGAACCATTTGGCCCGGGGGGAATTTTTACGCAGACCTTCGGCAGCCGTTCCTACGCTCCGAAAATTTTTTTCGAGTTTCACATGCCCATCTTCAAACGACGATTCCAAAGCAACTAAAAGAGCCTAAAGATCGCAATCACTTTCAGAATCTGCCAAATATATTCTAGTTTCATAATAAAACAATCGGGAAGTTTGCACGTTGAACCATTTGGCCCGGGGGGCCTTTTTACGCAGACCTTCGGCAGCCGTTCCTACGCTCCGAAAATTTTTTTCGAGTTTCACATGCCCATCTTCAAACGACGATTCCCAAGCAACTAAAAGAGCCTAACGATCGCAATCACTTTCAGAATCTGCGAAATATATTCTAGTTTCATAATAACACCATCGGGAAGTTTGCACGTTGAACCATTTGGCCCGGGGGGAATTTTTACGCAGACATTCGGCAGCCGTTCCTACGCTCCGAAAATTTTTTTCGAGTTTCACATGCCCATCTTCAAACGACGATTCCAAAGCAACTAAAAGAGCCTAAAGATCGCAATCACTTTCAGAATCTGCCAAATATATTCTAGTTTCATAATAAAACAATCGGGAAGTTTGCACGTTGAACCATTTGGCCCGGGGGGCCTTTTTACGCAGACCTTCGGCAGCCGTTCCTACGCTCCGAAATTTTTTTTCGAGTTTCACATGCCCATCTTCAAACGACGATTCCCAAGCAACTAAAAGAGCCTAACGATCGCAATCACTTTCAGAATCTGCGAAATATATTCTAGTTTCATAATAACACCATCGGGAAGTTTGCACGTTGAACCATTTGGCCCGGGGGGCCTTTTTACGCAGACCTTCGGCAGCCGTTCCTACGCTCCGAAAATTTTTTTCGAGTTTCACATGCCCATCTTCAAACGACGATTCCAAAGCAACTAAAAGAGCCTAAAGATCGCAATCACTTTCAGAATCTGCCAAATATATTCTAGTTTCATAATAAAACAATCGGGAAGTTTGCACGTTGAACCATTTGGCCCGGGGGGCCTTTTTACGCAGACCTTCGGCAGCCGTTCCTACGCTCCGAAAATTTTTTTCGAGTTTCACATGCCCATCTTCAAACGACGATTCCCAAGCAACTAAAAGAGCCTAACGATCGCAATCACTTTCAGAATCTGCGAAATATATTCTAGTTTCATAATAACACCATCGGGAAGTTTGCACGTTGAACCATTTGGCCCGGGGGGCCTTTTTACGCAGACCTTCGGCAGCCGTTCCTACGCTCCGAAAATTTTTTTCGAGTTTCACATGCCCATCTTCAAACGACGATTCCAAAGCAACTAAAAGAGCCTAAAGATCGCAATCACTTTCAGAATCTGCCAAATATATTCTAGTTTCATAATAAAACAATCGGGAAGTTTGCACGTTGAACCATTTGGCCCGGGGGGCCTTTTTACGCAGACCTTCGGCAGCCGTTCCTACGCTCCGAAAAGTTTTTTCGAGTTTCACATGCCCATCTTCAAACGACGATTCCCAAGCAACTAAAAGAGCCTAACGATCGCAATCACTTTCAGAATCTGCCAAATGTATTCTAGTTTCATAATAAAACAATCGGGAAGTTTGCACGTTGAACCATTTGGCCCGGGGGGCCTTTTTACGCAGACCTTCGGCAGCCGTTCCTACGCTCCGAAAATTTTTTTCGAGTTTCACATGCCCATCTTCAAACGACGATTCCCAAGCAACTAAAAGAGCCTAACGATCGCAATCACTTTCAGAATCTGCGAAATATATTCTAGTTTCATAATAACACCATCGGGAAGTTTGCACGTTGAACCATTTGGCCCGGGGGGCCTTTTTACGCAGACCTTCGGCAGCTGTTCCTACGCTCCGAAAATTTTTTTCGAGTTTCACATGCCCATCTTCAAAGGACGATTCCAAAGCAACTAAAAGAGCCTAAAGATCGCAATCACTTTCAGAATCTGCCAAATATATTCTAGTTTCATAATAAAACAATCGGGAAGTTTGCACGTTGTACCATTTGGCCCGGGGGCCTTTTTACGCAGACCTTCGGCAGCCGTTCCTACGCTCCGAAAATTTTTTTCGAGTTTCACATGCCCATCTTCAAACGACGATTCCCAAGCAACTAAAAGAGCCTAACGATCGCAATCACTTTCAGAATCTGCGAAATATATTCTAGTTTCATAATAACACCATCGGGAAGTTTGCACGTTGAACCATTTGGCCCGGGGGGCCTTTTTACGCAGACCTTCGGCAGCCGTTCCTACGCTCCGAAAATTTTTTTCGAGTTTCACATGCCCATCTTCAAACGACGATTCCAAAGCAACTAAAAGAGCCTAAAGATCGCAATCACTTTCAGAATCTGCCAAATATATTCTAGTTTCATAATAAAACAATCGGGAAGTTTGCACGTTGAACCATTTGGCCCGGGGGGCCTTTTTACGCAGACCTTCGGCAGCCGTTCCTACGCTCCGAAAATTTTTTTCGAGTTTCACATGCCCATCTTCAAACGACGATTCCCAAGCAACTAAAAGAGCCTAACGATCGCAATCACTTTCAGAATCTGCGAAATATATTCTAGTTTCATAATAACACCATCGGGAAGTTTGCACGTTGAACCATTTGGCCCGGGGGGCCTTTTTACGCAGACCTTCGGCAGCCGTTCCTACGCTCCGAAAATTTTTTTCGAGTTTCACATGCCCATCTTCAAACGACGATTCCAAAGCAACTAAAAGAGCCTAAAGATCGCAATCACTTTCAGAATCTGCCAAATATATTCTAGTTTCATAATAAAACAATCGGGAAGTTTGCACGTTGAACCATTTGGCCCGGGGGGCCTTTTTACGCAGACCTTCGGCAGCCGTTCCTACGCTCCGAAAATTTTTTTCGAGTTTCACATGCCCATCTTCAAACGACGATTCCCAAGCAACTAAAAGAGCCTAACGATCGCAATCACTTTCAGAATCTGCGAAATATATTCTAGTTTCATAATAACACCATCGGGAAGTTTGCACGTTGAACCATTTGGCCCGGGGGGCCTTTTTACGCAGACCTTCGGCAGCCGTTCCTACGCTCCGAAAATTTTTTTCGAGTTTCACATGCCCATCTTCAAACGACGATTCCAAAGCAACTAAAAGAGCCTAAAGATCGCAATCACTTTCAGAATCTGCCAAATATATTCTAGTTTCATAATAAAACAATCGGGAAGTTTGCACGTTGAACCATTTGGCCCGGGGGGCCTTTTTACGCAGACCTTCGGCAGCCGTTCCTACGCTCCGAAAATTTTTTTCGAGTTTCACATGCCCATCTTCAAACGACGATTCCCAAGCAACTAAAAGAGCCTAACGATCGCAATCACTTTCAGAATCTGCGAAATATATTCTAGTTTCATAATAACACCATCGGGAAGTTTGCACGTTGAACCATTTGGCCCGGGGGGAATTTTTACGCAGACCTTCGGCAGCCGTTCCTACGCTCCGAAAATTTTTTTCGAGTTTCACATGCCCATCTTCAAACGACGATTCCAAAGCAACTAAAAGAGCCTAAAGATCGCAATCACTTTCAGAATCTGCCAAATATATTCTAGTTTCATAATAAAACAATCGGGAAGTTTGCACGTTGAACCATTTGGCCCGGGGGGCCTTTTTACGCAGACCTTCGGCAGCCGTTCCTACGCTCCGAAAATTTTTTTCGAGTTTCACATGCCCATCTTCAAACGACGATTCCCAAGCAACTAAAAGAGCCTAACGATCGCAATCACTTTCAGAATCTGCGAAATATATTCTAGTTTCATAATAACACCATCGGGAAGTTTGCACGTTGAACCATTTGGCCCGGGGGGCCTTTTTACGCAGACCTTCGGCAGCCGTTCCTACGCTCCGAAAATTTTTTTCGAGTTTCACATGCCCATCTTCAAACGACGATTCCAAAGCAACTAAAAGAGCCTAAAGATCGCAATCACTTTCAGAATCTGCCAAATATATTCTAGTTTCATAATAAAACAATCGGGAAGTTTGCACGTTGAACCATTTGGCCCGGGGGGCCTTTTTACGCAGACCTTCGGCAGCCGTTCCTACGCTCCGAAAATTTTTTTCGAGTTTCACATGCCCATCTTCAAACGACGATTCCCAAGCAACTAAAAGAGCCTAACGATCGCAATCACTTTCAGAATCTGCGAAATATATTCTAGTTTCATAATAACACCATCGGGAAGTTTGCACGTTGAACCATTTGGCCCGGGGGGCCTTTTTACGCAGACCTTCGGCAGCCGTTCCTACGCTCCGAAAATTTTTTTCGAGTTTCACATGCCCATCTTCAAACGACGATTCCAAAGCAACTAAAAGAGCCTAAAGATCGCAATCACTTTCAGAATCTGCCAAATATATTCTAGTTTCATAATAAAACAATCGGGAAGTTTGCACGTTGAACCATTTGGCCCGGGGGGCCTTTTTACGCAGACCTTCGGCAGCCGTTCCTACGCTCCGAAAATTTTTTTCGAGTTTCACATGCCCATCTTCAAACGACGATTCCCAAGCAACTAAAAGAGCCTAACGATCGCAATCACTTTCAGAATCTGCGAAATATATTCTAGTTTCATAATAACACCATCGGGAAGTTTGCACGTTGAACCATTTGGCCCGGGGGGCCTTTTTACGCAGACCTTCGGCAGCCGTTCCTACGCTCCGAAAATTTTTTTCGAGTTTCACATGCCCATCTTCAAACGACGATTCCAAAGCAACTAAAAGAGTCTAAAGATCGCAATCACTTTCAGAATCTGCCAAATATATTCTAGTTTCATAATAAAACAATCGGGAAGTTTGCACGTTGAACCATTTGGCCCGGGGGGCCTTTTTACGCAGACCTTCGGCAGCCGTTCCTACGCTCCGAAAATTTTTTTCGAGTTTCACATGCCCATCTTCAAACGACGATTCCCAAGCAACTAAAAGAGCCTAACGATCGCAATCACTTTCAGAATCTGCGAAATATATTCTAGTTTCATAATAACACCATCGGGAAGTTTGCAGGTTGAACCATTTGGCCCGGGGGGCCTTTTTACGCAGACCTTCGGCAGCCGTTCCTACGCTCCGAAAATTTTTTTCGAGTTTCACATGCCCATCTTCAAACGACGATTCCAAAGCAACTAAAAGAGCCTAAAGATCGCAATCACTTTCAGAATCTGCCAAATGTATTCTAGTTTCATAATAAAACAATCGGGAAGTTTGCACGTTGAACCATTTGGCCCGGGGGGCCTTTTTACGCAGACCTTCGGCAGCCGTTCCTACGCTCCGAAAATTTTTTTCGAGTTTCACATGCCCATCTTCAAACGACGATTCCAAAGCAACTAAAAGAGTCTAAAGATCGCAATCACTTTCAGAATCTGCCAAATATATTCTAGTTTCATAATAAAACAATCGGGAAGTTTGCACGTTGAACCATTTGGCCCGGGGGGCCTTTTTACGCAGACCTTCGGCAGCCGTTCCTACGCTCCGAAAATTTTTTTCGAGTTTCACATGCCCATCTTCAAACGACGATTCCCAAGCAACTAAAAGAGCCTAACGATCGCAATCACTTTCAGAATCTGCGAAATATATTCTAGTTTCATAATAACACCATCGGGAAGTTTGCAGGTTGAACCATTTGGCCCGGGGGGCCTTTTTACGCAGACCTTCGGCAGCCGTTCCTACGCTCCGAAAATTTTTTTCGAGTTTCACATGCCCATCTTCAAACGACGATTCCAAAGCAACTAAAAGAGCCTAAAGATCGCAATCACTTTCAGAATCTGCCAAATGTATTCTAGTTTCATAATAAAACAATCGGGAAGTTTGCACGTTGAACCATTTGGCCCGGGGGGCCTTTTTACGCAGACCTTCGGCAGCCGTTCCTACGCTCCGAAAATTTTTTTCGAGTCTCACTTGCCCATCTTCAAACGACGATTCCAAAGCAACTAAAAGAGCCTAAAGATCGCAATCACTTTCAGAATCTGCCAAATATATTCTAGTTTCATAATAAAACAATCGGGAAGTTTGCACGTTGAACCATTTGGCCCGGGGGGCCTTTTTACGCAGACCTTCGGCAGCCGTTCCTACGCTCCGAAAATTTTTTTCGAGTTTCACATGCCCATCTTCAAACGACGATTCCAAAGCAACTAAAAGAGCCTAAAGATCGCAATCACTTTCAGAATCTGCCAAATATATTCTAGTTTCATAATAAAACAATCGGGAAGTTTGCACGTTGAACCATTTGGCCCGGGGGGCCTTTTTACGCAGACCTTCGGCAGCCGTTCCTACGCTCCGAAAATTTTTTTCGAGTTTCACATGCCCATCTTCAAACGACGATTCCAAAGCAACTAAAAGAGCCTAAAGATCGCAATCACTTTCAGAATCTGCCAAATATATTCTAGTTTCATAATAAAACAATCGGGAAGTTTGCACGTTGAACCATTTGGCCCGGGGGGCCTTTTTACGCAGACCTTCGGCAGCCGTTCCTACGCTCCGAAAATTTTTTTCGAGTTTCACATGCCCATCTTCAAACGACGATTCCCAAGCAACTAAAAGAGCCTAACGATCGCAATCACTTTCAGAATCTGCGAAATATATTCTAGTTTCATAATAACACCATCGGGAAGTTTGCACGTTGAACCATTTGGCCCGGGGGGCCTTTTTACGCAGACCTTCGGCAGCCGTTCCTACGCTCCGAAAATTTTTTTCGAGTTTCACATGCCCATCTTCAAACGACGATTCCAAAGCAACTAAAAGAGCCTAAAGATCGCAATCACTTTCAGAATCTGCCAAATATATTCTAGTTTCATAATAAAACAATCGGGAAGTTTGCACGTTGAACCATTTGGCCCGGGGGGCCTTTTTACGCAGACCTTCGGCAGCCGTTCCTACGCTCCGAAAATTTTTTTCGAGTTTCACATGCCCATCTTCAAACGACGATTCCCAAGCAACTAAAAGAGCCTAACGATCGCAATCACTTTCAGAATCTGCGAAATATATTCTAGTTTCATAATAACACCATCGGGAAGTTTGCACGTTGAACCATTTGGCCCGGGGGGCCTTTTTACGCAGACCTTCGGCAGCCGTTCCTACGCTCCGAAAATTTTTTTCGAGTTTCACATGCCCATCTTCAAACGACGATTCCAAAGCAACTAAAAGAGTCTAAAGATCGCAATCACTTTCAGAATCTGCCAAATATATTCTAGTTTCATAATAAAACAATCGGGAAGTTTGCACGTTGAACCATTTGGCCCGGGGGGCCTTTTTACGCAGACCTTCGGCAGCCGTTCCTACGCTCCGAAAATTTTTTTCGAGTTTCACATGCCCATCTTCAAACGACGATTCCCAAGCAACTAAAAGAGCCTAACGATCGCAATCACTTTCAGAATCTGCGAAATATATTCTAGTTTCATAATAACACCATCGGGAAGTTTGCAGGTTGAACCATTTGGCCCGGGGGGCCTTTTTACGCAGACCTTCGGCAGCCGTTCCTACGCTCCGAAAATTTTTTTCGAGTTTCACATGCCCATCTTCAAACGACGATTCCAAAGCAACTAAAAGAGCCTAAAGATCGCAATCACTTTCAGAATCTGCCAAATGTATTCTAGTTTCATAATAAAACAATCGGGAAGTTTGCACGTTGAACCATTTGGCCCGGGGGGCCTTTTTACGCAGACCTTCGGCAGCCGTTCCTACGCTCCGAAAATTTTTTTCGAGTCTCACATGCCCATCTTCAAACGACGATTCCAAAGCAACTAAAAGAGCCTAAAGATCGCAATCACTTTCAGAATCTGCCAAATATATTCTAGTTTCATAATAAAACAATCGGGAAGTTTGCACGTTGAACCATTTGGCCCGGGGGGCCTTTTTACGCAGACCTTCGGCAGCCGTTCCTACGCTCCGAAAATTTTTTTCGAGTTTCACATGCCCATCTTCAAACGACGATTCCCAAGCAACTAAAAGAGCCTAACGATCGCAATCACTTTCAGAATCTGCGAAATATATTCTAGTTTCATAATAACACCATCGGGAAGTTTGCACGTTGAACCATTTGGCCCGGGGGGCCTTTTTACGCAGACCTTCGGCAGCCGTTCCTACGCTCCGAAAATTTTTTTCGAGTTTCACATGCCCATCTTCAAACGACGATTCCAAAGCAACTAAAAGAGCCTAAAGATCGCAATCACTTTCAGAATCTGCCAAATATATTCTAGTTTCATAATAAAACAATCGGGAAGTTTGCACGTTGAACCATTTGGCCCGGGGGGCCTTTTTACGCAGACCTTCGGCAGCCGTTCCTACGCTCCGAAAATTTTTTTCGAGTTTCACATGCCCATCTTCAAACGACGATTCCCAAGCAACTAAAAGAGCCTAACGATCGCAATCACTTTCAGAATCTGCGAAATATATTCTAGTTTCATAATAACACCATCGGGAAGTTTGCACGTTGAACCATTTGGCCCGGGGGGCCTTTTTACGCAGACCTTCGGCAGCCGTTCCTACGCTCCGAAAATTTTTTTCGAGTTTCACATGCCCATCTTCAAACGACGATTCCCAAGCAACTAAAAGAGCCTAAAGATCGCAATCACTTTCAGAATCTGCCAAATATATTCTAGTTTCATAATAAAACAATCGGGAAGTTTGCACGTTGAACCATTTGGCCCGGGGGGCCTTTTTACGCAGACCTTCGGCAGCCGTTCCTACGCTCCGAAAATTTTTTTCGAGTTTCACATGCCCATCTTCAAACGACGATTCCCAAGCAACTAAAAGAGCCTAACGATCGCAATCACTTTCAGAATCTGCGAAATATATTCTAGTTTCATAATAACACCATCGGGAAGTTTGCACGTTGAACCATTTGGCCCGGGGGGCCTTTTTACGCAGACCTTCGGCAGCCGTTCCTACGCTCCGAAAATTTTTTTCGAGTTTCACATGCCCATCTTCAAACGACGATTCCCAAGCAACTAAAAGAGCCTAACGATCGCAATCACTTTCAGAATCTGCGAAATATATTCTAGTTTCATAATAACACCATCGGGAAGTTTGCACGTTGAACCATTTGGCCCGGGGGGTCTTTTTACGCAGACCTTCGGCAGCCGTTCCTACGCTCCGAAAATTTTTTTCGAGTTTCACATGCCCATCTTCAAACGACGATTCCAAAGCAACTAAAAGAGCCTAAAGATCGCAATCACTTTCAGAATCTGCCAAATATATTCTAGTTTCATAATAAAACAATCGGGAAGTTTGCACGTTGAACCATTTGGCCCGGGGGGCCTTTTTACGCAGACCTTCGGCAGCCGTTCCTACGCTCCGAAAATTTTTTTCGAGTTTCACATGCCCATCTTCAAACGACGATTCCCAAGCAACTAAAAGAGCCTAACGATCGCAATCACTTTCAGAATCTGCGAAATATATTCTAGTTTCATAATAACACCATCGGGAAGTTTGCACGTTGAACCATTTGGCCCGGGGGGCCTTTTTACGCAGACCTTCGGCAGCCGTTCCTACGCTCCGAAAATTTTTTTCGAGTTTCACATGCCCATCTTCAAACGACGATTCCAAAGCAACTAAAAGAGCCTAAAGATCGCAATCACTTTCAGAATCTGCCAAATATATTCTAGTTTCATAATAAAACAATCGGGAAGTTTGCACGTTGAACCATTTGGCCCGGGGGGCCTTTTTACGCAGACCTTCGGCAGCCGTTCCTACGCTCCGAAAATTTTTTTCGAGTTTCACATGCCCATCTTCAAACGACGATTCCCAAGCAACTAAAAGAGCCTAACGATCGCAATCACTTTCAGAATCTGCGAAATATATTCTAGTTTCATAATAACACCATCGGGAAGTTTGCACGTTGAACCATTTGGCCCGGGGGGAATTTTTACGCAGACCTTCGGCAGCCGTTCCTACGCTCCGAAAATTTTTTTCGAGTTTCACATGCCCATCTTCAAACGACGATTCCAAAGCAGCTAAAAGAGCCTAAAGATCGCAATCACTTTCAGAATCTGCCAAATATATTCTAGTTTCATAATAAAACAATCGGGAAGTTTGCACGTTGAACCATTTGGCCCGGGGGGCCTTTTTACGCAGACCTTCGGCAGCCGTTCCTACGCTCCGAAAATTTTTTTCGAGTTTCACATGCCCATCTTCAAACGACGATTCCCAAGCAACTAAAAGAGCCTAACGATCGCAATCACTTTCAGAATCTGCGAAATATATTCTAGTTTCATAATAACACCATCGGGAAGTTTGCACGTTGAACCATTTGGCCCGGGGGGAATTTTTACGCAGACCTTCGGCAGCCGTTCCTACGCTCCGAAAATTTTTTTCGAGTTTCACATGCCCATCTTCAAACGACGATTCCAAAGCAACTAAAAGAGCCTAAAGATCGCAATCACTTTCAGAATCTGCCAAATATATTCTAGTTTCATAATAAAACAATCGGGAAGTTTGCACGTTGAACCATTTGGCCCGGGGGGCCTTTTTACGCAGACCTTCGGCAGTCGTTCCTACGCTCCGAAAATTTTTTTCGAGTTTCACATGCCCATCTTCAAACGACGATTCCCAAGCAACTAAAAGAGCCTAACGATCGCAATCACTTTCAGAATCTGCGAAATATATTCTAGTTTCATAATAACACCATCGGGAAGTTTGCACGTTGAACCATTTGGCCCGGGGGGCCTTTTTACGCAGACCTTCGGCAGCCGTTCCTACGCTCCGAAAATTTTTTTCGAGTTTCACATGCCCATCTTCAAACGACGATTCCAAAGCAACTAAAAGAGCCTAAAGATCGCAATCACTTTCAGAATCTGCCAAATATATTCTAGTTTCATAATAAAACAATCGGGAAGTTTGCACGTTGAACCATTTGGCCCGGGGGGCCTTTTTACGCAGACCTTCGGCAGCCGTTCCTACGCTCCGAAAATTTTTTTCGAGTTTCACATGCCCATCTTCAAACGACGATTCCCAAGCAACTAAAAGAGCCTAACGATCGCAATCACTTTCAGAATCTGCGAAATATATTCTAGTTTCATAATAACACCATCGGGAAGTTTGCACGTTGAACCATTTGGCCCGGGGGGCCTTTTTACGCAGACCTTCGGCAGCCGTTCCTACGCTCCGAAAATTTTTTTCGAGTTTCACATGCCCATCTTCAAACGACGATTCCAAAGCAACTAAAAGAGCCTAAAGATCGCAATCACTTTCAGAATCTGCCAAATATATTCTAGTTTCATAATAAAACAATCGGGAAGTTTGCACGTTGAACCATTTGGCCCGGGGGGCCTTTTTACGCAGACCTTCGGCAGCCGTTCCTACGCTCCGAAAATTTTTTTCGAGTTTCACATGCCCATCTTCAAACGACGATTCCCAAGCAACTAAAAGAGCCTAACGATCGCAATCACTTTCAGAATCTGCGAAATATATTCTAGTTTCATAATAACACCATCGGGAAGTTTGCACGTTGAACCATTTGGCCCGGGGGGCCTTTTTACGCAGACCTTCGGCAGCCGTTCCTACGCTCCGAAAATTTTTTTCGAGTTTCACATGCCCATCTTCAAACGACGATTCCAAAGCAACTAAAAGAGCCTAAAGATCGCAATCACTTTCAGAATCTGCCAAATATATTCTAGTTTCATAATAAAACAATCGGGAAGTTTGCACGTTGAACCATTTGGCCCGGGGGGCCTTTTTACGCAGACCTTCGGCAGCCGTTCCTACGCTCCGAAAATTTTTTTCGAGTTTCACATGCCCATCTTCAAACGACGATTCCCAAGCAACTAAAAGAGCCTAACGATCGCAATCACTTTCAGAATCTGCGAAATATATTCTAGTTTCATAATAACACCATCGGGAAGTTTGCAGGTTGAACCATTTGGCCCGGGGGGCCTTTTTACGCAGACCTTCGGCAGCCGTTCCTACGCTCCGAAAATTTTTTTCGAGTTTCACATGCCCATCTTCAAACGACGATTCCAAAGCAACTAAAAGAGCCTAAAGATCGCAATCACTTTCAGAATCTGCCAAATGTATTCTAGTTTCATAATAAAACAATCGGGAAGTTTGCACGTTGAACCATTTGGCCCGGGGGGCCTTTTTACGCAGACCTTCGGCAGCCGTTCCTACGCTCCGAAAATTTTTTTCGAGTTTCACATGCCCATCTTCAAACGACGATTCCAAAGCAACTAAAAGAGCCTAAAGATCGCAATCACTTTCAGAATCTGCCAAATATATTCTAGTTTCATAATAAAACAATCGGGAAGTTTGCACGTTGAACCATTTGGCCCGGGGGGCCTTTTTACGCAGACCTTCGGCAGCCGTTCCTACGCTCCGAAAATTTTTTTCGAGTTTCACATGCCCATCTTCAAACGACGATTCCCAAGCAACTAAAAGAGCCTAACGATCGCAATCACTTTCAGAATCTGCGAAATATATTCTAGTTTCATAATAACACCATCGGGAAGTTTGCACGTTGAACCATTTGGCCCGGGGGGCCTTTTTACGCAGACCTTCGGCAGCCGTTCCTACGCTCCGAAAATTTTTTTCGAGTTTCACATGCCCATCTTCAAACGACGATTCCAAAGCAACTAAAAGAGCCTAAAGATCGCAATCACTTTCAGAATCTGCCAAATATATTCTAGTTTCATAATAAAACAATCGGGAAGTTTGCACGTTGAACCATTTGGCCCGGGGGGCCTTTTTACGCAGACCTTCGGCAGCCGTTCCTACGCTCCGAAAATTTTTTTCGAGTTTCACATGCCCATCTTCAAACGACGATTCCCAAGCAACTAAAAGAGCCTAACGATCGCAATCACTTTCAGAATCTGCGAAATATATTCTAGTTTCATAATAACACCATCGGGAAGTTTGCACGTTGAACCATTTGGCCCGGGGGGCCTTTTTACGCAGACCTTCGGCAGCCGTTCCTACGCTCCGAAAATTTTTTTCGAGTTTCACATGCCCATCTTCAAACGACGATTCCCAAGCAACTAAAAGAGCCTAAAGATCGCAATCACTTTCAGAATCTGCCAAATATATTCTAGTTTCATAATAAAACAATCGGGAAGTTTGCACGTTGAACCATTTGGCCCGGGGGGCCTTTTTACGCAGACCTTCGGCAGCCGTTCCTACGCTCCGAAAATTTTTTTCGAGTTTCACATGCCCATCTTCAAACGACGATTCCCAAGCAACTAAAAGAGCCTAACGATCGCAATCACTTTCAGAATCTGCGAAATATATTCTAGTTTCATAATAACACCATCGGGAAGTTTGCACGTTGAACCATTTGGCCCGGGGGGCCTTTTTACGCAGACCTTCGGCAGCCGTTCCTACGCTCCGAAAATTTTTTTCGAGTTTCACATGCCCATCTTCAAACGACGATTCCAAAGCAACTAAAAGAGCCTAAAGATCGCAATCACTTTCAGAATCTGCCAAATATATTCTAGTTTCATAATAAAACAATCGGGAAGTTTGCACGTTGAACCATTTGGCCCGGGGGCCTTTTTACGCAGACCTTCGGCAGCCGTTCCTACGCTCCGAAAATTTTTTTCGAGTTTCACATGCCCATCTTCAAACGACGATTCCCAAGCAACTAAAAGAGCCTAACGATCGCAATCACTTTCAGAATCTGCGAAATATATTCTAGTTTCATAATAACACCATCGGGA
The DNA here is from genome assembly GCA_963930645.1 of Salticus scenicus. Classification (NCBI taxonomy): domain Eukaryota; kingdom Metazoa; phylum Arthropoda; class Arachnida; order Araneae; family Salticidae; genus Salticus; species Salticus scenicus. The sequence continues at coordinate 228,959 of CAWVNO010000597.1, read as the reverse complement.
AGTTTGCACGTTGAACCATTTGGCCCGGGGGGCCTTTTTACGCAGACCTTCGGCAGCCGTTCCTACGCTCCGAAAATTTTTTTGAGTTTCACATGCCCATCTTCAAACGACGATTCCAAAGCAACTAAAAGAGCCTAAAGATCGCAATCACTTTCAGAATCTGCCAAATATATTCTAGTTTCATAATAAAACAATCGGGAAGTTTGCACGTTGAACCATTTGGCCCGGGGGGCCTTTTTACGCAGACCTTCGGCAGCCGTTCCTACGCTCCGAAAATTTTTTTCGAGTTCCACATGCCCATCTTCAAACGACGATTCCCAAGCAACTAAAAGAGCCTAACGATCGCAATCACTTTCAGAATCTGCGAAATATATTCTAGTTTCATAATAACACCATCGGGAAGTTTGCACGTTGAACCATTTGGCCCGGGGGGTCTTTTTACGCAGACCTTCGGCAGCCGTTCCTACGCTCCGAAAATTTTTTTCGAGTTTCACATGCCCATCTTCAAACGACGATTCCAAAGCAACTAAAAGAGCCTAAAGATCGCAATCACTTTCAGAATCTGCCAAATATATTCTAGTTTCATAATAAAACAATCGGGAAGTTTGCACGTTGAACCATTTGGCCCGGGGGGGCCTTTTTACGCAGACCTTCGGCAGCCGTTCCTACGCTCCGAAAATTTTTTTCGAGTTTCACATGCCCATCTTCAAACGACGATTCCCAAGCAACTAAAAGAGCCTAACGATCGCAATCACTTTCAGAATCTGCGAAATATATTCTAGTTTCATAATAACACCATCGGTAAATTTGCACGTTGAACCATTTGGCCCGGGGGGCCTTTTTACGCAGACCTTCGGCAGCCGTTCCTACGCTCCGAAAATTTTTTTCGAGTTTCACATGCCCATCTTCAAACGACGATTCCAAAGCAACTAAAAGAGCCTAAAGATCGCAATCACTTTCAGAATCTGCCAAATATATTCTAGTTTCATAATAAAACAATCGGGAAGTTTGCACGTTGAACCATTTGGCCCGGGGGGCCTTTTTACGCAGACCTTCGGCAGCCGTTCCTACGCTCCGAAAATTTTTTTCGAGTTTCACATGCCCATCTTCAAACGACGATTCCCAAGCAACTAAAAGAGCCTAACGATCGCAATCACTTTCAGAATCTGCGAAATATATTCTAGTTTCATAATAACACCATCGGGAAGTTTGCACGTTGAACCATTTGGCCCGGGGGGCCTTTTTACGCAGACCTTCGGCAGCCGTTCCTACGCTCCGAAATTTTTTTTCGAGTTTCACATGCCCATCTTCAAACGACGATTCCAAAGCAACTAAAAGAGCCTAAAGATCGCAATCACTTTCAGAATCTGCCAAATATATTCTAGTTTCATAATAAAACAATCGGGAAGTTTGCACGTTGGACCATTTGGCCCGGGGGGCCTTTTTACGCAGACCTTCGGCAGCCGTTCCTACGCTCCGAAAATTTTTTTCGAGTTTCACATGCCCATCTTCAAACGACGATTCCCAAGCAACTAAAAGAGCCTAACGATCGCAATCACTTTCAGAATCTGCGAAATATATTCTAGTTTCATAATAAAACCATCGGGAAGTTTGCACGTTGAACCATTTGGCCCGGGGGACCTTTTTACGCAGACCTTCGGCAGCCGTTCCTACGCTCCGAAAATTTTTTTCGAGTTTCACATGCCCATCTTCAAACGACGATTCCAAAGCAACTAAAAGAGCCTAAAGATCGCAATCACTTTCAGAATCTGCCAAATATATTCTAGTTTCATAATAAAACAATCGGGAAGTTTGCACGTTGAACCATTTGGCCCGGGGGGCCTTTTTACGCAGACCTTCGGCAGCCGTTCCTACGCTCCGAAAATTTTTTTCGAGTTTCACATGCCCATCTTCAAACGACGATTCCCAAGCAACTAAAAGAGCCTAACGATCGCAATCACTTTCAGAATCTGCGAAATATATTCTAGTTTCATAATAACACCATCGGGAAGTTTGCACGTTGAACCATTTGGCCCGGGGGGCCTTTTTACGCAGACCTTCGGCAGCCGTTCCTACGCTCCGAAATTTTTTTTCGAGTTTCACATGCCCATCTTCAAACGACGATTCCAAAGCAACTAAAAGAGCCTAAAGATCGCAATCACTTTCAGAATCTGCCAAATATATTCTAGTTTCATAATAAAACAATCGGGAAGTTTGCACGTTGAACCATTTGGCCCGGGGGGCCTTTTTACGCAGACCTTCGGCAGCCGTTCCTACGCTCCGAAAATTTTTTTCGAGTTTCACATGCCCATCTTCAAACGACGATTCCCAAGCAACTAAAAGAGCCTAACGATCGCAATCACTTTCAGAATCTGCGAAATATATTCTAGTTTCATAATAACACCATCGGGAAGTTTGCACGTTGAACCATTTGGCCCGGGGGGCCTTTTTACGCAGACCTTCGGCAGCCGTTCCTACGCTCCGAAAATTTTTTTCGAGTTTCACATGCCCATCTTCAAACGACGATTCCAAAGCAACTAAAAGAGCCTAAAGATCGCAATCACTTTCAGAATCTGCCAAATATATTCTAGTTTCATAATAAAACAATCGGGAAGTTTGCACGTTGAACCATTTGGCCCGGGGGGCCTTTTTACGCAGACCTTCGGCAGCCGTTCCTACGCTCCGAAAATTTTTTTCGAGTTTCACATGCCCATCTTCAAACGACGATTCCCAAGCAACTAAAAGAGCCTAACGATCGCAATCACTTTCAGAATCTGCGAAATATATTCAGTTTCATAATAACCCCATCGGGAAGTTTGCACGTTGAACCATTTGGCCCGGGGGGCCTTTTTACGCAGACCTTCGGCAGCCGTTCCTACGCTCCGAAAATTTTTTTCGAGTTTCACATGCCCATCTTCAAACGACGATTCCAAAGCAACTAAAAGAGCCTAAAGATCGCAATCACTTTCAGAATCTGCCAAATATATTCTAGTTTCATAATAAAACAATCGGGAAGTTTGCACGTTGAACCATTTGGCCCGGGGGGCCTTTTTACGCAGACCTTCGGCAGCCGTTCCTACGCTCCGAAAATTTTTTTCGAGTTTCACATGCCCATCTTCAAACGACGATTCCCAAGCAACTAAAAGAGCCTAACGATCGCAATCACTTTCAGAATCTGCGAAATATATTCTAGTTTCATAATAACACCATCGGGAAGTTTGCACGTTGAACCATTTGGCCCGGGGGGCCTTTTTACGCAGACCTTCGGCAGCCGTTCCTACGCTCCGAAAATTTTTTTCGAGTTTCACATGCCCATCTTCAAACGACGATTCCAAAGCAACTAAAAGAGCCTAAAGATCGCAATCACTTTCAGAATCTGCCAAATATATTCTAGTTTCATAATAAAACAATCGGGAAGTTTGCACGTTGAACCATTTGGCCCGGGGGGCCTTTTTACGCAGACCTTCGGCAGCCGTTCCTACGCTCCGAAAATTTTTTTCGAGTTTCACATGCCCATCTTCAAACGACGATTCCCAAGCAACTAAAAGAGCCTAACGATCGCAATCACTTTCAGAATCTGCGAAATATATTCTAGTTTCATAATAACACCATCGGGAAGTTTGCACGTTGAACCATTTGGCCCGGGGGGCCTTTTTACGCAGACCTTCGGCAGCCGTTCCTACGCTCCGAAAATTTTTTTCGAGTTTCACATGCCCATCTTCAAACGACGATTCCAAAGCAACTAAAAGAGCCTAAAGATCGCAATCACTTTCAGAATCTGCCAAATATATTCTAGTTTCATAATAAAACAATCGGGAAGTTTGCACGTTGAACCATTTGGCCCGGGGGGCCTTTTTACGCAGACCTTCGGCAGCCGTTCCTACGCTCCGAAAATTTTTTTCGAGTTTCACATGCCCATCTTCAAACGACGATTCCCAAGCAACTAAAAGAGCCTAACGATCGCAATCACTTTCAGAATCTGCGAAATATATTCTAGTTTCATAATAACACCATCGAGAAGTTTGCACGTTGAACCATTTGGCACGGGGGGCCTTTTTACGCAGACCTTCGGCAGCCGTTCCTACGCTCCGAAAATTTTTTTCGAGTTTCACATGCCCATCTTCAAACGACGATTCCAAAGCAACTAAAAGAGCCTAAAGATCGCAATCACTTTCAGAATCTGCCAAATATATTCTAGTTTCATAATAAAACAATCGGGAAGTTTGCACGTTGAACCATTTGGCCCGGGGGGCCTTTTTACGCAGACCTTCGGCAGCCGTTCCTACGCTCCGAAAATTTTTTTCGAGTTTCACATGCCCATCTTCAAACGACGATTCCCAAGCAACTAAAAGAGCCTAACGATCGCAATCACTTTCAGAATCTGCGAAATATATTCTAGTTTCATAATAACACCATCGGGAAGTTTGCACGTTGAACCATTTGGCCCGGGGGGCCTTTTTACGCAGACCTTCGGCAGCCGTTCCTACGCTCCGAAAATTTTTTTCGAGTTTCACATGCCCATCTTCAAACGACGATTCCAAAGCAACTAAAAGAGCCTAAAGATCGCAATCACTTTCAGAATCTGCCAAATATATTCTAGTTTCATAATAAAACAATCGGGAAGTTTGCACGTTGAACCATTTGGCCCGGGGGGCCTTTTTACGCAGACCTTCGGCAGCCGTTCCTACGCTCCGAAAATTTTTTTCGAGTTCCACATGCCCATCTTCAAACGACGATTCCCAAGCAACTAAAAGAGCCTAAAGATCGCAATCACTTTCAGAATCTGCCAAATATATTCTAGTTTCATAATAAAACAATCGGGAAGTTTGCACGTTGAACCATTTGGCCCGGGGGGCCTTTTTACGCAGACCTTCGGCAGCCGTTCCTACGCTCCGAAAATTTTTTTCGAGTTTCACATGCCCATCTTCAAACGACGATTCCCAAGCAACTAAAAGAGCCTAACGATCGCAATCACTTTCAGAATCTGCGAAATATATTCTAGTTTCATAATAACACCATCGGGAAGTTTGCACGTTGAACCATTTGGCCCGGGGGGCCTTTTTACGCAGAGCTTCGGCAGCCGTTCCTACCCTCCGAAATTTTTTTCGAGTTTCACATGCCCATCTTCAAACGACGATTCCCAAGCAACTAAAAGAGCCTAACGATCGCAATCGCTTTCAGAATCTGCGAAATATATTCTAGTTTCATAATAAAACAATCGGGAAGTTTGCACGTTGAACCATTTGGCCCGGGGGGCCTTTTTACGCAGACCTTCGGCAGCCGTTCCTACGCTCCGAAAATTTTTTTCGAGTTTCACATGCCCATCTTCAAACGACGATTCCAAAGCAACTAAAAGAGCCTAAAGATCGCAATCACTTTCAGAATCTGCCAAATATATTCTAGTTTCATAATAAAACAATCGGGAAGTTTGCACGTTGAACCATTTGGCCCGGGGGGCCTTTTTACGCAGACCTTCGGCAGCCGTTCCTACGCTCCGAAAATTTTTTTCGAGTTTCACATGCCCATCTTCAAACGACGATTCCAAAGCAACTAAAAGAGCCTAAAGATCGCAATCACTTTCAGAATCTGCCAAATATATTCTAGTTTCATAATAAAACAATCGGGAAGTTTGCACGTTGAACCATTTGGCCCGGGGGGCCTTTTTACGCAGACCTTCGGCAGCCGTTCCTACGCTCCGAAAATTTTTTTCGAGTTTCACATGCCCATCTTCAGACGACGATTCCAAAGCAACTAAAAGAGCCTAAAGATCGCAATCACTTTCAGAATCTGCCAAATATATTCTAGTTTCATAATAAAACAATCGGGAAGTTTGCACGTTGAACCATTTGGCCCGGGGGGCCTTTTTACGCAGACCTTCGGCAGCCGTTCCTACGCTCCGAAATTTTTTTTCGAGTTTCACATGCCCATCTTCAAACGACGATTCCCAAGCAAATAAAAGAGCCTAACGATCGCAATCACTTTCAGAATCTGCGAAATATATTCTAGTTTCATAATAACACCATCGGGAAGTTTGCACGTTGAACCATTTGGCCCGGGGGGCCTTTTTACGCAGACCTTCGGCAGCCGTTCCTACGCTCCGAAAATTTTTTTCGAGTTTCACATGCCCATCTTCAAACGACGATTCCAAAGCAACTAAAAGAGCCTAAAGATCGCAATCACTTTCAGAATCTGTCAAATATATTCTAGTTTCATAATAAAACAATCGGGAAGTTTGCACGTTGAACCATTTGGCCCGGGGGGCCTTTTTACGCAGACCTTCGGCAGCCGTTCCTACGCTCCGAAAATTTTTTTCGAGTTTCACATGCCCATCTTCAAACGACGATTCCCAAGCAACTAAAAGAGCCTAACGATCGCAATCACTTTCAGGATCTGCCAAATATATTCTAGTTTCATAATAACACCATCGGGAAGTTTGCACGTTGAACCATTTGGCCCGGGGGGCCTTTTTACGCAGACCTTCGGCAGCCGTTCCTACGCTCCGAAAATTTTTTTCGAGTTTCACATGCCCATCTTCAAACGACGATTCCAAAGCAACTAAAAGAGCCTAAAGATCGCAATCACTTTCAGAATCTGCCAAATATATTCTAGTTTCATAATAAAACAATCGGGAAGTTTGCACGTTGAACCATTTGGCCCGGGGGGCCTTTTTACGCAGACCTTCGGCAGCCGTTCCTACGCTCCGAAAATTTTTTTCGAGTTTCACATGCCCATCTTCAAACGACGATTCCCAAGCAACTAAAAGAGCCTAACGATCGCAATCACTTTCAGAATCTGCGAAATATATTCTAGTTCATAATAACACCATCGGGAAGTTTGCACGTTGAACCATTTGGCCCGGGGGGAATTTTTACGCAGACCTTCGGCAGCCGTTCCTACGCTCCGAAAATTTTTTTCGAGTTTCACATGCCCATCTTCAAACGACGATTCCAAAGCAACTAAAAGAGCCTAAAGATCGCAATCACTTTCAGAATCTGCCAAATATATTCTAGTTTCATAATAAAACAATCGGGAAGTTTGCACGTTGAACCATTTGGCCCGGGGGGCCTTTTTACGCAGACCTTCGGCAGCCGTTCCTACGCTCCGAAAATTTTTTTCGAGTTTCACATGCCCATCTTCAAACGACGATTCCCAAGCAACTAAAAGAGCCTAACGATCGCAATCACTTTCAGAATCTGCGAAATATATTCTAGTTTCATAATAACACCATCGGGAAGTTTGCACGTTGAACCATTTGGCCCGGGGGGCCTTTTTACGCAGACCTTCGGCAGCCGTTCCTACGCTCCGAAAATTTTTTTCGAGTTTCACATGCCCATCTTCAAACGACGATTCCAAAGCAACTAAAAGAGCCTAAAGATCGCAATCACTTTCAGAATCTGCCAAATATATTCTAGTTTCATAATAAAACAATCGGGAAGTTTGCACGTTGAACCATTTGGCCCGGGGGGCCTTTTTACGCAGACCTTCGGCAGCCGTTCCTACGCTCCGAAAATTTTTTTCGAGTTTCACATGCCCATCTTCAAACGACGATTCCCAAGCAACTAAAAGAGCCTAACGATCGCAATCACTTTCAGAATCTGCGAAATATATTCTAGTTTCATAATAACACCATCGGGAAGTTTGCACGTTGAACCATTTGGCCCGGGGGGCCTTTTTACGCAGACCTTCGGCAGCCGTTCCTACGCTCCGAAAATTTTTTTCGAGTTTCACATGCCCATCTTCAAACGACGATTCCAAAGCAACTAAAAGAGCCTAAAGATCGCAATCACTTTCAGAATCTGCCAAATATATTCTAGTTTCATAATAACACCATCGGGAAGTTTGCACGTTGAACCATTTGGCCCGGGGGGAATTTTTACGCAGACCTTCGGCAGCCGTTCCTACGCTCCGAAAATTTTTTTCGAGTTTCACATGCCCATCTTCAAACGACGATTCCAAAGCAACTAAAAGAGCCTAACGATCGCAATCACTTTCAGAATCTGCCAAATATATTCTAGTTTCATAATAAAACAATCGCGAAGTTTGCACGTTGAACCATTTGGCCCGGGGGGCCTTTTTACGCAGACCTTCGGCAGCCGTTCCTACGCTCCGAAAATTTTTTTCGAGTTTCACATGCCCATCTTCAAACGACGATTCCCAAGCAACTAAAAGAGCCTAACGATCGCAATCACTTTCAGAATCTGCGAAATATATTCTAGTTTCATAATAACACCATCGGGAAGTTTGCACGTTGAACCATTTGGCCCGGGGGGAATTTTTACGCAGACCTTCGGCAGCCGTTCCTACGCTCCGAAAATTTTTTTCGAGTTTCACATGCCCATCTTCAAACGACGATTCCCAAGCAACTAAAAGAGCCTAACGATCGCAATCACTTTCAGAATCTGCGAAATATATTCTAGTTTCATAATAACACCATCGGGAAGTTTGCACGTTGAACCATTTGGCCCGGGGGGCCTTTTTACGCAGACCTTCGGCAGCCGTTCCTACGCTCCGAAAATTTTTTTCGAGTTTCACATGCCCATCTTCAAACGACGATTCCAAAGCAACTAAAAGAGCCTAAAGATCGCAATCACTTTCAGAATCTGCCAAATATATTCTAGTTTCATAATAAAACAATCGGGAAGTTTGCACGTTGAACCATTTGGCCCGGGGGGCCTTTTTACGCAGACCTTCGGCAGCCGTTCCTACGCTCCGAAAATTTTTTTCGAGTTTCACATGCCCATCTTCAAACGACGATTCCCAAGCAACTAAAAGAGCCTAACGATCGCAATCACTTTCAGAATCTGCGAAATATATTCTAGTTTCATAATAACACCATCGGGAAGTTTGCACGTTGAACCATTTGGCCCGGGGGGCCTTTTTACGCAGACCTTCGGCAGCCGTTCCTACGCTCCGAAAATTTTTTTCGAGTTTCACATGCCCATCTTCAAACGACGATTCCAAAGCAACTAAAAGAGCCTAAAGATCGCAATCACTTTCAGAATCTGCCAAATATATTCTAGTTTCATAATAAAACAATCGGGAAGTTTGCACGTTGAACCATTTGGCCCGGGGGGCCTTTTTACGCAGACCTTCGGCAGCCGTTCCTACGCTCCGAAAATTTTTTTCGAGTTTCACATGCCCATCTTCAAACGACGATTCCCAAGCAACTAAAAGAGCCTAACGATCGCAATCACTTTCAGAATCTGCGAAATATATTCTAGTTTCATAATAACACCATCGGGAAGTTTGCACGTTGAACCATTTGGCCCGGGGGGCCTTTTTACGCAGACCTTCGGCAGCCGTTCCTACGCTCCGAAAATTTTTTTCGAGTTTCACATGCCCATCTTCAAACGACGATTCCAAAGCAACTAAAAGAGCCTAAAGATCGCAATCACTTTCAGAATCTGCCAAATATATTCTAGTTTCATAATAAAACAATCGGGAAGTTTGCACGTTGAACCATTTGGCCCGGGGGGCCTTTTTACGCAGACCTTCGGCAGCCGTTCCTACGCTCCGAAAATTTTTTTCGAGTTTCACATGCCCATCTTCAAACGACGATTCCCAAGCAACTAAAAGAGCCTAACGATCGCAATCACTTTCAGAATCTGCGAAATATATTCTAGTTTCATAATAACACCATCGGGAAGTTTGCACGTTGAACCATTTGGCCCGGGGGGCCTTTTTACGCAGACCTTCGGCAGCCGTTCCTACGCTCCGAAAATTTTTTTCGAGTTTCACATGCCCATCTTCAAACGACGATTCCAAAGCAACTAAAAGAGCCTAAAGATCGCAATCACTTTCAGAATCTGCCAAATATATTCTAGTTTCATAATAAAACAATCGGGAAGTTTGCACGTTGAACTATTTGGCCCGGGGGGCCTTTTTACGCAGACCTTCGGCAGCCGTTCCTACGCTCCGAAAATTTTTTTCGAGTTTCACATGCCCATCTTCAAACGACGATTCCCAAGCAACTAAAAGAGCCTAACGATCGCAATCACTTTCAGAATCTGCGAAATATATTCTAGTTTCATAATAACACCATCGGGAAGTTTGCACGTTGAACCATTTGGCCCGGGGGGAATTTTTACGCAGACCTTCGGCAGCCGTTCCTACGCTCCGAAAATTTTTTTCGAGTTTCACATGCCCATCTTCAAACGACGATTCCAAAGCAACTAAAAGAGCCTAAAGATCGCAATCACTTTCAGAATCTGCCAAATATATTCTAGTTTCATAATAAAACAATCGGGAAGTTTGCACGTTGAACCATTTGGCCCGGGGGGCCTTTTTACGCAGACCTTCGGCAGCCGTTCCTACGCTCCGAAAATTTTTTTCGAGTTTCACATGCCCATCTTCAAACGACGATTCCCAAGCAACTAAAAGAGCCTAACGATCGCAATCACTTTCAGAATCTGCGAAATATATTCTAGTTTCATAATAACACCATCGGGAAGTTTGCACGTTGAACCATTTGGCCCGGGGGGAATTTTTACGCAGACCTTCGGCAGCCGTTCCTACGCTCCGAAAATTTTTTTCGAGTTTCACATGCCCATCTTCAAACGACGATTCCAAAGCAACTAAAAGAGCCTAAAGATCGCAATCACTTTCAGAATCTGCCAAATATATTCTAGTTTCATAATAAAACAATCGGGAAGTTTGCACGTTGAACCATTTGGCCCGGGGGGCCTTTTTACGCAGACCTTCGGCAGCCGTTCCTACGCTCCGAAAATTTTTTTCGAGTTTCACATGCCCATCTTCAAACGACGATTCCCAAGCAACTAAAAGAGCCTAACGATCGCAATCACTTTCAGAATCTGCGAAATATATTCTAGTTTCATAATAACACCATCGGGAAGTTTGCACGTTGAACCATTTGGCCCGGGGGGCCTTTTTACGCAGACCTTCGGCAGCCGTTCCTACGCTCCGAAAATTTTTTTCGAGTTTCACATGCCCATCTTCAAACGACGATTCCAAAGCAACTAAAAGAGCCTAAAGATCGCAATCACTTTCAGAATCTGCCAAATATATTCTAGTTTCATAATAAAACAATCGGGAAGTTTGCACGTTGAACCATTTGGCCCGGGGGGCCTTTTTACGCAGACCTTCGGCAGCCGTTCCTACGCTCCGAAAATTTTTTTCGAGTTTCACATGCCCATCTTCAAACGACGATTCCCAAGCAACTAAAAGAGCCTAACGATCGCAATCACTTTCAGAATCTGCGAAATATATTCTAGTTTCATAATAACACCATCGGGAAGTTTGCACGTTGAACCATTTGGCCCGGGGGGCCTTTTTACGCAGACCTTCGGCAGCCGTTCCTACGCTCCGAAAATTTTTTTCGAGTTTCACATGCCCATCTTCAAACGACGATTCCAAAGCAACTAAAAGAGCCTAAAGATCGCAATCACTTTCAGAATCTGCCAAATATATTCTAGTTTCATAATAAAACAATCGGGAAGTTTGCACGTTGAACCATTTGGCCCGGGGGGCCTTTTTACACAGACCTTCGGCAGCCGTTCCTACGCTCCGAAAATTTTTTTCGAGTTTCACATGCCCATCTTCAAACGACGATTCCCAAGCAACTAAAAGAGCCTAACGATCGCAATCACTTTCAGAATCTGCGAAATATATTCTAGTTTCATAATAACACCATCGGGAAGTTTGCACGTTGAACCATTTGGCCCGGGGGGCCTTTTTACGCAGACCTTCGGCAGCCGTTCCTACGCTCCGAAAATTTTTTTCGAGTTTCACATGCCCATCTTCAAACGACGATTCCAAAGCAACTAAAAGAGCCTAAAGATCGCAATCACTTTCAGAATCTGCCAAATATATTCTAGTTTCATAATAAAACAATCGGGAAGTTTGCACGTTGAACCATTTGGCCCGGGGGGCCTTTTTACGCAGACCTTCGGCAGCCGTTCCTACGCTCCGAAAATTTTTTTCGAGTTTCACATGCCCATCTTCAAACGACGATTCCCAAGCAACTAAAAGAGCCTAACGATCGCAATCACTTTCAGAATCTGCGAAATATATTCTAGTTTCATAATAACACCATCGGGAAGTTTGCAGGTTGAACCATTTGGCCCGGGGGGCCTTTTTACGCAGACCTTCGGCAGCCGTTCCTACGCTCCGAAAATTTTTTTCGAGTTTCACATGCCCATCTTCAAACGACGATTCCAAAGCAACTAAAAGAGCCTAAAGATCGCAATCACTTTCAGAATCTGCCAAATATATTCTAGTTTCATAATAAAACAATCGGGAAGTTTGCACGTTGAACCATTTGGCCCGGGGGGCCTTTTTACGCAGACCTTCGGCAGCCGTTCCTACGCTCCGAAAATTTTTTTCGAGTTTCACATGCCCATCTTCAAACGACGATTCCAAAGCAACTAAAAGAGCCTAAAGATCGCAATCACTTTCAGAATCTGCCAAATATATTCTAGTTTCATAATAAAACAATCGGGAAGTTTGCACGTTGAACCATTTGGCCCGGGGGGCCTTTTTACGCAGACTTTCGGCAGCCGTTCCTACGCTCCGAAAATTTTTTTCGAGTTTCACATGCCCATCTTCAAACGACGATTCCCAAGCAACTAAAAGAGCCTAACGATCGCAATCACTTTCAGAATCTGCGAAATATATTCTAGTTTCATAATAACACCATCGGGAAGTTTGCAGGTTGAACCATTTGGCCCGGGGGGCCTTTTTACGCAGACCTTCGGCAGCCGTTCCTACGCTCCGAAAATTTTTTTCGAGTTTCACATGCCCATCTTCAAACGACGATTCCAAAGCAACTAAAAGAGCCTAAAGATCGCAATCACTTTCAGAATCTGCCAAATATATTCTAGTTTCATAATAAAACAATCGGGAAGTTTGCACGTTGAACCATTTGGCCCGGGGGGCCTTTTTACGCAGACCTTCGGCAGCCGTTCCTACGCTCCGAAAATTTTTTTCGAGTTTCACATGCCCATCTTCAAACGACGATTCCCAAGCAACTAAAAGAGCCTAACGATCGCAATCACTTTCAGAATCTGCGAAATATATTCTAGTTTCATAATAACACCATCGGGAAGTTTGCACGTTGAACCATTTGGCCCGGGGGGAATTTTTACGCAGACCTTCGGCAGCCGTTCCTACGCTCCGAAAATTTTTTTCGAGTTTCACATGCCCATCTTCAAACGACGATTCCAAAGCAACTAAAAGAGCCTAAAGATCGCAATCACTTTCAGAATCTGCCAAATATATTCTAGTTTCATAATAAAACAATCGGGAAGTTTGCACGTTGAACCATTTGGCCCGGGGGGCCTTTTTACGCAGACCTTCGGCAGCCGTTCCTACGCTCCGAAAATTTTTTTCGAGTTTCACATGCCCATCTTCAAACGACGATTCCCAAGCAACTAAAAGAGCCTAACGATCGCAATCACTTTCAGAATCTGCGAAATATATTCTAGTTTCATAATAACACCATCGGGAAGTTTGCACGTTGAACCATTTGGCCCGGGGGGAATTTTTACGCAGACCTTCGGCAGCCGTTCCTACGCTCCGAAAATTTTTTTCGAGTTTCACATGCCCATCTTCAAACGACGATTCCAAAGCAACTAAAAGAGCCTAAAGATCGCAATCACTTTCAGAATCTGCCAAATATATTCTAGTTTCATAATAAAACAATCGGGAAGTTTGCACGTTGAACCATTTGGCCCGGGGGGCCTTTTTACGCAGACCTTCGGCAGCCGTTCCTACGCTCCGAAAATTTTTTTCGAGTTTCACATGCCCATCTTCAAACGACGATTCCCAAGCAACTAAAAGAGCCTAACGATCGCAATCACTTTCAGAATCTGCGAAATATATTCTAGTTTCATAATAACACCATCGGGAAGTTTGCACGTTGAACCATTTGGCCCGGGGGGCCTTTTTACGCAGACCTTCGGCAGCCGTTCCTACGCTCCGAAAATTTTTTTCGAGTTTCACATGCCCATCTTCAAACGACGATTCCAAAGCAACTAAAAGAGCCTAAAGATCGCAATCACTTTCAGAATCTGCCAAATATATTCTAGTTTCATAATAAAACTATCGGGAAGTTTGCACGTTGAACCATTTGGCCCGGGGGGCCTTTTTACGCAGACCTTCGGCAGCCGTTCCTACGCTCCGAAAATTTTTTTCGAGTTTCACATGCCCATCTTCAAACGACGATTCCCAAGCAACTAAAAGAGCCTAACGATCGCAATCACTTTCAGAATCTGCGAAATATATTCTAGTTTCATAATAACACCATCGGGAAGTTTGCACGTTGAACCATTTGGCCCGGGGGGCCTTTTTACGCAGACCTTCGGCAGCCGTTCCTACGCTCCGAAAATTTTTTTCGAGTTTCACATGCCCATCTTCAAACGACGATTCCAAAGCAACTAAAAGAGCCTAAAGATCGCAATCACTTTCAGAATCTGCCAAATATATTCTAGTTTCATTATAAAACAATCGGGAAGTTTGCACGTTGAACCATTTGGCCCGGGGGGCCTTTTTACGCAGACCTTCGGCAGCCGTTCCTACGCTCCGAAAATTTTTTTCGAGTTTCACATGCCCATCTTCAAACGACGATTCCCAAGCAACTAAAAGAGCCTAACGATCGCAATCACTTTCAGAATCTGCGAAATATATTCTAGTTTCATAATAACACCATCGGGAAGTTTGCACGTTGAACCATTTGGCCCGGGGGGCCTTTTTACGCAGACCTTCGGCAGCCGTTCCTACGCTCCGAAAATTTTTTTCGAGTTTCACATGCCCATCTTCAAACGACGATTCCAAAGCAACTAAAAGAGCCTAAAGATCGCAATCACTTTCAGAATCTGCCAAATATATTCTAGTTTCATAATAAAACAATCGGGAAGTTTGCACGTTGAACCATTTGGCCCGGGGGGCCTTTTTACGCAGACCTTCGGCAGCCGTTCCTACGCTCCGAAAATTTTTTTCGAGTTTCACATGCCCATCTTCAAACGACGAATCCCAAGCAACTAAAAGAGCCTAACGATCGCAATCACTTTCAGAATCTGCGAAATATATTCTAGTTTCATAATAACACCATCGGGAAGTTTGCACGTTGAACCATTTGGCCCGGGGGGCCTTTTTACGCAGACCTTCGGCAGCCGTTCCTACGCTCCGAAAATTTTTTTCGAGTTTCACATGCCCATCTTCAAACGACGATTCCAAAGCAACTAAAAGAGCCTAAAGATCGCAATCACTTTCAGAATCTGCCAAATATATTCTAGTTTCATAATAAAACAATCGGGAAGTTTGCACGTTGAACCATTTGGCCCGGGGGGCCTTTTTACGCAGACCTTCGGCAGCCGTTCCTACGCTCCGAAAATTTTTTTCGAGTTTCACATGCCCATCTTCAAACGACGATTCCCAAGCAACTAAAAGAGCCTAACGATCGCAATCACTTTCAGAATCTGCCAAATGTATTCTAGTTTCATAATAAAACAATCGGGAAGTTTGCACGTTGAACCATTTGGCCCGGGGGGCCTTTTTACGCAGACCTTCGGCAGCCGTTCCTACGCTCCGAAAATTTTTTTCGAGTTTCACATGCCCATCTTCAAACGACGATTCCCAAGCAACTAAAAGAGCCTAACGATCGCAATCACTTTCAGAATCTGCGAAATATATTCTAGTTTCATAATAACACCATCGGGAAGTTTGCACGTTGAACCATTTGGCCCGGGGGGCCTTTTTACGCAGACCTTCGGCAGCCGTTCCTACGCTCCGAAAATTTTTTTCGAGTTTCACATGCCCATCTTCAAAGGACGATTCCAAAGCAACTAAAAGAGCCTAAAGATCGCAATCACTTTCAGAATCTGCCAAATATATTCTAGTTTCATAATAACACCATCGGGAAGTTTGCACGTTGAACCATTTGGCCCGGGGGGCCTTTTTACGCAGACCTTCGGCAGCCGTTCCTACGCTCCGAAAATTTTTTTCGAGTTTCACATGCCCATCTTCAAACGACGATTCCAAAGCAACTAAAAGAGCCTAAAGATCGCAATCACTTTCAGAATCTGCCAAATATATTCTAGTTTCATAATAAAACAATCGGGAAGTTTGCACGTTGAACTATTTGGCCCGGGGGGCCTTTTTACGCAGACCTTCGGCAGCCGTTCCTACGCTCCGAAAATTTTTTTCGAGTTTCACATGCCCATCTTCAAACGACGATTCCCAAGCAACTAAAAGAGCCTAACGATCGCAATCACTTTCAGAATCTGCGAAATATATTCTAGTTTCATAATAACACCATCGGGAAGTTTGCACGTTGAACCATTTGGCCCGGGGGGCCTTTTTACGCAGACCTTCGGCAGCCGTTCCTACGCTCCGAAAATTTTTTTCGAGTTTCACATGCCCATCTTCAAACGACGATTCCCAAGCAACTAAAAGAGCCTAACGATCGCAATCACTTTCAGAATCTGCGAAATATATTCTAGTTTCATAATAACACCATCGGGAAGTTTGCACGTTGAACCATTTGGCCCGGGGGGCCTTTTTACGCAGACCTTCGGCAGCCGTTCCTACGCTCCGAAAATTTTTTTCGAGTTTCACATGCCCATCTTCAAACGACGATTCCAAAGCAACTAAAAGAGCCTAAAGATCGCAATCACTTTCAGAATCTGCCAAATATATTCTAGTTTCATAATAAAACAATCGGGAAGTTTGCACGTTGAACTATTTGGCCCGGGGGGCCTTTTTACGCAGACCTTCGGCAGCCGTTCCTACGCTCCGAAAATTTTTTTCGAGTTTCACATGCCCATCTTCAAACGACGATTCCCAAGCAACTAAAAGAGCCTAACGATCGCAATCACTTTCAGAATCTGCGAAATATATTCTAGTTTCATAATAACACCATCGGGAAGTTTGCACGTTGAACCATTTGGCCCGGGGGGAATTTTTACGCAGACCTTCGGCAGCCGTTCCTACGCTCCGAAAATTTTTTTCGAGTTTCACATGCCCATCTTCAAACGACGATTCCAAAGCAACTAAAAGAGCCTAAAGATCGCAATCACTTTCAGAATCTGCCAAATATATTCTAGTTTCATAATAAAACAATCGGGAAGTTTGCACGTTGAACTATTTGGCCCGGGGGGCCTTTTTACGCAGACCTTCGGCAGCCGTTCCTACGCTCCGAAAATTTTTTTCGAGTTTCACATGCCCATCTTCAAACGACGATTCCCAAGCAACTAAAAGAGCCTAACGATCGCAATCACTTTCAGAATCTGCGAAATATATTCTAGTTTCATAATAACACCATCGGGAAGTTTGCACGTTGAACCATTTGGCCCGGGGGGAATTTTTACGCAGACCTTCGGCAGCCGTTCCTACGCTCCGAAAATTTTTTTCGAGTTTCACATGCCCATCTTCAAACGACGATTCCAAAGCAACTAAAAGAGCCTAAAGATCGCAATCACTTTCAGAATCTGCCAAATATATTCTAGTTTCATAATAAAACAATCGGGAAGTTTGCACGTTGAACTATTTGGCCCGGGGGGCCTTTTTACGCAGACCTTCGGCAGCCGTTCCTACGCTCCGAAAATTTTTTTCGAGTTTCACATGCCCATCTTCAAACGACGATTCCCAAGCAACTAAAAGAGCCTAACGATCGCAATCACTTTCAGAATCTGCGAAATATATTCTAGTTTCATAATAACACCATCGGGAAGTTTGCACGTTGAACCATTTGGCCCGGGGGGCCTTTTTACGCAGACCTTCGGCAGCCGTTCCTACGCTCCGAAAATTTTTTTCGAGTTTCACATGCCCATCTTCAAACGACGATTCCCAAGCAACTAAAAGAGCCTAACGATCGCAATCACTTTCAGAATCTGCGAAATATATTCTAGTTTCATAATAACACCATCGGGAAGTTTGCACGTTGAACCATTTGGCCCGGGGGGCCTTTTTACGCAGACCTTCGGCAGCCGTTCCTACGCTCCGAAAATTTTTTTCGAGTTTCACATGCCCATCTTCAAACGACGATTCCAAAGCAACTAAAAGAGCCTAAAGATCGCAATCACTTTCAGAATCTGCCAAATATATTCTAGTTTCATAATAAAACAATCGGGAAGTTTGCACGTTGAACTATTTGGCCCGGGGGGCCTTTTTACGCAGACCTTCGGCAGCCGTTCCTACGCTCCGAAAATTTTTTTCGAGTTTCACATGCCCATCTTCAAACGACGATTCCCAAGCAACTAAAAGAGCCTAACGATCGCAATCACTTTCAGAATCTGCGAAATATATTCTAGTTTCATAATAACACCATCGGGAAGTTTGCACGTTGAACCATTTGGCCCGGGGGGAATTTTTACGCAGACCTTCGGCAGCCGTTCCTACGCTCCGAAAATTTTTTTCGAGTTTCACATGCCCATCTTCAAACGACGATTCCAAAGCAACTAAAAGAGCCTAAAGATCGCAATCACTTTCAGAATCTGCCAAATATATTCTAGTTTCATAATAAAACAATCGGGAAGTTTGCACGTTGAACCATTTGGCCCGGGGGGCCTTTTTACGCAGACCTTCGGCAGCCGTTCCTACGCTCCGAAAATTTTTTTCGAGTTTCACATGCCCATCTTCAAACGACGATTCCCAAGCAACTAAAAGAGCCTAACGATCGCAATCACTTTCAGAATCTGCGAAATATATTCTAGTTTCATAATAACACCATCGGGAAGTTTGCACGTTGAACCATTTGGCCCGGGGGGAATTTTTACGCAGACCTTCGGCAGCCGTTCCTACGCTCCGAAAATTTTTTTCGAGTTTCACATGCCCATCTTCAAACGACGATTCCAAAGCAACTAAAAGAGCCTAAAGATCGCAATCACTTTCAGAATCTGCCAAATATATTCTAGTTTCATAATAAAACAATCGGGAAGTTTGCACGTTGAACCATTTGGCCCGGGGGGCCTTTTTACGCAGACCTTCGGCAGCCGTTCCTACGCTCCGAAAATTTTTTTCGAGTTTCACATGCCCATCTTCAAACGACGATTCCCAAGCAACTAAAAGAGCCTAACGATCGCAATCACTTTCAGAATCTGCGAAATATATTCTAGTTTCATAATAACACCATCGGGAAGTTTGCACGTTGAACCATTTGGCCCGGGGGGCCTTTTTACGCAGACCTTCGGCAGCCGTTCCTACGCTCCGAAAATTTTTTTCGAGTTTCACATGCCCATCTTCAAACGACGATTCCAAAGCAACTAAAAGAGCCTAAAGATCGCAATCACTTTCAGAATCTGCCAAATATATTCTAGTTTCATAATAAAACAATCGGGAAGTTTGCACGTTGAACCATTTGGCCCGGGGGGCCTTTTTACGCAGACCTTCGGCAGCCGTTCCTACGCTCCGAAAATTTTTTTCGAGTTTCACATGCCCATCTTCAAACGACGATTCCCAAGCAACTAAAAGAGCCTAACGATCGCAATCACTTTCAGAATCTGCGAAATATATTCTAGTTTCATAATAACACCATCGGGAAGTTTGCACGTTGAACCATTTGGCCCGGGGGGCCTTTTTACGCAGACCTTCGGCAGCCGTTCCTACGCTCCGAAAATTTTTTTCGAGTTTCACATGCCCATCTTCAAACGACGATTCCAAAGCAACTAAAAGAGCCTAAAGATCGCAATCACTTTCAGAATCTGCCAAATATATTCTAGTTTCATAATAAAACAATCGGGAAGTTTGCACGTTGAACCATTTGGCCCGGGGGGCCTTTTTACACAGACCTTCGGCAGCCGTTCCTACGCTCCGAAAATTTTTTTCGAGTTTCACATGCCCATCTTCAAACGACGATTCCCAAGCAACTAAAAGAGCCTAACGATCGCAATCACTTTCAGAATCTGCGAAATATATTCTAGTTTCATAATAACACCATCGGGAAGTTTGCACGTTGAACCATTTGGCCCGGGGGGCCTTTTTACGCAGACCTTCGGCAGCCGTTCCTACGCTCCGAAAATTTTTTTCGAGTTTCACATGCCCATCTTCAAACGACGATTCCAAAGCAACTAAAAGAGCCTAAAGATCGCAATCACTTTCAGAATCTGCCAAATATATTCTAGTTTCATAATAAAACAATCGGGAAGTTTGCACGTTGAACCATTTGGCCCGGGGGGCCTTTTTACGCAGACCTTCGGCAGCCGTTCCTACGCTCCGAAAATTTTTTTCGAGTTTCACATGCCCATCTTCAAACGACGATTCCCAAGCAACTAAAAGAGCCTAACGATCGCAATCACTTTCAGAATCTGCGAAATATATTCTAGTTTCATAATAACACCATCGGGAAGTTTGCAGGTTGAACCATTTGGCCCGGGGGGCCTTTTTACGCAGACCTTCGGCAGCCGTTCCTACGCTCCGAAAATTTTTTTCGAGTTTCACATGCCCATCTTCAAACGACGATTCCAAAGCAACTAAAAGAGCCTAAAGATCGCAATCACTTTCAGAATCTGCCAAATATATTCTAGTTTCATAATAAAACAATCGGGAAGTTTGCACGTTGAACCATTTGGCCCGGGGGGCCTTTTTACGCAGACCTTCGGCAGCCGTTCCTACGCTCCGAAAATTTTTTTCGAGTTTCACATGCCCATCTTCAAACGACGATTCCAAAGCAACTAAAAGAGCCTAAAGATCGCAATCACTTTCAGAATCTGCCAAATATATTCTAGTTTCATAATAAAACAATCGGGAAGTTTGCACGTTGAACCATTTGGCCCGGGGGGCCTTTTTACGCAGACTTTCGGCAGCCGTTCCTACGCTCCGAAAATTTTTTTCGAGTTTCACATGCCCATCTTCAAACGACGATTCCCAAGCAACTAAAAGAGCCTAACGATCGCAATCACTTTCAGAATCTGCGAAATATATTCTAGTTTCATAATAACACCATCGGGAAGTTTGCAGGTTGAACCATTTGGCCCGGGGGGCCTTTTTACGCAGACCTTCGGCAGCCGTTCCTACGCTCCGAAAATTTTTTTCGAGTTTCACATGCCCATCTTCAAACGACGATTCCAAAGCAACTAAAAGAGCCTAAAGATCGCAATCACTTTCAGAATCTGCCAAATATATTCTAGTTTCATAATAAAACAATCGGGAAGTTTGCACGTTGAACCATTTGGCCCGGGGGGCCTTTTTACGCAGACCTTCGGCAGCCGTTCCTACGCTCCGAAAATTTTTTTCGAGTTTCACATGCCCATCTTCAAACGACGATTCCCAAGCAACTAAAAGAGCCTAACGATCGCAATCACTTTCAGAATCTGCGAAATATATTCTAGTTTCATAATAACACCATCGGGAAGTTTGCACGTTGAACCATTTGGCCCGGGGGGAATTTTTACGCAGACCTTCGGCAGCCGTTCCTACGCTCCGAAAATTTTTTTCGAGTTTCACATGCCCATCTTCAAACGACGATTCCAAAGCAACTAAAAGAGCCTAAAGATCGCAATCACTTTCAGAATCTGCCAAATATATTCTAGTTTCATAATAAAACAATCGGGAAGTTTGCACGTTGAACCATTTGGCCCGGGGGGCCTTTTTACGCAGACCTTCGGCAGCCGTTCCTACGCTCCGAAAATTTTTTTCGAGTTTCACATGCCCATCTTCAAACGACGATTCCCAAGCAACTAAAAGAGCCTAACGATCGCAATCACTTTCAGAATCTGCGAAATATATTCTAGTTTCATAATAACACCATCGGGAAGTTTGCACGTTGAACCATTTGGCCCGGGGGGAATTTTTACGCAGACCTTCGGCAGCCGTTCCTACGCTCCGAAAATTTTTTTCGAGTTTCACATGCCCATCTTCAAACGACGATTCCAAAGCAACTAAAAGAGCCTAAAGATCGCAATCACTTTCAGAATCTGCCAAATATATTCTAGTTTCATAATAAAACAATCGGGAAGTTTGCACGTTGAACCATTTGGCCCGGGGGGCCTTTTTACGCAGACCTTCGGCAGCCGTTCCTACGCTCCGAAAATTTTTTTCGAGTTTCACATGCCCATCTTCAAACGACGATTCCCAAGCAACTAAAAGAGCCTAACGATCGCAATCACTTTCAGAATCTGCGAAATATATTCTAGTTTCATAATAACACCATCGGGAAGTTTGCACGTTGAACCATTTGGCCCGGGGGGCCTTTTTACGCAGACCTTCGGCAGCCGTTCCTACGCTCCGAAAATTTTTTTCGAGTTTCACATGCCCATCTTCAAACGACGATTCCAAAGCAACTAAAAGAGCCTAAAGATCGCAATCACTTTCAGAATCTGCCAAATATATTCTAGTTTCATAATAAAACTATCGGGAAGTTTGCACGTTGAACCATTTGGCCCGGGGGGCCTTTTTACGCAGACCTTCGGCAGCCGTTCCTACGCTCCGAAAATTTTTTTCGAGTTTCACATGCCCATCTTCAAACGACGATTCCCAAGCAACTAAAAGAGCCTAACGATCGCAATCACTTTCAGAATCTGCGAAATATATTCTAGTTTCATAATAACACCATCGGGAAGTTTGCACGTTGAACCATTTGGCCCGGGGGGCCTTTTTACGCAGACCTTCGGCAGCCGTTCCTACGCTCCGAAAATTTTTTTCGAGTTTCACATGCCCATCTTCAAACGACGATTCCAAAGCAACTAAAAGAGCCTAAAGATCGCAATCACTTTCAGAATCTGCCAAATATATTCTAGTTTCATTATAAAACAATCGGGAAGTTTGCACGTTGAACCATTTGGCCCGGGGGGCCTTTTTACGCAGACCTTCGGCAGCCGTTCCTACGCTCCGAAAATTTTTTTCGAGTTTCACATGCCCATCTTCAAACGACGATTCCCAAGCAACTAAAAGAGCCTAACGATCGCAATCACTTTCAGAATCTGCGAAATATATTCTAGTTTCATAATAACACCATCGGGAAGTTTGCACGTTGAACCATTTGGCCCGGGGGGCCTTTTTACGCAGACCTTCGGCAGCCGTTCCTACGCTCCGAAAATTTTTTTCGAGTTTCACATGCCCATCTTCAAACGACGATTCCAAAGCAACTAAAAGAGCCTAAAGATCGCAATCACTTTCAGAATCTGCCAAATATATTCTAGTTTCATAATAAAACAATCGGGAAGTTTGCACGTTGAACCATTTGGCCCGGGGGGCCTTTTTACGCAGACCTTCGGCAGCCGTTCCTACGCTCCGAAAATTTTTTTCGAGTTTCACATGCCCATCTTCAAACGACGAATCCCAAGCAACTAAAAGAGCCTAACGATCGCAATCACTTTCAGAATCTGCGAAATATATTCTAGTTTCATAATAACACCATCGGGAAGTTTGCACGTTGAACCATTTGGCCCGGGGGGCCTTTTTACGCAGACCTTCGGCAGCCGTTCCTACGCTCCGAAAATTTTTTTCGAGTTTCACATGCCCATCTTCAAACGACGATTCCAAAGCAACTAAAAGAGCCTAAAGATCGCAATCACTTTCAGAATCTGCCAAATATATTCTAGTTTCATAATAAAACAATCGGGAAGTTTGCACGTTGAACCATTTGGCCCGGGGGGCCTTTTTACGCAGACCTTCGGCAGCCGTTCCTACGCTCCGAAAATTTTTTTCGAGTTTCACATGCCCATCTTCAAACGACGATTCCCAAGCAACTAAAAGAGCCTAACGATCGCAATCACTTTCAGAATCTGCCAAATGTATTCTAGTTTCATAATAAAACAATCGGGAAGTTTGCACGTTGAACCATTTGGCCCGGGGGGCCTTTTTACGCAGACCTTCGGCAGCCGTTCCTACGCTCCGAAAATTTTTTTCGAGTTTCACATGCCCATCTTCAAACGACGATTCCCAAGCAACTAAAAGAGCCTAACGATCGCAATCACTTTCAGAATCTGCGAAATATATTCTAGTTTCATAATAACACCATCGGGAAGTTTGCACGTTGAACCATTTGGCCCGGGGGGCCTTTTTACGCAGACCTTCGGCAGCCGTTCCTACGCTCCGAAAATTTTTTTCGAGTTTCACATGCCCATCTTCAAAGGACGATTCCAAAGCAACTAAAAGAGCCTAAAGATCGCAATCACTTTCAGAATCTGCCAAATATATTCTAGTTTCATAATAAAACAATCGGGAAGTTTGCACGTTGAACCATTTGGCCCGGGGGGCCTTTTTACACAGACCTTCGGCAGCCGTTCCTACGCTCCGAAAATTTTTTTCGAGTTTCACATGCCCATCTTCAAACGACGATTCCCAAGCAACTAAAAGAGCCTAACGATCGCAATCACTTTCAGAATCTGCGAAATATATTCTAGTTTCATAATAACACCATCGGGAAGTTTGCACGTTGAACCATTTGGCCCGGGGGGCCTTTTTACGCAGACCTTCGGCAGCCGTTCCTACGCTCCGAAAATTTTTTTCGAGTTTCACATGCCCATCTTCAAACGACGATTCCAAAGCAACTAAAAGAGCCTAAAGATCGCAATCACTTTCAGAATCTGCCAAATATATTCTAGTTTCATAATAAAACAATCGGGAAGTTTGCACGTTGAACCATTTGGCCCGGGGGGCCTTTTTACGCAGACCTTCGGCAGCCGTTCCTACGCTCCGAAAATTTTTTTCGAGTTTCACATGCCCATCTTCAAACGACGATTCCCAAGCAACTAAAAGAGCCTAACGATCGCAATCACTTTCAGAATCTGCGAAATATATTCTAGTTTCATAATAACACCATCGGGAAGTTTGCAGGTTGAACCATTTGGCCCGGGGGGCCTTTTTACGCAGACCTTCGGCAGCCGTTCCTACGCTCCGAAAATTTTTTTCGAGTTTCACATGCCCATCTTCAAACGACGATTCCAAAGCAACTAAAAGAGCCTAAAGATCGCAATCACTTTCAGAATCTGCCAAATATATTCTAGTTTCATAATAAAACAATCGGGAAGTTTGCACGTTGAACCATTTGGCCCGGGGGCCTTTTTACGCAGACCTTCGGCAGCCGTTCCTACGCTCCGAAAATTTTTTTCGAGTTTCACATGCCCATCTTCAAACGACGATTCCAAAGCAACTAAAAGAGCCTAAAGATCGCAATCACTTTCAGAATCTGCCAAATATATTCTAGTTTCATAATAAAACAATCGGGAAGTTTGCACGTTGAACCATTTGGCCCGGGGGGCCTTTTTACGCAGACTTTCGGCAGCCGTTCCTACGCTCCGAAAATTTTTTTCGAGTTTCAACATGCCCATCTTCAAACGACGATTCCCAAGCAACTAAAAGAGCCTAACGATCGCAATCACTTTCAGAATCTGCGAAATATATTCTAGTTTCATAATAACACCATCGGGAAGTTTGCAGGTTGAACCATTTGGCCCGGGGGGCCTTTTTACGCAGACCTTCGGCAGCCGTTCCTACGCTCCGAAAATTTTTTTCGAGTTTCACATGCCCATCTTCAAACGACGATTCCAAAGCAACTAAAAGAGCCTAAAGATCGCAATCACTTTCAGAATCTGCCAAATATATTCTAGTTTCATAATAAAACAATCGGGAAGTTTGCACGTTGAACCATTTGGCCCGGGGGGCCTTTTTACGCAGACCTTCGGCAGCCGTTCCTACGCTCCGAAAATTTTTTTCGAGTTTCACATGCCCATCTTCAAACGACGATTCCCAAGCAACTAAAAGAGCCTAACGATCGCAATCACTTTCAGAATCTGCGAAATATATTCTAGTTTCATAATAACACCATCGGGAAGTTTGCACGTTGAACCATTTGGCCCGGGGGGAATTTTTACGCAGACCTTCGGCAGCCGTTCCTACGCTCCGAAAATTTTTTTCGAGTTTCACATGCCCATCTTCAAACGACGATTCCAAAGCAACTAAAAGAGCCTAAAGATCGCAATCACTTTCAGAATCTGCCAAATATATTCTAGTTTCATAATAAAACAATCGGGAAGTTTGCACGTTGAACCATTTGGCCCGGGGGGCCTTTTTACGCAGACCTTCGGCAGCCGTTCCTACGCTCCGAAAATTTTTTTCGAGTTTCACATGCCCATCTTCAAACGACGATTCCCAAGCAACTAAAAGAGCCTAACGATCGCAATCACTTTCAGAATCTGCGAAATATATTCTAGTTTCATAATAACACCATCGGGAAGTTTGCACGTTGAACCATTTGGCCCGGGGGGAATTTTTACGCAGACCTTCGGCAGCCGTTCCTACGCTCCGAAAATTTTTTTCGAGTTTCACATGCCCATCTTCAAACGACGATTCCAAAGCAACTAAAAGAGCCTAAAGATCGCAATCACTTTCAGAATCTGCCAAATATATTCTAGTTTCATAATAAAACAATCGGGAAGTTTGCACGTTGAACCATTTGGCCCGGGGGGCCTTTTTACGCAGACCTTCGGCAGCCGTTCCTACGCTCCGAAAATTTTTTTCGAGTTTCACATGCCCATCTTCAAACGACGATTCCCAAGCAACTAAAAGAGCCTAACGATCGCAATCACTTTCAGAATCTGCGAAATATATTCTAGTTTCATAATAACACCATCGGGAAGTTTGCACGTTGAACCATTTGGCCCGGGGGGCCTTTTTACGCAGACCTTCGGCAGCCGTTCCTACGCTCCGAAAATTTTTTTCGAGTTTCACATGCCCATCTTCAAACGACGATTCCAAAGCAACTAAAAGAGCCTAAAGATCGCAATCACTTTCAGAATCTGCCAAATATATTCTAGTTTCATAATAAAACTATCGGGAAGTTTGCACGTTGAACCATTTGGCCCGGGGGGCCTTTTTACGCAGACCTTCGGCAGCCGTTCCTACGCTCCGAAAATTTTTTTCGAGTTTCACATGCCCATCTTCAAACGACGATTCCCAAGCAACTAAAAGAGCCTAACGATCGCAATCACTTTCAGAATCTGCGAAATATATTCTAGTTTCATAATAACACCATCGGGAAGTTTGCACGTTGAACCATTTGGCCCGGGGGGCCTTTTTACGCAGACCTTCGGCAGCCGTTCCTACGCTCCGAAAATTTTTTTCGAGTTTCACATGCCCATCTTCAAACGACGATTCCAAAGCAACTAAAAGAGCCTAAAGATCGCAATCACTTTCAGAATCTGCCAAATATATTCTAGTTTCATTATAAAACAATCGGGAAGTTTGCACGTTGAACCATTTGGCCCGGGGGGCCTTTTTACGCAGACCTTCGGCAGCCGTTCCTACGCTCCGAAAATTTTTTTCGAGTTTCACATGCCCATCTTCAAACGACGATTCCCAAGCAACTAAAAGAGCCTAACGATCGCAATCACTTTCAGAATCTGCGAAATATATTCTAGTTTCATAATAACACCATCGGGAAGTTTGCACGTTGAACCATTTGGCCCGGGGGGCCTTTTTACGCAGACCTTCGGCAGCCGTTCCTACGCTCCGAAAATTTTTTTCGAGTTTCACATGCCCATCTTCAAACGACGATTCCAAAGCAACTAAAAGAGCCTAAAGATCGCAATCACTTTCAGAATCTGCCAAATATATTCTAGTTTCATAATAAAACAATCGGGAAGTTTGCACGTTGAACCATTTGGCCCGGGGGGCCTTTTTACGCAGACCTTCGGCAGCCGTTCCTACGCTCCGAAAATTTTTTTCGAGTTTCACATGCCCATCTTCAAACGACGAATCCCAAGCAACTAAAAGAGCCTAACGATCGCAATCACTTTCAGAATCTGCGAAATATATTCTAGTTTCATAATAACACCATCGGGAAGTTTGCACGTTGAACCATTTGGCCCGGGGGGCCTTTTTACGCAGACCTTCGGCAGCCGTTCCTACGCTCCGAAAATTTTTTTCGAGTTTCACATGCCCATCTTCAAACGACGATTCCAAAGCAACTAAAAGAGCCTAAAGATCGCAATCACTTTCAGAATCTGCCAAATATATTCTAGTTTCATAATAAAACAATCGGGAAGTTTGCACGTTGAACCATTTGGCCCGGGGGGCCTTTTTACGCAGACCTTCGGCAGCCGTTCCTACGCTCCGAAAATTTTTTTCGAGTTTCACATGCCCATCTTCAAACGACGATTCCCAAGCAACTAAAAGAGCCTAACGATCGCAATCACTTTCAGAATCTGCCAAATGTATTCTAGTTTCATAATAAAACAATCGGGAAGTTTGCACGTTGAACCATTTGGCCCGGGGGGCCTTTTTACGCAGACCTTCGGCAGCCGTTCCTACGCTCCGAAAATTTTTTTCGAGTTTCACATGCCCATCTTCAAACGACGATTCCCAAGCAACTAAAAGAGCCTAACGATCGCAATCACTTTCAGAATCTGCGAAATATATTCTAGTTTCATAATAACACCATCGGGAAGTTTGCACGTTGAACCATTTGGCCCGGGGGGCCTTTTTACGCAGACCTTCGGCAGCCGTTCCTACGCTCCGAAAATTTTTTTCGAGTTTCACATGCCCATCTTCAAAGGACGATTCCAAAGCAACTAAAAGAGCCTAAAGATCGCAATCACTTTCAGAATCTGCCAAATATATTCTAGTTTCATAATAAAACAATCGGGAAGTTTGCACGTTGTACCATTTGGCCCGGGGGCCTTTTTACGCAGACCTTCGGCAGCCGTTCCTACGCTCCGAAAATTTTTTTCGAGTTTCACATGCCCATCTTCAAACGACGATTCCCAAGCAACTAAAAGAGCCTAACGATCGCAATCACTTTCAGAATCTGCGAAATATATTCTAGTTTCATAATAACACCATCGGGAAGTTTGCACGTTGAACCATTTGGCCCGGGGGGCCTTTTTACGCAGACCTTCGGCAGCCGTTCCTACGCTCCGAAAATTTTTTTCGAGTTTCACATGCCCATCTTCAAACGACGATTCCAAAGCAACTAAAAGAGCCTAAAGATCGCAATCACTTTCAGAATCTGCCAAATATATTCTAGTTTCATAATAAAACAATCGGGAAGTTTGCACGTTGAACCATTTGGCCCGGGGGGCCTTTTTACGCAGACCTTCGGCAGCCGTTCCTACGCTCCGAAAATTTTTTTCGAGTTTCACATGCCCATCTTCAAACGACGATTCCCAAGCAACTAAAAGAGCCTAACGATCGCAATCACTTTCAGAATCTGCGAAATATATTCTAGTTTCATAATAACACCATCGGGAAGTTTGCACGTTGAACCATTTGGCCCGGGGGGCCTTTTTACGCAGACCTTCGGCAGCCGTTCCTACGCTCCGAAAATTTTTTTCGAGTTTCACATGCCCATCTTCAAACGACGATTCCAAAGCAACTAAAAGAGCCTAAAGATCGCAATCACTTTCAGAATCTGCCAAATATATTCTAGTTTCATAATAAAACAATCGGGAAGTTTGCACGTTGAACCATTTGGCCCGGGGGGCCTTTTTACGCAGACCTTCGGCAGCCGTTCCTACGCTCCGAAAATTTTTTTCGAGTTTCACATGCCCATCTTCAAACGACGATTCCCAAGCAACTAAAAGAGCCTAACGATCGCAATCACTTTCAGAATCTGCGAAATATATTCTAGTTTCATAATAACACCATCGGGAAGTTTGCACGTTTAACCATTTGGCCCGGGGGGCCTTTTTACGCAGACCTTCGGCAGCCGTTCCTACGCTCCGAAAATTTTTTTCGAGTTTCACATGCCCATCTTCAAACGACGATTCCAAAGCAACTAAAAGAGCCTAAAGATCGCAATCACTTTCAGAATCTGCCAAATATATTCTAGTTTCATAATAAAACAATCGGGAAGTTTGCACGTTGAACCATTTGGCCCGGGGGGCCTTTTTACGCAGACCTTCGGCAGCCGTTCCTACGCTCCGAAAATTTTTTTCGAGTTTCACATGCCCATCTTCAAACGACGATTCCCAAGCAACTAAAAGAGCCTAACGATCGCAATCACTTTCAGAATCTGCGAAATATATTCTAGTTTCATAATAACACCATCGGGAAGTTTGCAGGTTGAACCATTTGGCCCGGGGGGCCTTTTTACGCAGACCTTCGGCAGCCGTTCCTACGCTCCGAAAATTTTTTTCGAGTTTCACATGCCCATATTCAAACGACGATTCCAAAGCAACTAAAAGAGCCTAAAGATCGCAATCACTTTCAGAATCTGCCAAATATATTCTAGTTTCATAATAAAACAATCGGGAAGTTTGCACGTTGAACCATTTGGCCCGGGGGGCCTTTTTACGCAGACCTTCGGCAGCCGTTCCTACGCTCCGAAAATTTTTTTCGAGTTTCACATGCCCATCTTCAAACGACGATTCCCAAGCAACTAAAAGAGCCTAACGATCGCAATCACTTTCAGAATCTGCGAAATATATTCTAGTTTCATAATAACACCATCGGGAAGTTTGCACGTTGAACCATTTGGCCCGGGGGGAATTTTTACGCAGACCTTCGGCAGCCGTTCCTACGCTCCGAAAATTTTTTTCGAGTTTCACATGCCCATCTTCAAACGACGATTCCAAAGCAACTAAAAGAGCCTAAAGATCGCAATCACTTTCAGAATCTGCCAAATATATTCTAGTTTCATAATAAAACAATCGGGAAGTTTGCACGTTGAACCATTTGGCCCGGGGGGCCTTTTTACGCAGACCTTCGGCAGCCGTTCCTACGCTCCGAAAATTTTTTTCGAGTTTCACATGCCCATCTTCAAACGACGATTCCCAAGCAACTAAAAGAGCCTAACGATCGCAATCACTTTCAGAATCTGCGAAATATATTCTAGTTTCATAATAACACCATCGGGAAGTTTGCACGTTGAACCATTTGGCCCGGGGGGCCTTTTTACGCAGACCTTCGGCAGCCGTTCCTACGCTCCGAAAATTTTTTTCGAGTTTCACATGCCCATCTTCAAACGACGATTCCAAAGCAACTAAAAGAGCCTAAAGATCGCAATCACTTTCAGAATCTGCCAAATATATTCTAGTTTCATAATAAAACAATCGGGAAGTTTGCACGTTGAACCATTTGGCCCGGGGGGCCTTTTTACGCAGACCTTCGGCAGCCATTCCTACGCTCCGAAAATTTTTTTCGAGTTTCACATGCCCATCTTCAAACGACGATTCCCAAGCAACTAAAAGAGCCTAACGATCGCAATCACTTTCAGAATCTGCGAAATATATTCTAGTTTCATAATAACACCATCGGGAAGTTTGCACGTTGAACCATTTGGCCCGGGGGGCCTTTTTACGCAGACCTTCGGCAGCCGTTCCTACGCTCCGAAAATTTTTTTCGAGTTTCACATGCCCATCTTCAAACGACGATTCCAAAGCAACTAAAAGAGCCTAAAGATCGCAATCACTTTCAGAATCTGCCAAATATATTCTAGTTTCATAATAAAACAATCGGGAAGTTTGCACGTTGAACCATTTGGCCCGGGGGGCCTTTTTACGCAGACCTTCGGCAGCCGTTCCTACGCTCCGAAAATTTTTTTCGAGTTTCACATGCCCATCTTCAAACGACGATTCCCAAGCAACTAAAAGAGCCTAACGATCGCAATCACTTTCAGAATCTGCGAAATATATTCTAGTTTCATAATAACACCATCGGGAAGTTTGCACGTTGAACCATTTGGCCCGGGGGGCCTTTTTACGCAGACCTTCGGCAGCCGTTCCTACGCTCCGAAAATTTTTTTCGAGTTTCACATGCCCATCTTCAAACGACGATTCCAAAGCAACTAAAAGAGCCTAAAGATCGCAATCACTTTCAGAATCTGCCAAATATATTCTAGTTTCATAATAAAACAATCGGGAAGTTTGCACGTTGTACCATTTGGCCCGGGGGCCTTTTTACGCAGACCTTCGGCAGCCGTTCCTACGCTCCGAAAATTTTTTTCGAGTTTCACATGCCCATCTTCAAACGACGATTCCCAAGCAACTAAAAGAGCCTAACGATCGCAATCACTTTCAGAATCTGCGAAATATATTCTAGTTTCATAATAACACCATCGGGAAGTTTGCACGTTGAACCATTTGGCCCGGGGGGCCTTTTTACGCAGACCTTCGGCAGCCGTTGCTACGCTCCGAAAATTTTTTTCGAGTTTCACATGCCCATCTTCAAACGACGATTCCAAAGCAACTAAAAGAGCCTAAAGATCGCAATCACTTTCAGAATCTGCCAAATATATTCTAGTTTCATAATAAAACAATCGGGAAGTTTGCACGTTGAACCATTTGGCCCGGGGGGCCTTTTTACGCAGACCTTCGGCAGCCGTTCCTACGCTCCGAAAATTTTTTTCGAGTTTCACATGCCCATCTTCAAACGACGATTCCCAAGCAACTAAAAGAGCCTAACGATCGCAATCACTTTCAGAATCTGCGAAATATATTCTAGTTTCATAATAACACCATCGGGAAGTTTGCACGTTGAACCATTTGGCCCGGGGGGCCTTTTTACGCAGACCTTCGGCAGCCGTTCCTACGCTCCGAAAATTTTTTTCGAGTTTCACATGCCCATCTTCAAACGACGATTCCAAAGCAACTAAAAGAGCCTAAAGATCGCAATCACTTTCAGAATCTGCCAAATATATTCTAGTTTCATAATAAAACAATCGGGAAGTTTGCACGTTGAACCATTTGGCCCGGGGGGCCTTTTTACGCAGACCTTCGGCAGCCGTTCCTACGCTCCGAAAATTTTTTTCGAGTTTCACATGCCCATCTTCAAACGACGATTCCCAAGCAACTAAAAGAGCCTAAAGATCGCAATCACTTTCAGAATCTGCGAAATATATTCTAGTTTCATAATAACACCATCGGGAAGTTTGCACGTTGAACCATTTGGCCCGGGGGGCCTTTTTACGCAGACCTTCGGCAGCCGTTCCTACGCTCCGAAAATTTTTTTCGAGTTTCACATGCCCATCTTCAAACGACGATTCCAAAGCAACTAAAAGAGCCTAAAGATCGCAATCACTTTCAGAATCTGCCAAATATATTCTAGTTTCATAATAAAACAATCGGGAAGTTTGCACGTTGAACCATTTGGCCCGGGGGGCCTTTTTACGCAGACCTTCGGCAGCCGTTCCTACGCTCCGAAAATTTTTTTCGAGTTTCACATGCCCATCTTCAAACGACGATTCCCAAGCAACTAAAAGAGCCTAACGATCGCAATCACTTTCAGAATCTGCGAAATATATTCTAGTTTCATAATAACACCATCGGGAAGTTTGCACGTTGAACCATTTGGCCCGGGGGGAATTTTTACGCAGACCTTCGGCAGCCGTTCCTACGCTCCGAAAATTTTTTTCGAGTTTCACATGCCCATCTTCAAACGACGATTCCAAAGCAACTAAAAGAGCCTAAAGATCGCAATCACTTTCAGAATCTGCCAAATATATTCTAGTTTCATAATAAAACAATCGGGAAGTTTGCACGTTGAACCATTTGGCCCGGGGGGCCTTTTTACGCAGACCTTCGGCAGCCGTTCCTACGCTCCGAAAATTTTTTTCGAGTTTCACATGCCCATTTTCAAACGACGATTCCCAAGCAACTAAAAGAGCCTAACGATCGCAATCACTTTCAGAATCTGCGAAATATATTCTAGTTTCATAATAACACCATCGGGAAGTTTGCACGTTGAACCATTTGGCCCGGGGGGCCTTTTTACGCAGACCTTCGGCAGCCGTTCCTACGCTCCGAAAATTTTTTTCGAGTTTCACATGCCCATCTTCAAACGACGATTCCAAAGCAACTAAAAGAGCCTAAAGATCGCAATCACTTTCAGAATCTGCCAAATATATTCTAGTTTCATAATAAAACAATCGGGAAGTTTGCACGTTGAACCATTTGGCCCGGGGGGCCTTTTTACGCAGACCTTCGGCAGCCGTTCCTACGCTCCGAAAATTTTTTTCGAGTTTCACATGCCCATCTTCAAACGACGATTCCCAAGCAACTAAAAGAGCCTAACGATCGCAATCACTTTCAGAATCTGCGAAATATATTCTAGTTTCATAATAACACCATCGGGAAGTTTGCAGGTTGAACCATTTGGCCCGGGGGGCCTTTTTACGCAGACCTTCGGCAGCCGTTCCTACGCTCCGAAAATTTTTTTCGAGTTTCACATGCCCATCTTCAAACGACGATTCCAAAGCAACTAAAAGAGCCTAAAGATCGCAATCACTTTCAGAATCTGCCAAATATATTCTAGTTTCATAATAAAACAATCGGGAAGTTTGCACGTTGAACCATTTGGCCCGGGGGGCCTTTTTACGCAGACCTTCGGCAGCCGTTCCTACGCTCCGAAAATTTTTTTCGAGTTTCACATGCCCATCTTCAAACGACGATTCCCAAGCAACTAAAAGAGCCTAACGATCGCAATCACTTTCAGAATCTGCGAAATATATTCTAGTTTCATAATAACACCATCGGGAAGTTTGCACGTTGAACCATTTGGCCCGGGGGGCCTTTTTACGCAGACCTTCGGCAGCCGTTCCTACGCTCCGAAAATTTTTTTCGAGTTTCACATGCCCATCTTCAAACGACGATTCCAAAGCAACTAAAAGAGCCTAAAGATCGCAATCACTTTCAGAATCTGCCAAATGTATTCTAGTTTCATAATAAAACAATCGGGAAGTTTGCACGTTGAACCATTTGGCCCGGGGGGCCTTTTTACGCAGACCTTCGGCAGCCGTTCCTACGCTCCGAAAATTTTTTTCGAGTTTCACATGCCCATCTTCAAACGACGATTCCCAAGCAACTAAAAGAGCCTAACGATCGCAATCACTTTCAGAATCTGCGAAATATATTCTAGTTTCATAATAACACCATCGGGAAGTTTGCACGTTGAACCATTTGGCCCGGGGGGCCTTTTTACGCAGACCTTCGGCAGCCGTTCCTACGCTCCGAAAATTTTTTTCGAGTTTCACATGCCCATCTTCAAAGGACGATTCCAAAGCAACTAAAAGAGCCTAAAGATCGCAATCACTTTCAGAATCTGCCAAATATATTCTAGTTTCATAATAAAACAATCGGGAAGTTTGCACGTTGTACCATTTGGCCCGGGGGCCTTTTTACGCAGACCTTCGGCAGCCGTTCCTACGCTCCGAAAATTTTTTTCGAGTTTCACATGCCCATCTTCAAACGACGATTCCCAAGCAACTAAAAGAGCCTAACGATCGCAATCACTTTCAGAATCTGCGAAATATATTCTAGTTTCATAATAACACCATCGGGAAGTTTGCACGTTGAACCATTTGGCCCGGGGGGCCTTTTTACGCAGACCTTCGGCAGCCGTTCCTACGCTCCGAAAATTTTTTTCGAGTTTCACATGCCCATCTTCAAACGACGATTCCAAAGCAACTAAAAGAGCCTAAAGATCGCAATCACTTTCAGAATCTGCCAAATATATTCTAGTTTCATAATAAAACAATCGGGAAGTTTGCACGTTGAACCATTTGGCCCGGGGGGCCTTTTTACGCAGACCTTCGGCAGCCGTTCCTACGCTCCGAAAATTTTTTTCGAGTTTCACATGCCCATCTTCAAACGACGATTCCCAAGCAACTAAAAGAGCCTAACGATCGCAATCACTTTCAGAATCTGCGAAATATATTCTAGTTTCATAATAACACCATCGGGAAGTTTGCACGTTGAACCATTTGGCCCGGGGGGCCTTTTTACGCAGACCTTCGGCAGCCGTTCCTACGCTCCGAAAATTTTTTTCGAGTTTCACATGCCCATCTTCAAACGACGATTCCAAAGCAACTAAAAGAGCCTAAAGATCGCAATCACTTTCAGAATCTGCCAAATATATTCTAGTTTCATAATAAAACAATCGGGAAGTTTGCACGTTGAACCATTTGGCCCGGGGGGCCTTTTTACGCAGACCTTCGGCAGCCGTTCCTACGCTCCGAAAATTTTTTTCGAGTTTCACATGCCCATCTTCAAACGACGATTCCCAAGCAACTAAAAGAGCCTAACGATCGCAATCACTTTCAGAATCTGCGAAATATATTCTAGTTTCATAATAACACCATCGGGAAGTTTGCACGTTGAACCATTTGGCCCGGGGGGCCTTTTTACGCAGACCTTCGGCAGCCGTTCCTACGCTCCGAAAATTTTTTTCGAGTTTCACATGCCCATCTTCAAACGACGATTCCAAAGCAACTAAAAGAGCCTAAAGATCGCAATCAGTTTCAGAATCTGCCAAATATATTCTAGTTTCATAATAAAACAATCGGGAAGTTTGCACGTTGAACCATTTGGCCCGGGGGGCCTTTTTACGCAGACCTTCGGCAGCCGTTCCTACGCTCCGAAAATTTTTTTCGAGTTTCACATGCCCATCTTCAAACGACGATTCCCAAGCAACTAAAAGAGCCTAACGATCGCAATCACTTTCAGAATCTGCGAAATATTTTCTAGTTTCATAATAACACCATCGGGAAGTTTGCACGTTGAACCATTTGGCCCGGGGGGCCTTTTTACGCAGACCTTCGGCAGCCGTTCCTACGCTCCGAAAATTTTTTTCGAGTTTCACATGCCCATCTTCAAACGACGATTCCAAAGCAACTAAAAGAGCCTAAAGATCGCAATCACTTTCATAATCTGCCAAATATATTCTAGTTTCATAATAAAACAATCGGGAAGTTTGCACGTTGAACCATTTGGCCCGGGGGGCCTTTTTACGCAGACCTTCGGCAGCCGTTCCTACGCTCCGAAAATTTTTTTCGAGTTTCACATGCCCATCTTCAAACGACGATTCCCAAGCAACTAAAAGAGCCTAACGATCGCAATCACTTTCAGAATCTGCGAAATATATTCTAGTTTCATAATAACACCATCGGGAAGTTTGCACGTTGAACCATTTGGCCCGGGGGGCCTTTTTACGCAGACCTTCGGCAGCCGTTCCTACGCTCCGAAATTTTTTTTCGAGTTTCACATGCCCATCTTCAAACGACGATTCCAAAGCAACTAAAAGAGCCTAAAGATCGCAATCACTTTCAGAATCTGCCAAATATATTCTAGTTTCATAATAAAACAATCGGGAAGTTTGCACGTTGAACCATTTGGCCCGGGGGGCCTTTTTACGCAGACCTTCGGCAGCCGTTCCTACGCTCCGAAAATTTTTTTCGAGTTTCACATGCCCATCTTCAAACGACGATTCCTAAGCAACTAAAAGAGCCTAACGATCGCAATCACTTTCAGAATCTGCGAAATATATTCTAGTTTCATAATAACACCATCGGGAAGTTTGCACGTTGAACCATTTGGCCCGGGGGGCCTTTTTACGCAGACCTTCGGCAGCCGTTCCTACGCTCCGAAATTTTTTTTCGAGTTTCACATGCCCATCTTCAAACGACGATTCCAAAGCAACTAAAAGAGCCTAAAGATCGCAATCACTTTCAGAATCTGCCAAATATATTCTAGTTTCATAATAAAACAATCGGGAAGTTTGCACGTTGAACCATTTGGCCCGGGGGGCCTTTTTACGCAGACCTTCGGCAGCCGTTCCTACGCTCCGAAAATTTTTTTCGAGTTTCACATGCCCATCTTCAAACGACGATTCCCAAGCAACTAAAAGAGCCTAACGATCGCAATCACTTTCAGAATCTGCGAAATATATTCTAGTTTCATAATAACACCATCGGGAAGTTTGCACGTTGAACCATTTGGGAAGGGGGGCCTTTTTACGCAGACCTTCGGCAGCCGTTCCTACGCTCTCAAAATTTTTTTCGAGTTTCACATGCCCATCTTCAAACGACGATTCCAAAGCAACTAAAAGAGCCTAAAGATCGCAATCACTTTCAGAATCTGCCAAATATATTCTAGTTTCATAATAAAACAATCGGGAAGTTTGCACGTTGAACCATTTGGCCCGGGGGGCCTTTTTACGCAGACCTTCGGCAGCCGTTCCTACGCTCCGAAAATTTTTTTCGAGTTTCACATCCCCATCTTCAAACGACGATTCCCAAGCAACTAAAAGAGCC
Source organism: Salticus scenicus (assembly GCA_963930645.1). Classification (NCBI taxonomy): domain Eukaryota; kingdom Metazoa; phylum Arthropoda; class Arachnida; order Araneae; family Salticidae; genus Salticus; species Salticus scenicus. Next base: position 191,041 of record CAWVNO010000597.1, on the reverse strand, counting down.
TAACGATCGCAATCACTTTCAGAATCTGCGAAATATATTTTAGTTTCATAATAACACCATCGGGAAGTTTGCACGTTGAACCATTTGGCCCGGGGGGCCTTTTTACGCAGACCTTCGGCAGCCGTTCCTACGCTCCGAAAATTTTTTTCGAGTTTCACATGCCCATCTTCAAACGACGATTCCAAAGCAACTAAAAGAGCCTAAAGATCGCAATCACTTTCAGAATCTGCCAAATATATTCTAGTTTCATAATAAAACAATCGGGAAGTTTGCACGTTGAACCATTTGGCCCGGGGGGCCTTTTTACGCAGACCTTCGGCAGCCGTTCCTACGCTCCGAAAATTTTTTTCGAGTTTCACATGCCCATCTTCAAACGACGATTCCCAAGCAACTAAAAGAGCCTAACGATCGCAATCACTTTCAGAATCTGCGAAATATATTCTAGTTTCATAATAACACCATCGGGAAGTTTGCACGTTGAACCATTTGGCCCGGGGGGCCTTTTTACGCAGACCTTCGGCAGCCGTTCCTACGCTCCGAAATTTTTTTTCGAGTTTCACATGCCCATCTTCAAACGACGATTCCAAAGCAACTAAAAGAGCCTAAAGATCGCAATCACTTTCAGAATCTGCCAAATATATTCTAGTTTCATAATAAAACAATCGGGAAGTTTGCACGTTGAACCATTTGGCCCGGGGGGCCTTTTTACGCAGACCTTCGGCAGCCGTTCCTACGCTCCGAAAATTTTTTTCGAGTTTCACATGCCCATCTTCAAACGACGATTCCCAAGCAACTAAAAGAGCCTAACGATCGCAATCACTTTCAGAATCTGCGAAATATATTCTAGTTTCATAATAACACCATCGGGAAGTTTGCACGTTGAACCATTTGGGAAGGGGGGCCTTTTTACGCTGACCTTCGGCAGCCGTTCCTACGCTCTCAAAATTTTTTTCGAGTTTCACATGCCCATCTTCAAACGACGATTCCAAAGCAACTAAAAGAGCCTAAAGATCGCAATCACTTTCAGAATCTGCCAAATATATTCTAGTTTCATAATAAAACAATCGGGAAGTTTGCACGTTGAACCATTTGGCCCGGGGGGCCTTTTTACGCAGACCTTCGGCAGCCGTTCCTACGCTCCGAAAATTTTTTTCGAGTTTCACATGCCCATCTTCAAACGACGATTCCCAAGCAACTAAAAGAGCCTAACGATCGCAATCACTTTCAGAATCTGCGAAATATATTCTAGTTTCATAATAACACCATCGGGAAGTTTGCACGTTGAACCATTTGGCCCGGGGGGCCTTTTTACGCAGACCTTCGGCAGCCGTTCCTACGCTCCGAAAATTTTTTTCGAGTTTCACATGCCCATCTTCAAACGACGATTCCAAAGCAACTAAAAGAGCCTAAAGATCGCAATCACTTTCAGAATCTGCCAAATATATTCTAGTTTCATAATAAAACAATCGGGAAGTTTGCACGTTGAACCATTTGGCCCGGGGGGCCTTTTTACGCAGACCTTCGGCAGCCGTTCCTACGCTCCGAAAATTTTTTTCGAGTTTCACATGCCCATCTTCAAACGACGATTCCCAAGCAACTAAAAGAGCCTAACGATCGCAATCACTTTCAGAATCTGCGAAATATATTCTAGTTTCATAATAACACCATCGGGAAGTTTGCACGTTGAACCATTTGGCCCGGGGGGCCTTTTTACGCAGACCTTCGGCAGCCGTTCCTACGCTCCGAAAATTTTTTTCGAGTTTCACATGCCCATCTTCAAACGACGATTCCAAAGCAACTAAAAGAGCCTAAACATCGCAATCACTTTCAGAATCTGCCAAATATATTCTAGTTTCATAATAAAACAATCGGGAAGTTTGCACGTTGAACCATTTGGCCCGGGGGGCCTTTTTACGCAGACCTTCGGCAGCCGTTCCTACGCTCCGAAATTTTTTTTCGAGTTTCACATGCCCATCTTCAAACGACGATTCCCAAGCAACTAAAAGAGCCTAACGATCGCAATCACTTTCAGAATCTGCGAAATATATTCTAGTTTCATAATAACACCATCGGGAAGTTTGCACGTTGAACCATTTGGCCCGGGGGGGCTTTTTACGCAGACCTTCGGCAGCCGTTCCTACGCTCCGAAAATTTTTTTCGAGTTTCACATCCCCATCTTCAAACGACGATTCCCAAGCAACTAAAAGAGCCTAACGATCGCAATCACTTTCAGAATCTGCGAAATATATTCTAGTTTCATAATAACACCATCGGGAAGTTTGCACGTTGAACCATTTGGCCCGGGGGGCCTTTTTACGCAGACCTTCGGCAGCCGTTCCTACGCTCCGAAAATTTTTTTCGAGTTTCACATGCCCATCTTCAAACGACGATTCCAAAGCAACTAAAAGAGCCTAAAGATCGCAATCACTTTCAGAATCTGCCAAATATATTCTAGTTTCATAATAAAACAATCGGGAAGTTTGCACGTTGAACCATTTGGCCCGGGGGGCCTTTTTACGCAGACCTTCGGCAGCCGTTCCTACGCTCCGAAAATTTTTTTCGAGTTTCACATGCCCATCTTCAAACGACGATTCCCAAGCAACTAAAAGAGCCTAACGATCGCAATCACTTTCAGAATCTGCGAAATATATTCTAGTTTCATAATAACACCATCGGGAAGTTTGCACGTTGAACCATTTGGCCCGGGGGGCCTTTTTACGCAGACCTTCGGCAGCCGTTCCTACGCTCCGAAATTTTTTTTCGAGTTTCACATGCCCATCTTCAAACGACGATTCCAAAGCAACTAAAAGAGCCTAAAGATCGCAATCACTTTCAGAATCTGCCAAATATATTCTAGTTTCATAATAAAACAATCGGGAAGTTTGCACGTTGAACCATTTGGCCCGGGGGGCCTTTTTACGCAGACCTTCGGCAGCCGTTCCTACGCTCCGAAAATTTTTTTCGAGTTTCACATGCCCATCTTCAAACGACGATTCCCAAGCAACTAAAAGAGCCTAACGATCGCAATCACTTTCAGAATCTGCGAAATATATTCTAGTTTCATAATAACACCATCGGGAAGTTTGCACGTTGAACCATTTGGGAAGGGGGGCCTTTTTACGCTGACCTTCGGCAGCCGTTCCTACGCTCTCAAAATTTTTTTCGAGTTTCACATGCCCATCTTCAAACGACGATTCCAAAGCAACTAAAAGAGCCTAAAGATCGCAATCACTTTCAGAATCTGCCAAATATATTCTAGTTTCATAATAAAACAATCGGGAATTTTGCACGTTGAACCATTTGGCCCGGGGGGCCTTTTTACGCAGACCTTCGGCAGCCGTTCCTACGCTCCGAAAATTTTTTTCGAGTTTCACATGCCCATCTTCAAACGACGATTCCCAAGCAACTAAAAGAGCCTAACGATCGCAATCACTTTCAGAATCTGCGAAATATATTCTAGTTTCATAATAACACCATCGGGAAGTTTGCACGTTGAACCATTTGGCCCGGGGGGCCTTTTTACGCAGACCTTCGGCAGCCGTTCCTACGCTCCGAAAATTTTTTTCGAGTTTCACATGCCCATCTTCAAACGACGATTCCAAAGCAACTAAAAGAGCCTAAAGATCGCAATCACTTTCAGAATCTGCCAAATATATTCTAGTTTCATAATAAAACAATCGGGAAGTTTGCACGTTGAACCATTTGGCCCGGGGGGCCTTTTTACGCAGACCTTCGGCAGCCGTTCCTACGCTCCGAAAATTTTTTTCGAGTTTCACATGCCCATCTTCAAACGACGATTCCCAAGCAACTAAAAGAGCCTAACGATCGCAATCACTTTCAGAATCTGCGAAATATATTCTAGTTTCATAATAACACCATCGGGAAGTTTGCACGTTGAACCATTTGGCCCGGGGGGCCTTTTTACGCAGACCTTCGGCAGCCGTTCCTACGCTCCGAAAATTTTTTTCGAGTTTCACATGCCCATCTTCAAACGACGATTCCAAAGCAACTAAAAGAGCCTAAACATCGCAATCACTTTCAGAATCTGCCAAATATATTCTAGTTTCATAATAAAACAATCGGGAAGTTTGCACGTTGAACCATTTGGCCCGGGGGGCCTTTTTACGCAGACCTTCGGCAGCCGTTCCTACGCTCCGAAATTTTTTTTCGAGTTTCACATGCCCATCTTCAAACGACGATTCCCAAGCAACTAAAAGAGCCTAACGATCGCAATCACTTTCAGAATCTGCGAAATATATTCTAGTTTCATAATAACACCATCGGGAAGTTTGCACGTTGAACCATTTGGCCCGGGGGGGCTTTTTACGCAGACCTTCGGCAGCCGTTCCTACGCTCCGAAAATTTTTTTCGAGTTTCACATGCCCATCTTCAAACGACGATTCCAAAGCAACTAAAAGAGCCTAAAGATCGCAATCACTTTCAGAATCTGCCAAATATATTCTAGTTTCATAATAAAACAATCGGGAAGTTTGCACGTTGAACCATTTGGCCCGGGGGGCCTTTTTACGCAGACCTTCGGCAGCCGTTCCTACGCTCCGAAAATTTTTTTCGAGTTTCACATGCCCATCTTCAAACGACGATTCCCAAGCAACTAAAAGAGCCTAACGATCGCAATCACTTTCAGAATCTGCGAAATATATTCTAGTTTCATAATAACACCATCGGGAAGTTTGCACGTTGAACCATTTGGCCCGGGGGGCCTTTTTACGCAGACCTTCGGCAGCCGTTCCTACGCTCCGAAATTTTTTTTCGAGTTTCACATGCCCATCTTCAAACGACGATTCCAAAGCAACTAAAAGAGCCTAAAGATCGCAATCACTTTCAGAATCTGCCAAATGTATTCTAGTTTCATAATAAAACAATCGGGAAGTTTGCACGTTGAACCATTTGGCCCGGGGGGCCTTTTTACGCAGACCTTCGGCAGCCGTTCCTACGCTCCGAAAATTTTTTTCGAGTTTCACATGCCCATCTTCAAACGACGATTCCCAAGCAACTAAAAGAGCCTAACGATCGCAATCACTTTCAGAATCTGCGAAATATATTCTAGTTTCATAATAACACCTTCGGGAAGTTTGCACGTTGAACCATTTGGCCCGGGGGGCCTTTTTACGCAGACCTTCGGCAGCCGTTCCTACGCTCCGAAAATTTTTTTCGAGTTTCACATGCCCATCTTCAAAGGACGATTCCAAAGCAACTAAAAGAGCCTAAAGATCGCAATCCCTTTCAGAATCTGCCAAATATATTCTAGTTTCATAATAAAACAATCGGGAAGTTTGCACGTTGTACCATTTGGCCCGGGGGGCCTTTTTACGCAGACCTTCGGCAGCCGTTCCTACGCTCCGAAAATTTTTTTCGAGTTTCACATGCCCATCTTCAAACGACGATTCCCAAGCAACTAAAAGAGCCTAACGATCGCAATCACTTTCAGAATCTGCGAAATATATTCTAGTTTCATAATAACACCATCGGGAAGTTTGCACGTTGAACCATTTGGCCCGGGGGGCCTTTTTACGCAGACCTTCGGCAGCCGTTCCTACGCTCCGAAAATTTTTTTCGAGTTTCACATGCCCATCTTCAAACGACGATTCCAAAGCAACTAAAAGAGCCTAAAGATCGCAATCACTTTCAGAATCTGCCAAATATATTCTAGTTTCATAATAAAACAATCGGGAAGTTTGCACGTTGAACCATTTGGCCCGGGGGGCCTTTTTACGCAGACCTTCGGCAGCCGTTCCTACGCTCCGAAAATTTTTTTCGAGTTTCACATGCCCATCTTCAAACGACGATTCCCAAGCAACTAAAAGAGCCTAACGATCGCAATCACTTTCAGAATCTGCGAAATATATTCTAGTTTCATAATAACACCATCGGGAAATTTGCACGTTGAACCATTTGGCCCGGGGGGCCTTTTTACGCAGACCTTCGGCAGCCGTTCCTACGCTCCGAAAATTTTTTTCGAGTTTCACATGCCCATCTTCAAACGACGATTCCAAAGCAACTAAAAGAGCCTAAAGATCGCAATCACTTTCAGAATCTGCCAAATATATTCTAGTTTCATAATAAAACAATCGGGAAGTTTGCACGTTGAACCATTTGGCCCGGGGGGCCTTTTTACGCAGACCTTCGGCAGCCGTTCCTACGCTCCGAAAATTTTTTTCGAGTTTCACATGCCCATCTTCAAACGACGATTCCCAAGCAACTAAAAGAGCCTAACGATCGCAATCACTTTCAGAATCTGCGAAATATATTCTAGTTTCATAATAACACCATCGGGAAGTTTGCACGTTGAACCATTTGGCCCGGGGGGCCTTTTTACGCAGACCTTCGGCAGCCGTTCCTACGCTCCGAAAATTTTTTTCGAGTTTCACATGCCCATCTTCAAACGACGATTCCAAAGCAACTAAAAGAACCTAAAGATCGCAATCACTTTCAGAATCTGCCAAATATATTCTAGTTTCATAATAAAACAATCGGGAAGTTTGCACGTTGAACCATTTGGCCCGGGGGGCCTTTTTACGCAGACCTTCGGCAGCCGTTCCTACGCTCCGAAAATTTTTTTCGAGTTTCACATGCCCATCTTCAAACGACGATTCCCAAGCAACTAAAAGAGCCTAACGATCGCAATCACTTTCAGAATCTGCGAAATATATTCTAGTTTCATAATAACACCATCGGGAAGTTTGCACGTTGAACCATTTGGCCCGGGGGGCCTTTTTACGCAGACCTTCGGCAGCCGTTCCTACGCTCCGAAAATTTTTTTCGAGTTTCACATGCCCATCTTCAAACGACGATTCCAAAGCAACTAAAAGAGCCTAAAGATCGCAATCACTTTCAGAATCTGCCAAATATATTCTAGTTTCATAATAAAACAATCGGGAAGTTTGCACGTTGAACCATTTGGCCCGGGGGGCCTTTTTACGCAGACCTTCGGCAGCCGTTCCTACGCTCCGAAAATTTTTTTCGAGTTTCACATGCCCATCTTCAAACGACGATTCCCAAGCAACTAAAAGAGCCTAACGATCGCAATCACTTTCAGAATCTGCGAAATATATTCTAGTTTCATAATAACACCATCGGGAAGTTTGCACGTTGAACCATTTGGCCCGGGGGGCCTTTTTACGCAGACCTTCGGCAGCCGTTCCTACGCTCCGAAAATTTTTTTCGAGTTTCACATGCCCATCTTCAAACGACGATTCCAAAGCAACTAAAAGAGCCTAAAGATCGCAATCACTTTCAGAATCTGCCAAATATATTCTAGTTTCATAGTAAAACAATCGGGAAGTTTGCACGTTGAACCATTTGGCCCGGGGGGCCTTTTTACGCAGACCTTCGGCAGCCGTTCCTACGCTCCGAAAATTTTTTTCGAGTTTCACATGCCCATCTTCAAACGACGATTCCCAAGCAACTAAAAGAGCCTAACGATCGCAATCACTTTCAGAATCTGCGAAATATATTCTAGTTTCATAATAACACCATCGGGAAGTTTGCACGTTGAACCATTTGGCCCGGGGGGCCTTTTTACGCAGACATTCGGCAGCCGTTCCTACGCTCCGAAAATTTTTTTCGAGTTTCACATCCCCATCTTCAAACGACGATTCCAAAGCAACTAAAAGAGCCTAAAGATCGCAATCACTTTCAGAATCTGCCAAATATATTCTAGTTTCATAATAAAACAATCGGGAAGTTTGCACGTTGAACCATTTGGCCCGGGGGGCCTTTTTACGCAGACCTTCGGCAGCCGTTCCTACGCTCCGAAAATTTTTTTCGAGTTTCACATGCCCATCTTCAAACGACGATTCCCAAGCAACTAAAAGAGCCTAACGATCGCAATCACTTTCAGAATCTGCGAAATATATTCTAGTTTCATAATAACACCATCGGGAAGTTTGCACGTTGAACCATTTGGCCCGGGGGGAATTTTTACGCAGACCTTCGGCAGCCGTTCCTACGCTCCGAAAATTTTTTTCGAGTTTCACATGCCCATCTTCAAACGACGATTCCAAAGCAACTAAAAGAACCTAAAGATCGCAATCACTTTCAGAATCTGCCAAATATATTCTAGTTTCATAATAAAACAATCGGGAAGTTTGCACGTTGAACCATTTGGCCCGGGGGGCCTTTTTACGCAGACCTTCGGCAGCCGTTCCTACGCTCCGAAAATTTTTTTCGAGTTTCACATGCCCATCTTCAAACGACGATTCCCAAGCAACTAAAAGAGCCTAACGATCGCAATCACTTTCAGAATCTGCGAAATATATTCTAGTTTCATAATAACACCATCGGGAAGTTTGCACGTTGAACCATTTGGCCCGGGGGGCCTTTTTACGCAGACCTTCGGCAGCCGTTCCTACGCTCCGAAAATTTTTTTCGAGTTTCACATGCCCATCTTCAAACGACGATTCCAAAGCAACTAAAAGAGCCTAAAGATCGCAATCACTTTCAGAATCTGCCAAATATATTCTAGTTTCATAATAAAACAATCGGGAAGTTTGCACGTTGAACCATTTGGCCCGGGGGGCCTTTTTACGCAGACCTTCGGCAGCCGTTCCTACGCTCCGAAAATTTTTTTCGAGTTTCACATGCCCATCTTCAAACGACGATTCCCAAGCAACTAAAAGAGCCTAACGATCGCAATCACTTTCAGAATCTGCGAAATATATTCTAGTTTCATAATAACACCATCGGGAAGTTTGCACGTTGAACCATTTGGCCCGGGGGGCCTTTTTACGCAGACCTTCGGCAGCCGTTCCTACGCTCCGAAAATTTTTTTCGAGTTTCACATGCCCATCTTCAAACGACGATTCCAAAGCAACTAAAAGAGCCTAAAGATCGCAATCACTTTCAGAATCTGCCAAATATATTCTAGTTTCATAGTAAAACAATCGGGAAGTTTGCACGTTGAACCATTTGGCCCGGGGGGCCTTTTTACGCAGACCTTCGGCAGCCGTTCCTACGCTCCGAAAATTTTTTTCGAGTTTCACATGCCCATCTTCAAACGACGATTCCCAAGCAACTAAAAGAGCCTAACGATCGCAATCACTTTCAGAATCTGCGAAATATATTCTAGTTTCATAATAACACCATCGGGAAGTTTGCACGTTGAACCATTTGGCCCGGGGGGCCTTTTTACGCAGACATTCGGCAGCCGTTCCTACGCTCCGAAAATTTTTTTCGAGTTTCACATCCCCATCTTCAAACGACGATTCCAAAGCAACTAAAAGAGCCTAAAGATCGCAATCACTTTCAGAATCTGCCAAATATATTCTAGTTTCATAATAAAACAATCGGGAAGTTTGCACGTTGAACCATTTGGCCCGGGGGGCCTTTTTACGCAGACCTTCGGCAGCCGTTCCTACGCTCCGAAAATTTTTTTCGAGTTTCACATGCCCATCTTCAAACGACGATTCCCAAGCAACTAAAAGAGCCTAACGATCGCAATCACTTTCAGAATCTGCGAAATATATTCTAGTTTCATAATAACACCATCGGGAAGTTTGCACGTTGAACCATTTGGCCCGGGGGGAATTTTTACGCAGACCTTCGGCAGCCGTTCCTACGCTCCGAAAATTTTTTTCGAGTTTCACATGCCCATCTTCAAACGACGATTCCAAAGCAACTAAAAGAGCCTAAAGATCGCAATCACTTTCAGAATCTGCCAAATATATTCTAGTTTCATAATAAAACAATCGGGAAGTTTGCACGTTGAACCATTTGGCCCGGAGGGCCTTTTTACGCAGACCTTCGGCAGCCGTTCCTACGCTCCGAAAATTTTTTTCGAGTTTCACATGCCCATCTTCAAACGACGATTCCCAAGCAACTAAAAGAGCCTAACGATCGCAATCACTTTCAGAATCTGCGAAATATATTCTAGTTTCATAATAACACCATCGGGAAGTTTGCACGTTGAACCATTTGGCCCGGGGGGCCTTTTTACGCAGACCTTCGGCAGCCGTTCCTACGCTCCGAAAATTTTTTTCGAGTTTCACATGCCCATCTTCAAACGACGATTCCAAAGCAACTAAAAGAGCCTAAAGATCGCAATCAGTTTCAGAATCTGCCAAATATATTCTAGTTTCATAATAAAACAATCGGGAAATTTGCACGTTGAACCATTTGGCCCGGGGGGCCTTTTTACGCAGACCTTCGGCAGCCGTTCCTACGCTCCGAAAATTTTTTTCGAGTTTCACATGCCCATCTTCAAACGACGATTCCCAAGCAACTAAAAGAGCCTAACGATCGCAATCACTTTCAGAATCTGCGAAATATATTCTAGTTTCATAATAACACCATCGGGAAGTTTGCACGTTGAACCATTTGGCCCGGGGGGCCTTTTTACGCAGACCTTCGGCAGCCGTTCCTACGCTCCGAAAATTTTTTTCGAGTTTCACATGCCCATCTTTAAACGACGATTCCAAAGCAACTAAAAGAGCCTAAAGATCGCAATCACTTTCAGAATCTGCCAAATATATTCTAGTTTCATAATAAAACAATCGGGAAGTTTGCACGTTGAACCATTTGGCCCGGGGGGCCTTTTTACGCAGACCTTCGGCAGCCGTTCCTACGCTCCGAAAATTTTTTTCGAGTTTCACATGCCCATCTTCAAACGACGATTCCCAAGCAAGTAAAAGAGCCTAACGATCGCAATCACTTTCAGAATCTGCGAAATATATTCTAGTTTCATAATAACACCATCGGGAAGTTTGCACGTTGAACCATTTGGCCCGGGGGGCCTTTTTACGCAGACCTTCGGCAGCCGTTCCTACGCTCCGAAAATTTTTTTCGAGTTTCACATGCCCATCTTCAAACGACGATTCCAAAGCAACTAAAAGAGCCTAAAGATCGCAATCACTTTCAGAATCTGCCAAATGTATTCTAGTTTCATAATAAAACAATCGGGAAGTTTGCACGTTGAACCATTTGGCCCGGGGGGCCTTTTTACGCAGACCTTCGGCAGCCGTTCCTACGCTCCGAAAATTTTTTTCGAGTTTCACATGCCCATCTTCAAACGACGATTCCCAAGCAACTAAAAGAGCCTAACGATCGCAATCACTTTCAGAATCTGCGAAATATATTCTAGTTTCATAATAACACCATCGGGAAGTTTGCACGTTGAACCATTTGGCCCGGGGGGCCTTTTTACGCAGACCTTCGGCAGCCGTTCCTACGCTCCGAAAATTTTTTTCGAGTTTCACATGCCCATCTTCAAACGACGATTCCAAAGCAACTAAAAGAGCCTAAAGATCGCAATCACTTTCAGAATCTGCCAAATATATTCTAGTTTCATAATAAAACAATCGGGAAGTTTGCACGTTGAACCATTTGGCCCGGGGGGCCTTTTTACGCAGACCTTCGGCAGCCGTTCCTACGCTCCGAAAATTTTTTTCGAGTTTCACATGCCCATCTTCAAACGACGATTCCCAAGCAACTAAAAGAGCCTAACGATCGCAATCACTTTCAGAATCTGCGAAATATATTCTAGTTTCATAATAACACCATCGGGAAGTTTGCACGTTGAACCATTTGGCCCGGGGGGCCTTTTTACGCAGACCTTCGGCAGCCGTTCCTACGCTCCGAAAATTTTTTTCGAGTTTCACATGCCCATCTTCAAACGACGATTCCAAAGCAACTAAAAGAGCCTAAAGATCGCAATCACTTTCAGAATCTGCCAAATGTATTCTAGTTTCATAATAAAACAATCGGGAAGTTTGCACGTTGAACCATTTGGCCCGGGGGGCCTTTTTACGCAGACCTTCGGCAGCCGTTCCTACGCTCCGAAAATTTTTTTCGAGTTTCACATGCCCATCTTCAAACGACGATTCCCAAGCAACTAAAAGAGCCTAACGATCGCAATCACTTTCAGAATCTGCGAAATATATTCTAGTTTCATAATAACACCATCGGGAAGTTTGCACGTTGAACCATTTGGCCCGGGGGGGCCTTTTTACGCAGACCTTCGGCAGCCGTTCCTACGCTCCGAAAATTTTTTTCGAGTTTCACATGCCCATCTTCAAAGGACGATTCCAAAGCAACTAAAAGAGCCTAAAGATCGCAATCACTTTCAGAATCTGCCAAATATATTCTAGTTTCATAATAAAACAATCGGGAAGTTTGCACGTTGTACCATTTGGCCCGGGGGGCCTTTTTACGCAGACCTTCGGCAGCCGTTCCTACGCTCCGAAAATTTTTTTCGAGTTTCACATGCCCATCTTCAAACGACGATTCCCAAGCAACTAAAAGAGCCTAACGATCGCAATCACTTTCAGATTCTGCGAAATATATTCTAGTTTCATAATAACACCATCGGGAAGTTTGCACGTTGAACCATTTGGCCCGGGGGGCCTTTTTACGCAGACCTTCGGCAGCCGTTCCTACGCTCCGAAAATTTTTTTCGAGTTTCACATGCCCATCTTCAAACGACGATTCCAAAGCAACTAAAAGAGCCTAAAGATCGCAATCACTTTCAGAATCTGCCAAATATATTCTAGTTTCATAATAAAACAATCGGGAAGTTTGCACGTTGAACCATTTGGCCCGGGGGGCCTTTTTACGCAGACCTTCGGCAGCCGTTCCTACGCTCCGAAAATTTTTTTCGAGTTTCACATGCCCATCTTCAAACGACGATTCCCAAGCAACTAAAAGAGCCTAACGATCGCAATCACTTTCAGAATCTGCGAAATATATTCTAGTTTCATAATAACACCATCGGGAAGTTTGCACGTTGAACCATTTGGCCCGGGGGGCCTTTTTACGCAGACCTTCGGCAGCCGTTCCTACGCTCCGAAATTTTTTTCGAGTTTCACATGCCCATCTTCAAACGACGATTCCAAAGCAACTAAAAGAGCCTAAAGATCGCAATCACTTTCAGAATCTGCCAAATATATTCTAGTTTCATAATAAAACAATCGGGAAGTTTGCACGTTGAACCATTTGGCCCGGGGGGCCTTTTTACGCAGACCTTCGGCAGCCGTTCCTACGCTCCGAAAATTTTTTTCGAGTTTCACATGCCCATCTTCAAACGACGATTCCCAAGCAACTAAAAGAGCCTAACGATCGCAATCACTTTCAGAATCTGCGAAATATATTCTAGTTTCATAATAACACCATCGGGAAGTTTGCACGTTGAACCATTTGGCCCGGGGGGCCTTTTTACGCAGACCTTCGGCAGCCGTTCCTACGCTCCGAAAATTTTTTTCGAGTTTCACATGCCCATCTTCAAACGACGATTCCAAAGCAACTAAAAGAGCCTAAAGATCGCAATCACTTTCAGAATCTGCCAAATATATTCTAGTTTCATAATAAAACAATCGGGAAGTTTGCACGTTGAACCATTTGGCCCGGGGGGCCTTTTTACGCAGACCTTCGGCAGCCGTTCCTACGCTCCGAAAATTTTTTTCGAGTTTCACATGCCCATCTTCAAACGACGATTCCCAAGCAACTAAAAGAGCCTAACGATCGCAATCACTTTCAGAATCTGCGAAATATATTCTAGTTTCATAATAACACCATCGGGAAGTTTGCACGTTGAACCATTTGGCCCGGGGGGCCTTTTTACGCAGACCTTCGGCAGCCGTTCCTACGCTCCGAAAATTTTTTTCGAGTTTCACATGCCCATCTTCAAACGACGATTCCAAAGCAAGTAAAAGAGCCTAAAGATCGCAATCACTTTCAGAATCTGCCAAATATATTCTAGTTTCATAATAAAACAATCGGGAAGTTTGCACGTTGAACCATTTGGCCCGGGGGGCCTTTTTACGCAGACCTTCGGCAGCCGTTCCTACGCTCCGAAATTTTTTTTCGAGTTTCACATGCCCATCTTCAAACGACGATTCCCAAGCAACTAAAAGAGCCTAACGATCGCAATCACTTTCAGAATCTGCGAAATATATTCTAGTTTCATAATAACACCATCGGGAAGTTTGCACGTTGAACCATTTGGCCCGGGGGGCCTTTTTACGCAGACCTTCGGCAGCCGTTCCTACGCTCCGAAAATTTTTTTCGAGTTTCACATGCCCATCTTCAAACGACGATTCCAAAGCAACTAAAAGAGCCTAAAGATCGCAATCACTTTCAGAATCTGCCAAATATATTCTAGTTTCATAATAAAACAATCGGGAAGTTTGCACGTTGAACCATTTGGCCCGGGGGGCCTTTTTACGCAGACCTTCGGCAGCCGTTCCTACGCTCCGAAAATTTTTTTCGAGTTTCACATGCCCATCTTCAAACGACGATTCCCAAGCAACTAAAAGAGCCTAACGATCGCAATCACTTTCAGAATCTGCGAAATATATTCTAGTTTCATAATAACACCATCGGGAAGTTTGCACGTTGAACCATTTGGCCCGGGGGGCCTTTTTACGCAGACCTTCGGCAGCCGTTCCTACGCTCCGAAAATTTTTTTCGAGTTTCACATCCCCATCTTCAAACGACGATTCCAAAGCAACTAAAAGAGCCTAAAGATCGCAATCACTTTCAGAATCTGCCAAATATATTCTAGTTTCATAATAAAACAATCGGGAAGTTTGCACGTTGAACCATTTGGCCCGGGGGGCCTTTTTACGCAGACCTTCGGCAGCCGTTCCTACGCTCCGAAAATTTTTTTCGAGTTTCACATGCCCATCTTCAAACGACGATTCCCAAGCAACTAAAAGAGCCTAACGATCGCAATCACTTTCAGAATCTGCGAAATATATTCTAGTTTCATAATAACACCATCGGGAAGTTTGCACGTTGAACCATTTGGCCCGGGGGGAATTTTTACGCAGACCTTCGGCAGCCGTTCCTACGCTCCGAAAATTTTTTTCGAGTTTCACATGCCCATCTTCAAACGACGATTCCAAAGCAACTAAAAGAGCCTAAAGATCGCAATCACTTTCAGAATCTGCCAAATATATTCTAGTTTCATAATAAAACAATCGGGAAGTTTGCACGTTGAACCATTTGGCCCGGGGGGCCTTTTTACGCAGACCTTCGGCAGCCGTTCCTACGCTCCGAAAATTTTTTTCGAGTTTCACATGCCCATCTTCAAACGACGATTCCCAAGCAACTAAAAGAGCCTAACGATCGCAATCACTTTCAGAATCTGCGAAATATATTCTAGTTTCATAATAACACCATCGGGAAGTTTGCACGTTGAACCATTTGGCCCGGGGGGCCTTTTTACGCAGACCTTCGGCAGCCGTTCCTACGCTCCGAAAATTTTTTTCGAGTTTCACATGCCCATCTTCAAACGACGATTCCAAAGCAACTAAAAGAGCCTAAAGATCGCAATCACTTTCAGAATCTGCCAAATATATTCTAGTTTCATAATAAAACAATCGGGAAGTTTGCACGTTGAACCATTTGGCCCGGGGGGCCTTTTTACGCAGACCTTCGGCAGCCGTTCCTACGCTCCGAAAATTTTTTTCGAGTTTCACATGCCCATCTTCAAACGACGATTCCCAAGCAACTAAAAGAGCCTAACGATCGCAATCACTTTCAGAATCTGCGAAATATATTCTAGTTTCATAATAACACCATCGGGAAGTTTGCACGTTGAACCATTTGGCCCGGGGGGCCTTTTTACGCAGACCTTCGGCAGCCGTTCCTACGCTCCGAAATTTTTTTTCGAGTTTCACATGCCCATCTTCAAACGACGATTCCAAAGCAACTAAAAGAGCCTAAAGATCGCAATCACTTTCAGAATCTGCCAAATATATTCTAGTTTCATAATAAAACAATCGGGAAGTTTGCACGTTGAACCATTTGGCCCGGGGGGCCTTTTTACGCAGACCTTCGGCAGCCGTTCCTACGCTCCGAAAATTTTTTTCGAGTTTCACATGCCCATCTTCAAACGACGATTCCCAAGCAACTAAAAGAGCCTAACGATCGCAATCACTTTCAGAATCTGCGAAATATATTCTAGTTTCATAATAACACCATCGGGAAGTTTGCACGTTGAACCATTTGGCCCGGGGGGCCTTTTTACGCAGACC
Organism: Salticus scenicus; assembly: GCA_963930645.1. NCBI lineage: Eukaryota > Metazoa > Arthropoda > Arachnida > Araneae > Salticidae > Salticus > Salticus scenicus. Next base: position 175,049 of record CAWVNO010000597.1, on the reverse strand, counting down.
TTCGGCAGCCGTTCCTACGCTCCGAAAATTTTTTTCGAGTTTCACATGCCCATCTTCAAACGACGATTCCAAAGCAACTAAAAGAGCCTAAAGATCGCAATCATTATCAGAATCTGCCAAATATATTCTAGTTTCATAATAAAACAATCGGGAAGTTTGCACGTTGAACCATTTGGCCCGGGGGGCCTTTTTACGCAGACCTTCGGCAGCCGTTCCTACGCTCCGAAAATTTTTTTCGAGTTTCACATGCCCATCTTCAAACGACGATTCCCAAGCAACTAAAAGAGCCTAACGATCGCAATCACTTTCAGAATCTGCGAAATATATTCTAGTTTCATAATAACACCATCGGGAAGTTTGCACGTTGAACCATTTGGCCCGGGGGGCCTTTTTACGCAGACCTTCGGCAGCCGTTCCTACGCTCCGAAAATTTTTTTCGAGTTTCACATGCCCATCTTCAAACGACGATTCCAAAGCAACTAAAAGAGCCTAAAGATCGCAATCACTTTCAGAATCTGCCAAATATATTCTAGTTTCATAATAACACCATCGGGAAGTTTGCACGTTGAACCATTTGGCCCGGGGGTGCTTTTTACGCAGACCTTCGGCAGCCGTTCCTACGCTCCGAAAATTTTTTTCGAGTTTCACATGCCCATCTTCAAACGACGATTCCCAAGCAACTAAAAGAGCCTAACGATCGCAATCACTTTCAGAATCTGCGAAATATATTCTAGTTTCATAATAACACCATCGGGAAGTTTGCACGTTGAACCATTTGGCCCGGGGGGCCTTTTTACGCAGACCTTCGGCAGCCGTTCCTACGCTCCGAAAATTTTTTTCGAGTTTCACATGCCCATCTTCAAACGACGATTCCAAAGCAACTAAAAGAGCCTAAAGATCGCAATCACTTTCAGAATCTGCCAAATATATTCTAGTTTCATAATAAAACAATCGGGAAGTTTGCACGTTGAACCATTTGGCCCGGGGGGCCTTTTTACGCAGACCTTCGGCAGCCGTTCCTACGCTCCGAAAATTTTTTTCGAGTTTCACATGCCCATCTTCAAACGACGATTCCCAAGCAACTAAAAGAGCCTAACGATCGCAATCACTTTCAGAATCTGCGAAATATATTCTAGTTTCATAATAACACCATCGGGAAGTTTGCACGTTGAACCATTTGGCCCGGGGGGCCTTTTTACGCAGACCTTCGGCAGCCGTTCCTACGCTCCGAAATTTTTTTTCGAGTTTCACATGCCCATCTTCAAACGACGATTCCAAAGCAACTAAAAGAGCCTAAAGATCGCAATCACTTTCAGAATCTGCCAAATATATTCTAGTTTCATAATAAAACAATCGGGAAGTTTGCACGTTGAACCATTTGGCCCGGGGGGCCTTTTTACGCAGACCTTCGGCAGCCGTTCCTACGCTCCGAAAATTTTTTTCGAGTTTCACATGCCCATCTTCAAACGACGATTCCCAAGCAACTAAAAGAGCCTAACGATCGCAATCACTTTCAGAATCTGCGAAATATATTCTAGTTTCATAATAACACCATCGGGAAGTTTGCACGTTGAACCATTTGGCCCGGGGGGCCTTTTTACGCAGACCTTCGGCAGCCGTTCCTACGCTCCGAAAATTTTTTTCGAGTTTCACATGCCCATCTTCAAACGACGATTCCAAAGCAACTAAAAGAGCCTAAAGATCGCAATCACTTTCAGAATCTGCCAAATATATTCTAGTTTCATAATAAAACAATCGGGAAGTTTGCACGTTGAACCATTTGGCCCGGGGGGCCTTTTTACGCAGACCTTCGGCAGCCGTTCCTACGCTCCGAAAATTTTTTTCGAGTTTCACATGCCCATCTTCAAACGACGATTCCCAAGCAACTAAAAGAGCCTAACGATCGCAATCACTTTCAGAATCTGCGAAATATATTCTAGTTTCATAATAACACCATCGGGAAGTTTGCACGTTGAACCATTTGGCCCGGGGGGCCTTTTTACGCAGACCTTCGGCAGCCGTTCCTACGCTCCGAAAATTTTTTTCGAGTTTCACATGCCCATCTTCAAACGACGATTCCAAAGCAACTAAAAGAGCCTAAAGATCGCAATCACTTTCAGAATCTGCCAAATATATTCTAGTTTCATAATAAAACAATCGGGAAGTTTGCACGTTGAACCATTTGGCCCGGGGGGCCTTTTTACGCAGACCTTCGGCAGCCGTTCCTACGCTCCGAAAATTTTTTTCGAGTTTCACATGCCCATCTTCAAACGACGATTCCCAAGCAACTAAAAGAGCCTAACGATCGCAATCACTTTCAGAATCTGCGAAATATATTCTAGTTTCATAATAACACCATCGGGAAGTTTGCACGTTGAACCATTTGGCCCGGGGGGCCTTTTTACGCAGACCTTCGGCAGCCGTTCCTACGCTCCGAAAATTTTTTTCGAGTTTCACATGCCCATCTTCAAACGACGATTCCAAAGCAACTAAAAGAGCCTAAAGATCGCAATCACTTTCAGAATCTGCCAAATATATTCTAGTTTCATAATAAAACAATCGGGAAGTTTGCACGTTGAACCATTTGGCCCGGGGGGCCTTTTTACGCAGACCTTCGGCAGCCGTTCCTACGCTCCGAAAATTTTTTTCGAGTTTCACATGCCCATCTTCAAACGACGATTCCCAAGCAACTAAAAGAGCCTAACGATCGCAATCACTTTCAGAATCTGCGAAATATATTCTAGTTTCATAATAACACCATCGGGAAGTTTGCACGTTGAACCATTTGGCCAGGGGGGCCTTTTTACGCAGACCTTCGGCAGCCGTTCCTACGCTCCGAAAATTTTTTTCGAGTTTCACATGCCCATCTTCAAACGACGATTCCAAAGCAACTAAAAGAGCCTAAAGATCGCAATCACTTTCAGAATCTGCCAAATATATTCTAGTTTCATAATAAAACAATCGGGAAGTTTGCACGTTGAACCATTTGGCCCGAGGGTCCTTTTTACGCAGACCTTCGGCAGCCGTTCCTACGCTCCGAAAATTTTTTTCGAGTTTCACATGCCCATCTTCAAACGACGATTCCCAAGCAACTAAAAGAGCCTAACGATCGCAATCACTTTCAGAATCTGCGAAATATATTCTAGTTTCATAATAACACCATCGGGAAGTTTGCACGTTGAACCATTTGGCCCGGGGGGCCTTTTTACGCAGACCTTCGGCAGCCGTTCCTACGCTCCGAAAATTTTTTTCGAGTTTCACATGCCCATCTTCAAACGACGATTCCAAAGCAACTAAAAGAGCCTAAAGATCGCAATCACTTTCAGAATCTGCCAAATATATTCTAGTTTCATAATAAAACAATCGGGAAGTTTGCACGTTGAACCATTTGGCCCGGGGGGCCTTTTTACGCAGACCTTCGGCAGCCGTTCCTACGCTCCGAAAATTTTTTTCGAGTTTCACATGCCCATCTTCAAACGACGATTCCCAAGCAACTAAAAGAGCCTAACGATCGCAATCACTTTCAGAATCTGCGAAATATATTCTAGTTTCATAATAACACCATCGGGAAGTTTGCACGTTGAACCATTTGGCCCGGGGGGCCTTTTTACGCAGACCTTCGGCAGCCGTTCCTACGCTCCGAAAATTTTTTTCGAGTTTCACATGCCCATCTTCAAACGACGATTCCAAAGCAACTAAAAGAGCCTAAAGATCGCAATCACTTTCAGAATCTGCCAAATATATTCTAGTTTCATAATAAAACAATCGGGAAGTTTGCACGTTGAACCATTTGGCCCGGGGGGCCTTTTTACGCAGACCTTCGGCAGCCGTTCCTACGCACCGAAAATTTTTTTCGAGTTTCACATGCCCATCTTCAAACGACGATTCCCAAGCAACTAAAAGAGCCTAACGATCGCAATCACTTTCAGAATCTGCGAAATATATTCTAGTTTCATAATAACACCATCGGGAAGTTTGCACGTGGAACCATTTGGCCCGGGGGGCCTTTTTACGCAGACCTTCGGCAGCCGTTCCTACGCTCCGAAAATTTTTTTCGAGTTTCACATGCCCATCTTCAAACGACGATTCCAAAGTAACTAAAAGAGCCTAAAGATCGCAATCACTTTCAGAATCTGCCAAATATATTCTAGTTTCATAATAAAACAATCGGGAAGTTTGCACGTTGAACCATTTGGCCCGGGGGGCCTTTTTACGCAGACCTTCGGCAGCCGTTCCTACGCTCCGAAAATTTTTTTCGAGTTTCACATGCCCATCTTCAAACGACGATTCTTAAGCAACTAATAGAGCCTAACGATCGCAATCACTTTCAGAATCTGCGAAATATATTCTAGTTTCATAATAACACCATCGGGAAGTTTGCACGTTGAACCATTTGGCCCGGGGGCCTTTTTACGCAGACCTTCGGCAGCCGTTCCTACGCTCCGACAATTTTTTTCGAGTTTCACATGCCCATCTTCAAACGACGATTCCAAAGCAACTAAAAGAGCCTAAAGATCGCAATCACTTTCAGAATCTGCCAAATATATTCTAGTTTCATAATAAAACAATCGGGAAGTTTGCACGTTGAACCATTTGGCCCGGGGGGCCTTTTTACGCAGACCTTCGGCAGCCGTTCCTACGCTCCGAAAATTTTTTTCGAGTTTCACATGCCCATCTTCAAACGACGATTCCCAAGCAACTAAAAGAGCCTAACGATCGCAATCACTTTCAGAATCTGCGAAATATATTCTAGTTTCATAATAACACCATCGGGAAGTTTGCACGTTGAACCATTTAGCCCGGGGGGCCTTTTTACGCAGACCTTCGGCAGCCGTTCCTACGCTCCGAAAATTTTTTTCGAGTTTCACATGCCCATCTTCAAACGACGATTCCAAAGCAACTAAAAGAGCCTAAAGATCGCAATCACTTTCAGAATCTGCCAAATATATTCTAGTTTCATAATAAAACAATCGGGAAGTTTGCACGTTGAACCATTTGGCCCGGGGGGCCTTTTTACGCAGACCTTCGGCAGCCGTTCCTACGCTCCGAAAATTTTTTTCGAGTTTCACATGCCCATCTTCAAACGACGATTCCCAAGCAACTAAAAGAGCCTAACGATCGCAATCACTTTCAGAATCTGCGAAATATATTCTAGTTTCATAATAACACCATCGGGAAGTTTGCACGTTGAACCATTTGGCCCGGGGGGCCTTTTTACGCAGACCTTCGGCAGCCGTTCCTACGCTCCGAAAATTTTTTTCGAGTTTCACATGCCCATCTTCAAACGACGATTCCAAAGCAACTAAAAGAGACTAAAGATCGCAATCACTTTCAGAATCTGCCAAATATATTCTAGTTTCATAATAAAACAATCGGGAAGTTTGCACGTTGAACCATTTGGCCCGGGGGGCCTTTTTACGCAGACCTTCGGCAGCCGTTCCTACGCTCCGAAAATTTTTTTCGAGTTTCACATGCCCATCTTCAAACGACGATTCCCAAGCAACTAAAAGAGCCTAACGATCGCAATCACTTTCAGAATCTGCGAAATATATTCTAGTTTCATAATAACACCATCGGGAAGTTTGCACGTTGAACCATTTGGCCCGGGGGGCCTTTTTACGCAGACCTTCGGCAGCCGTTCCTACGCTCCGAAAATTTTTTTCGAGTTTCACATGCCCATCTTCAAACGACGATTCCAAAGCAACTAAAAGAGCCTAAAGATCGCAATCACTTTCAGAATCTGCCAAATATATTCTAGTTTCATAATAAAACAATCGGGAAGTTTGCACGTTGAACCATTTGGCCCGGGGGGCCTTTTTACGCAGACCTTCGGCAGCCGTTTCTACGCTCCGAAAATTTTTTTCGAGTTTCACATGCCCATCTTCAAACGACGATTCCCAAGCAACTAAAAAAGCCTAACGATCGCAATCACTTTCAGAATCTGCGAAATATATTCTAGTTTCATAATAACACCATCGGGAAGTTTGCACGTTGAACCATTTGGCCCGGGGGGCCTTTTTACGCAGACCTTCGGCAGCCGTTCCTACGCTCCGAAAATTTTTTTCGAGTTTCACATGCCCATCTTCAAACGACGATTCCAAAGCAACTAAAAGAGCCTAAAGATCGCAATCACTTTCAGAATCTGCCAAATATATTCTACTTTCATAATAAAACAATCGGGAAGTTTGCACGTTGAACCATTTGGCCCGGGGGGCCTTTTTACGCAGACCTTCGGCAGCCGTTCCTACGCTCCGAAAATTTTTTTCGAGTTTCACATGCTCATCTTCAAACGACGATTCCCAAGCAACTAAAAGAGCCTAACGATCGCAATCACTTTCAGAATCTGCGAAATATATTCTAGTTTCATAATAACACCATCGGGAAGTTTGCACGTTGAACCATTTGGCCCGGGGGGCCTTTTTACGCAGACCTTCGGCAGCCGTTCCTACGCTCCGAAAATTTTTTTCGAGTTTCACATGCCCATCTTCAAACGACGATTCCAAAGCAACTAAAAGAGCCTAAAGATCGCAATCACTTTCAGAATCTGCCAAATATATTCTAGTTTCATAATAAAACAATCGGGAAGTTTGCACGTTGAACCATTTGGCCAGGGGGGCCTTTTTACGCAGACCTTCGGCAGCCGTTCCTACGCTCCGAAAATTTTTTTCGAGTTTCACATGCCCATCTTCAAACGACGATTCCCAAGCAACTAAAAGAGCCTAACGATGGCAATCACTTTCAGAATCTGCGAAATATATTCTAGTTTCATAATAACACCATCGGGAAGTTTGCACGTTGAACCATTTGGCCCGGGGGGCCTTTTTACGCAGACCTTCGGCAGCCGTTCCTACGCTCCGAAAATTTTTTTCGAGTTTCACATGCCCATCTTCAAACGACGATTCCAAAGCAACTAAAAGAGCCTAAAGATCGCAATCACTTTCAGAATCTGCCAAATATATTCTAGTTTCATAATAAAACAATCGGGAAGTTTGCACGTTGAACCATTTGACCAGGGGGGCCTTTTTACGCAGACCTTCGGCAGCCGTTCCTACGCTCCGAAAATTTTTTTCGAGTTTCACATGCCCATCTTCAAACGACGATTCCCAAGCAACTAAAAGAGCCTAACGATCGCAATCACTTTCAGAATCTGCGAAATATATTCTAGTTTCATAATAACACCATCGGAAAGTTTGCACGTTGAACCATTTGGCCCGGGGGGCCTTTTTACGCAGACCTTCGGCAGCCGTTCCTACGCTCCGAAAATTTTTTTCGAGTTTCACATGCCCATCTTCAAACGACGATTCCAAAGCAACTAAAAGAGCCTAAAGATCGCAATCACTTTCAGAATCTGCCAAATATATTCTAGTTTCATAATAAAACAATCGGGAAGTTTGCACGTTGAACCATTTGGCCAGGGGGGCCTTTTTACGCAGACCTTCGGCAGCCGTTCCTACGCTCCGAAAATTTTTTTCGAGTTTCACATGCCCATCTTCAAACGACGATTCCCAAGCAACTAAAAGAGCCTAACGATGGCAATCACTTTCAGAATCTGCGAAATATATTCTAGTTTCATAATAATACCATCGGGAAGTTTGCACGTTGAACCATTTGGCCCGGGGGGCCTTTTTACGCAGACCTTCGGCAGCCGTTCCTACGCTCCGAAAATTTTTTTCGAGTTTCACATGCCCATCTTCAAACGACGATTCCAAAGCAACTAAAAGAGCCTAAAGATCGCAATCACTTTCAGAATCTGCCAAATATATTCTAGTTTCATAATAAAACAATCGGGAAGTTTGCACGTTGAACCATTTGGCCAGGGGGGCCTTTTTACGCAGACCTTCGGCAGCCGTTCCTACGCTCCGAAAATTTTTTTCGAGTTTCACATGCCCATCTTCAAACGACGATTCCCAAGCAACTAAAAGAGCCTAACGATCGCAATCACTTTCAGAATCTGCGAAATATATTCTAGTTTCATAATAACACCATCGGGAAGTTTGCACGTTGAACCATTTGGCCCGGGGGGCCTTTTTACGCAGACCTTCGGCAGCTGTTCCTACGCTCCGAAAATTTTTTTCGAGTTTCACATGCCCATCTTCAAACGACGATTCCAAAGCAACTAAAAGAGCCTAAAGATCGCAATCACTTTCAGAATCTGCCAAATATATTCTAGTTTCATAATAAAACAATCGGGAAGTTTGCACGTTGAACCATTTGGCCAGGGGGGCCTTTTTACGCAGACCTTCGGCAGCCGTTCCTACGCTCCGAAAATTTTTTTCGAGTTTCACATGCCCATCTTCAAACGACGATTCCCAAGCAACTAAAAGAGCCTAACGATCGCAATCACTTTCAGAATCTGCCAAATATATTCTAGTTTCATAATAACACCATCGGGAAGATTGCACGTTGAACCATTTGGCCCGGGGGGCCTTTTTACGCAGACCTTCGGCAGCCGTTCCTACGCTCCGAAAATTTTTTTCGAGTTTCACATGCCCATCTTCAAACGACGATTCCCAAGCAACTAAAAGAGCCTAACGATCGCAATCACTTTCAGAATCTGCGAAATATATTCTAGTTTCATAATAACACCATCGGGAAGTTTGCACGTTGAACCATTTGGCCCGGGGGGCCTTTTTACGCAGACCTTCGGCAGCCGTTCCTACGCTCCGAAAATTTTTTTCGAGTTTCACATGCCCATCTTCAAACGACGATTCCAAAGCAACTAAAAGAGCCTAAAGATCGCAATCACTTTCAGAATCTGCCAAATATATTCTAGTTTCATAATAAAACAATCGGGAAGTTTGCACGTTGAACCATTTGGCCAGGGGGGCCTTTTTACGCAGACCTTCGGCAGCCGTTCCTACGCTCCGAAAATTTTTTTCGAGTTTCACATGCCCATCTTCAAACGACGATTCCCAAGCAACTAAAAGAGCCTAACGATGGCAATCACTTTCAGAATCTGCGAAATATATTCTAGTTTCATAATAATACCATCGGGAAGTTTGCACGTTGAACCATTTGGCCCGGGGGGCCTTTTTACGCAGACCTTCGGCAGCCGTTCCTACGCTCCGAAAATTTTTTTCGAGTTTCACATGCCCATCTTCAAACGACGATTCCAAAGCAACTAAAAGAGCCTAAAGATCGCAATCACTTTCAGAATCTGCCAAATATATTCTAGTTTCATAATAAAACAATCGGGAAGTTTGCACGTTGAACCATTTGGCCAGGGGGGCCTTTTTACGCAGACCTTCGGCAGCCGTTCCTACGCTCCGAAAATTTTTTTCGAGTTTCACATGCCCATCTTCAAACGACGATTCCCAAGCAACTAAAAGAGCCTAACGATCGCAATCACTTTCAGAATCTGCGAAATATATTCTAGTTTCATAATAACACCATCGGGAAGTTTGCACGTTGAACCATTTGGCCCGGGGGGCCTTTTTACGCAGACCTTCGGCAGCTGTTCCTACGCTCCGAAAATTTTTTTCGAGTTTCACATGCCCATCTTCAAACGACGATTCCAAAGCAACTAAAAGAGCCTAAAGATCGCAATCACTTTCAGAATCTGCCAAATATATTCTAGTTTCATAATAAAACAATCGGGAAGTTTGCACGTTGAACCATTTGGCCAGGGGGGCCTTTTTACGCAGACCTTCGGCAGCCGTTCCTACGCTCCGAAAATTTTTTTCGAGTTTCACATGCCCATCTTCAAACGACGATTCCCAAGCAACTAAAAGAGCCTAACGATCGCAATCACTTTCAGAATCTGCCAAATATATTCTAGTTTCATAATAACACCATCGGGAAGATTGCACGTTGAACCATTTGGCCCGGGGGGCCTTTTTACGCAGACCTTCGGCAGCCGTTCCTACGCTCCGAAAATTTTTTTCGAGTTTCACATGCCCATCTTCAAACGACGATTCCCAAGCAACTAAAAGAGCCTAACGATCGCAATCACTTTCAGAATCTGCGAAATATATTCTAGTTTCATAATAACACCATCGGGAAGTTTGCACGTTGAACCATTTGGCCCGGGGGGCCTTTTTACGCAGACCTTCGGCAGCCGTTCCTACGCTCCGAAAATTTTTTTCGAGTTTCACATGCCCATCTTCAAACGACGATTCCAAAGCAACTAAAAGAGCCTAAAGATCGCAATCACTTTCAGAATCTGCCAAATATATTCTAGTTTCATAATAATACAATCGGGAAGTTTGCACGTTGAACCATTTGGCCAGGGGGGCCTTTTTACGCAGACCTTCGGCAGCCGTTCCTACGCTCCGAAAATTTTTTTCGAGTTTCACATGCCCATCTTCAAACGACGATTCCCAAGCAACTAAAAGAGCCTAACGATCGCAATCACTTTCAGAATCTGCGAAATATATTCTAGTTTCATAATAACACCATCGGGAAGTTTGCACGTTGAACCATTTGGCCCGGGGGGCCTTTTTACGCAGACCTTCGGCAGCCGTTCCTACGCTCCGAAAATTTTTTTCGAGTTTCACATGCCCATCTTCAAACGACGATTCCAAAGCAACTAAAAGAGCCTAAAGATCGCAATCACTTTCAGAATCTGCCAAATATATTCTAGTTTCATAATAAAACAATCGGGAAGTTTGCACGTTGAACCATTTGGCCAGGGGGGCCTTTTTACGCAGACCTTCGGCAGCCGTTCCTACGCTCCGAAAATTTTTTTCGAGTTTCACATGCCCATCTTCAAACGACGATTCCCAAGCAACTAAAAGAGCCTAACGATCGCAATCACTTTCAGAATCTGCGAAATATATTCTAGTTTCATAATAACACCATCGGGAAGATTGCACGTTGAACCATTTGGCCCGGGGGGCCTTTTTACGCAGACCTTCGGCAGCCGTTCCTACGCTCCGAAAATTTTTTTCGAGTTTCACATGCCCATCTTCAAACGACGATTCCCAAGCAACTAAAAGAGCCTAACGATCGCAATCACTTTTAGAATCTGCGAAATATATTCTAGTTTCATAATAACACCATCGGGAAGTTTGCACGTTGAACCATTTGGCCCGGGGGGCCTTTTTACGCAGACCTTCGGCAGCCGTTCCTACGCTCCGAAAATTTTTTTCGAGTTTCACATGCCCATCTTCAAACGACGATTCCAAAGCAACTAAAAGAGCCTAAAGATCGCAATCACTTTCAGAATCTGCCAAATATATTCTAGTTTCATAATAAAACAATCGGGAAGTTTGCACGTTGAACCATTTGGCCAGGGGGGCCTTTTTACGCAGACCTTCGGCAGCCGTTCCTACGCTCCGAAAATTTTTTTCGAGTTTCACATGCCTATCTTCAAACGACGATTCCCAAGCAACTAAAAGAGCCTAACGATCGCAATCACTTTCAAAATCTGCGAAATATATTCTAGTTTCATAATAACACCATCGGGAAGTTTGCACGTTGAACCATTTGGCCCGGGGGGCCTTTTTACGCAGACCTTCGGCAGCCGTTCCTACGCTCCGAAAATTTTTTTCGAGTTTCACATGCCCATCTTCAAACGACGATTCCCAAGCAACTAAAAGAGCCTAACGATCGCAATCACTTTCAGAATCTGCGAAATATATTCTAGTTTCATAATAACACCATCGGGAAGTTTGCACGTTGAACCATTTGGCCCGGGGGCCTTTTTACGCAGACCTTCGGCAGCTGTTCCTACGCTCCGAAAATTTTTTTCGAGTTTCACATGCCCATCTTCAAACGACGATTCCAAAGCAACTAAAAGAGCCTAAAGATCGCAATCACTTTCAGAATCTGCCAAATATATTCTAGTTTCATAATAAAACAATCGGGAAGTTTGCACGTTGAACCATTTGGCCAGGGGGGCCTTTTTACGCAGACCTTCGGCAGCCGTTCCTACGCTCCGAAAATTTTTTTCGAGTTTCACATGCCCATCTTCAAACGACGATTCCCAAGCAACTAAAAGAGCCTAACGATCGCAATCACTTTGAGAATCTGCGAAATATATTCTAGTTTCATAATAACGCCATCGGGAAGTTTGCACATTGAACCATTTGGCCCGGGGGGCCTTTTTACTCAGACCTTCGGCAGCTGTTCCTACGCTCCGAAAATTTTTTTCGAGTTTCACATGCCCATCTTCAAACGACGATTCCAAAGCAACTAAAAGAGCCTAAAGATCGCAATCACTTTCAGAATCTGCCAAATATATTCTAGTTTCATAATAAAACAATCGGGAAGTTTGCACGTTGAACCATTTGGCCCGGGGGGCCTTTTTACGCAGACCTTCGGCAGCCGTTCCTACGCTCCGAAAATTTTTTTCGAGTTTCACATGCTCATCTTCAAACGACGATTCCCAAGCAACTAAAAGAGCCTAACGATCGCAATCACTTTCAGAATCTGCGAAATATATTCTAGTTTCATAATAACACCATCGGGAAGTTTGCACGTTGAACCATTTGGCCAGGGGGGCCTTTTTACGCAGACCTTCGGCAGCCGTTCCTACGCTCCGAAAATTTTTTTCGAGTTTCACATGCCCATCTTCAAACGACGATTCCCAAGCAACTAAAAGAGCCTAACGATGGCAATCACTTTCAGAATCTGCGAAATATATTCTAGTTTCATAATAACACCATCGGGAAGTTTGCACGTTGAACCATTTGGCCCGGGGGGCCTTTTTACGCAGACCTTCGGCAGCCGTTCCTACGCTCCGAAAATTTTTTTCGAGTTTCACATGCCCATCTTCAAACGACGATTCCAAAGCAACTAAAAGAGCCTAAAGATCGCAATCACTTTCAGAATCTGCCAAATATATTCTAGTTTCATAATAAAACAATCGGGAAGTTTGCACGTTGAACCATTTGACCAGGGGGGCCTTTTTACGCAGACCTTCGGCAGCCGTTCCTACGCTCCGAAAATTTTTTTCGAGTTTCACATGCCCATCTTCAAACGACGATTCCCAAGCAACTAAAAGAGCCTAACGATCGCAATCACTTTCAGAATCTGCGAAATATATTCTAGTTTCATAATAACACCATCGGGAAGTTTGCACGTTGAACCATTTGGCCCGGGGGGCCTTTTTACGCAGACCTTCGGCAGCCGTTCCTACGCTCCGAAAATTTTTTTCGAGTTTCACATGCCCATCTTCAAACGACGATTCCAAAGCAACTAAAAGAGCCTAAAGATCGCAATCACTTTCAGAATCTGCCAAATATATTCTAGTTTCATAATAAAACAATCGGGAAGTTTGCACGTTGAACCATTTGGCCAGGGGGGCCTTTTTACGCAGACCTTCGGCAGCCGTTCCTACGCTCCGAAAATTTTTTTCGAGTTTCACATGCCCATCTTCAAACGACGATTCCCAAGCAACTAAAAGAGCCTAACGATGGCAATCACTTTCAGAATCTGCGAAATATATTCTAGTTTCATAATAACACCATCGGGAAGTTTGCACGTTGAACCATTTGGCCCGGGGGGCCTTTTTACGCAGACCTTCGGCAGCCGTTCCTACGCTCCGAAAATTTTTTTCGAGTTTCACATGCCCATCTTCAAACGACGATTCCAAAGCAACTAAAAGAGCCTAAAGATCGCAATCACTTTCAGAATCTGCCAAATATATTCTAGTTTCATAATAAAACAATCGGGAAGTTTGCACGTTGAACCATTTGGCCAGGGGGGCCTTTTTACGCAGACCTTCGGCAGCCGTTCCTACGCTCCGAAAATTTTTTTCGAGTTTCACATGCCCATCTTCAAACGACGATTCCCAAGCAACTAAAAGAGCCTAACGATGGCAATCACTTTCAGAATCTGCGAAATATATTCTAGTTTCATAATAACACCATCGGGAAGTTTGCACGTTGAACCATTTGGCCCGGGGGGCCTTTTTACGCAGACCTTCGGCAGCCGTTCCTACGCTCCGAAAATTTTTTTCGAGTTTCACATGCCCATCTTCAAACGACGATTCCAAAGCAACTAAAAGAGCCTAAAGATCGCAATCACTTTCAGAATCTGCCAAATATATTCTAGTTTCATAATAAAACAATCGGGAAGTTTGCACGTTGAACCATTTGACCAGGGGGGCCTTTTTACGCAGACCTTCGGCAGCCGTTCCTACGCTCCGAAAATTTTTTTCGAGTTTCACATGCCCATCTTCAAACGACGATTCCCAAGCAACTAAAAGAGCCTAACGATCGCAATCACTTTCAGAATCTGCGAAATATATTCTAGTTTCATAATAACACCATCGGGAAGTTTGCACGTTGAACCATTTGGCCCGGGGGGCCTTTTTACGCAGACCTTCGGCAGCCGTTCCTACGCTCCGAAAATTTTTTTCGAGTTTCACATGCCCATCTTCAAACGACGATTCCAAAGCAACTAAAAGAGCCTAAAGATCGCAATCACTTTCAGAATCTGCCAAATATATTCTAGTTTCATAATAAAACAATCGGGAAGTTTGCACGTTGAACCATTTGGCCAGGGGGGCCTTTTTACGCAGACCTTCGGCAGCCGTTCCTACGCTCCGAAAATTTTTTTCGAGTTTCACATGCCCATCTTCAAACGACGATTCCCAAGCAACTAAAAGAGCCTAACGATGGCAATCACTTTCAGAATCTGCGAAATATATTCTAGTTTCATAATAACACCATCGGGAAGTTTGCACGTTGAACCATTTGGCCCGGGGGGCCTTTTTACGCAGACCTTCGGCAGCCGTTCCTACGCTCCGAAAATTTTTTTCGAGTTTCACATGCCCATCTTCAAACGACGATTCCAAAGCAACTAAAAGAGCCTAAAGATCGCAATCACTTTCAGAATCTGCCAAATATATTCTAGTTTCATAATAAAACAATCGGGAAGTTTGCACGTTGAACCATTTGGCCAGGGGGGCCTTTTTACGCAGACCTTCGGCAGCCGTTCCTACGCTCCGAAAATTTTTTTCGAGTTTCACATGCCCATCTTCAAACGACGATTCCCAAGCAACTAAAAGAGCCTAACGATCGCAATCACTTTCAGAATCTGCGAAATATATTCTAGTTTCATAATAACACCATCGGGAAGTTTGCACGTTGAACCATTTGGCCCGGGGGGCCTTTTTACGCAGACCTTCGGCAGCCGTTCCTACGCTCCGAAAATTTTTTTCGAGTTTCACATGCCCATCTTCAAACGACGATTCCAAAGCAACTAAAAGAGCCTAAAGATCGCAATCACTTTCAGAATCTGCCAAATATATTCTAGTTTCATAATAAAACAATCGGGAAGTTTGCACGTTGAACCATTTGGCCAGGGGGGCCTTTTTACGCAGACCTTCGGCAGCCGTTCCTACGCTCCGAAAATTTTTTTCGAGTTTCACATGCCCATCTTCAAACGACGATTCCCAAGCAACTAAAAGAGCCTAACGATCGCAATCACTTTCAGAATCTGCGAAATATATTCTAGTTTCATAATAACACCATCGGGAAGTTTGCACGTTGAACCATTTGGCCCGGGGGGCCTTTTTATGCAGACCTTCGGCAACCGTTCCTACGCTCCGAAAATTTTTTTCGAGTTTCACGTGCCCATCTTCAAACGACGATTCCAAAGCAACTAAAAGAGCCTAAAGATCGCAATCACTTTCAGAATCTGCCAAATATATTCTAGTTTCATAATAAAACAATCGGGAAGTTTGCACGTTGAACCATTTGGCCAGGGGGGCCTTTTTACGCAGACCTTCGGCAGCCGTTCCTACGCTCCGAAAATTTTTTTCGAGTTTCACATGCCCATCTTCAAACGACGATTCCCAAGCAACTAAAAGAGCCTAACGATCGCAATCACTTTCAGAATCTGCGAAATATATTCTAGTTTCATAATAACACCATCGGGAAGTTTGCACGTTGAACCATTTGGCCCGGGGGGCCTTTTTACGCAGACCTTCGGCAGCCGTTCCTACGCTCCGAAAATTTTTTTCGAGTTTCACATGCCCATCTTCAAACGACGATTCCAAAGCAACTAAAAGAGCCTAAAGATCGCAATCACTTTCAGAATCTGCCAAATATATTCTAGTTTCATAATAAAACAATCGGGAAGTTTGCACGTTGAACCATTTGGCCAGGGGGGCCTTTTTACGCAGACCTTCGGCAGCCGTTCCTACGCTCCGAAAATTTTTTTCGAGTTTCACATGCCCATCTTCAAACGGCGATTCCCAAGCAACTAAAAGAGCCTAACGATCGCAATCACTTTCAGAATCTGCGAAATATATTCTAGTTTCATAATAACACCATCGGGAAGTTTGCACGTTGAACCATTTGGCCCGGGGGTCTTTTTACGCAGACCTTCGGCAGCCGTTCCTACGCTCCGAAAATTTTTTTTGAGTTTCACATGCCCATCTTCAAACGACGATTCCAAAGCAACTAAAAGAGCCTAAAGATCGCAATCACTTTCAGAATCTGCCAAATATATTCTAGTTTCATAATAAAACAATCGGGAAGTTTGCACGTTGAACCATTTGGCCAGGGGGGACTTTTTACGCAGACCTTCGGCAGCCGTTCCTATGCTCCGAAAATTTTTTTCGAGTTTCACATGCCCATCTTCAAACGACGATTCCCAAGCAACTAAAAGAGCCTAACGATCGCAATCACTTTCAGAATCTGCGAAATATATTCTAGTTTCATAATAACACCATCGGGAAGTTTGCACGTTGAACCATTTGGCCCGGGGGGCCTTTTTACGCAGACCTTCGGCAGCCGTTCCTACGCTCCGAAAATTTTTTTCGAGTTTCACATGCCCATCTTCAAACGACGATTCCAAAGCAACTAAAAGAGCCTAAAGATCGCAATCACTTTCAGAATCTGCCAAATATATTCTAGTTTCATAATAAAACAATCGGGAAGTTTGCACGTTGAACCATTTGGCCCGGGGGGCCTTTTTACGCAGACCTTCGGCAGCCGTTCCTACGCTCCGAAAATTTTTTTCGAGTTTCACATGCCCATCTTCAAACGACGATTCCCAAGCAACTAAAAGAGCCTAACGATCGCAATCACTTTCAGAATCTGCGAAATATATTCTAGTTTCATAATAACACCATCGGGAAGTTTGCACGTTGAACCATTTGGCCCGGGGGGCTTTTTTACGCAGACCTTCGGCAGCCGTTCCTACGCTCCGAAAATTTTTTTCGAGTTTCACATGCCCATCTTCAAACGACGATTCCAAAGCAACTAAAAGCGCCTAAAGATCGCAATCACTTTCAGAATCTGCCAAATATATTCTAGTTTCATAATAAAACAATCGGGAAGTTTGCACGTTGAACCATTTGGCCAGGGGGGCCTTTTTACGCAGACCTTCGGCAGCCGTTCCTACGCTCCGAAAATTTTTTTCGAGTTTCACATGCCCATCTTCAAACGACGATTCCCAAGCAACTAAAAGAGCCTAACGATCGCAATCACTTTCAGAATCTGCGAAATATATTCTAGTTTCATAATAAAACCATCGGGAAGTTTGCACGTTGAACCATTTGGCCCGGGGGGCCTTTTTACGCAGACCTTCGGCAGCCGTTCCTACGCTCCGAAATTTTTTTTCGAGTTTCACATGCCCATCTTCAAACGACGATTCCAAAGCAACTAAAAGAGCCTAAAGATCGCAATCACTTTCAGAATGTGCCAAATATATTCTAGTTTCATAATAAAACAATCGGGAAGTTTGCACGTTGAACCATTTGGCCAGGGGGGCCTTTTTACGCAGACCTTCGGCAGCCGTTCCTACGCTCCGAAAATTTTTTTCGAGTTTCACATGCCCATCTTCAAACGACGATTCCCAAGCAACTAAAAGAGCCTAACGATCGCAATCACTTTCAGAATCTGCGAAATATATTCTAGTTTCATAATAAAACCATCGGGAAGTTTGCACGTTGAACCATTTGGCCCGGGGGGCCTTTTTACGCAGACCTTCGGCAGCCGTTCCTACGCTCCGAAATTTTTTTTCGAGTTTCACATGCCCATCTTCAAACGACGATTCCAAAGCAACTAAAAGAGCCTAAAGATCGCAATCACTTTCAGAATGTGCCAAATATATTCTAGTTTCATAATAAAACAATCGGGAAGTTTGCACGTTGAACCATTTGGCCAGGGGGGCCTTTTTACGCAGACCTTCGGCAGCCGTTCCTACGCTCCGAAAATTTTTTTCGAGTTTCACATGCCCATCTTCAAACGACGATTCCCAAGCAACTAAAAGAGCCTAACGATCGCAATCACTTTCAGAATCTGCGAAATATATTCTAGTTTCATAATAACACCATCGGGAAGTTTGCACGTTGAACCATTTGGCCCGGGGGGCCTTTTTACGCAGACCTTCGGCAGCCGTTCCTACGCTCCGAAAATTTTTTTCGAGTTTCACATGCCCATCTTCAAACAACGATTCCCAAGCAACTAAAAGAGCCTAACGATCGCAATCACTTTCAGAATCTGCGAAATATATTCTAGTTTCATAATAACACCATCGGGAAGTTTGCACGTTGAACCATTTGGCCCGGGGGGCTTTTTTACGCAGACCTTCGGCAGCCGTTCCTACGCTCCGAAAATTTTTTTCGAGTTTCACATGCCCATCTTCAAACGACGATTCCAAAGCAACTAAAAGCGCCTAAAGATCGCAATCACTTTCAGAATCTGCCAAATATATTCTAGTTTCATAATAAAACAATCGGGAAGTTTGCACGTTGAACCATTTGGCCAGGGGGGCCTTTTTACGCAGACCTTCGGCAGCCGTTCCTACGCTCCGAAAATTTTTTTCGAGTTTCACATGCCCATCTTCAAACGACGATTCCCAAGCAACTAAAAGAGCCTAACGATCGCAATCACTTTCAGAATCTGCGAAATATATTCTAGTTTCATAATAAAACCATCGGGAAGTTTGCACGTTGAACCATTTGGCCCGGGGGGCCTTTTTACGCAGACCTTCGGCAGCCGTTCCTACGCTCCGAAATTTTTTTTCGAGTTTCACATGCCCATCTTCAAACGACGATTCCAAAGCAACTAAAAGAGCCTAAAGATCGCAATCACTTTCAGAATGTGCCAAATATATTCTAGTTTCATAATAAAACAATCGGGAAGTTTGCACGTTGAACCATTTGGCCAGGGGGGCCTTTTTACGCAGACCTTCGGCAGCCGTTCCTACGCTCCGAAAATTTTTTTCGAGTTTCACATGCCCATCTTCAAACGACGATTCCCAAGCAACTAAAAGAGCCTAACGATCGCAATCACTTTCAGAATCTGCGAAATATATTCTAGTTTCATAATAAAACCATCGGGAAGTTTGCACGTTGAACCATTTGGCCCGGGGGGCCTTTTTACGCAGACCTTCGGCAGCCGTTCCTACGCTCCGAAATTTTTTTTCGAGTTTCACATGCCCATCTTCAAACGACGATTCCAAAGCAACTAAAAGAGCCTAAAGATCGCAATCACTTTCAGAATGTGCCAAATATATTCTAGTTTCATAATAAAACAATCGGGAAGTTTGCACGTTGAACCATTTGGCCAGGGGGGCCTTTTTACGCAGACCTTCGGCAGCCGTTCCTACGCTCCGAAAATTTTTTTCGAGTTTCACATGCCCATCTTCAAACGACGATTCCCAAGCAACTAAAAGAGCCTAACGATCGCAATCACTTTCAGAATCTGCGAAATATATTCTAGTTTCATAATAACACCATCGGGAAGTTTGCACGTTGAACCATTTGGCCCGGGGGGCCTTTTTACGCAGACCTTCGGCAGCCGTTCCTACGCTCCGAAAATTTTTTTCGAGTTTCACATGCCCATCTTCAAACAACGATTCCCAAGCAACTAAAAGAGCCTAACGATCGCAATCACTTTCAGAATCTGCGAAATATATTCTAGTTTCATAATAACACCATCGGGAAGTTTGCACGTTGAACCATTTGGCCCGGGGGGCTTTTTTACGCAGACCTTCGGCAGCCGTTCCTACGCTCCGAAAATTTTTTTCGAGTTTCACATGCCCATCTTCAAACGACGATTCCAAAGCAACTAAAAGCGCCTAAAGATCGCAATCACTTTCAGAATCTGCCAAATATATTCTAGTTTCATAATAACACCATCGGGAAGTTTGCACGTTGAACCATTTGGCCCGGGGGGCCTTTTTACGCAGACCTTCGGCAGCCGTTCCTACGCTCCGAAATTTTTTTTCGAGTTTCACATGCCCATCTTCAAACGACGATTCCAAAGCAACTAAAAGAGCCTAAAGATCGCAATCACTTTCAGAATGTGCCAAATATATTCTAGTTTCATAATAAAACAATCGGGAAGTTTGCACGTTGAACCATTTGGCCAGGGGGGCCTTTTTACGCAGACCTTCGGCAGCCGTTCCTACGCTCCGAAAATTTTTTTCGAGTTTCACATGCCCATCTTCAAACGACGATTCCCAAGCAACTAAAAGAGCCTAACGATGGCAATCACTTTCAGAATCTGCGAAATATATTCTAGTTTCATAATAACACCATCGGGAAGTTTGCACGTTGAACCATTTGGCCCGGGGGGCCTTTTTACGCAGACCTTCGGCAGCCGTTCCTACGCTCCGAAAATTTTTTTCGAGTTTCACATGCCCATCTTCAAACGACGATTCCAAAGCAACTAAAAGAGCCTAAAGATCGCAATCACTTTCAGAATCTGCCAAATATATTCTAGTTTCATAATAAAACAATCGGGAAGTTTGCACGTTGAACCATTTGGCCAGGGGGGCCTTTTTACGCAGACCTTCGGCAGCCGTTCCTACGCTCCGAAAATTTTTTTCGAGTTTCACATGCCCATCTTCAAACGACGATTCCCAAGCAACTAAAAGAGCCTAACGATCGCAATCACTTTCAGAATCTGCGAAATATATTCTAGTTTCATAATAACACCATCGGGAAGTTTGCACGTTGAACCATTTGGCCCGGGGGGCCTTTTTACGCAGACCTTCGGCAGCCGTTCCTACGCTCCGAAAATTTTTTTCGAGTTTCACATGCCCATCTTCAAACGACGATTCCAAAGCAACTAAAAGAGCCTAAAGATCGCAATCACTTTCAGAATCTGCCAAATATATTCTAGTTTCATAATAAAACAATCGGGAAGTTTGCACGTTGAACCATTTGGCCAGGGGGGCCTTTTTACGCAGACCTTCGGCAGCCGTTCCTACGCTCCGAAAATTTTTTTCGAGTTTCACATGCCCATCTTCAAACGACGATTCCCAAGCAACTAAAAGAGCCTAACGATCGCAATCACTTTCAGAATCTGCGAAATATATTCTAGTTTCATAATAACACCATCGGGAAGTTTGCACGTTGAACCATTTGGCCCGGGGGGCCTTTTTATGCAGACCTTCGGCAACCGTTCCTACGCTCCGAAAATTTTTTTCGAGTTTCACGTGCCCATCTTCAAACGACGATTCCAAAGCAACTAAAAGAGCCTAAAGATCGCAATCACTTTCAGAATCTGCCAAATATATTCTAGTTTCATAATAAAACAATCGGGAAGTTTGCACGTTGAACCATTTGGCCAGGGGGGCCTTTTTACGCAGACCTTCGGCAGCCGTTCCTACGCTCCGAAAATTTTTTTCGAGTTTCACATGCCCATCTTCAAACGACGATTCCCAAGCAACTAAAAGAGCCTAACGATCGCAATCACTTTCAGAATCTGCGAAATATATTCTAGTTTCATAATAACACCATCGGGAAGTTTGCACGTTGAACCATTTGGCCCGGGGGGCCTTTTTACGCAGACCTTCGGCAGCCGTTCCTACGCTCCGAAAATTTTTTTCGAGTTTCACATGCCCATCTTCAAACGACGATTCCAAAGCAACTAAAAGAGCCTAAAGATCGCAATCACTTTCAGAATCTGCCAAATATATTCTAGTTTCATAATAAAACAATCGGGAAGTTTGCACGTTGAACCATTTGGCCAGGGGGGCCTTTTTACGCAGACCTTCGGCAGCCGTTCCTACGCTCCGAAAATTTTTTTCGAGTTTCACATGCCCATCTTCAAACGGCGATTCCCAAGCAACTAAAAGAGCCTAACGATCGCAATCACTTTCAGAATCTGCGAAATATATTCTAGTTTCATAATAACACCATCGGGAAGTTTGCACGTTGAACCATTTGGCCCGGGGGTCTTTTTACGCAGACCTTCGGCAGCCGTTCCTACGCTCCGAAAATTTTTTTTGAGTTTCACATGCCCATCTTCAAACGACGATTCCAAAGCAACTAAAAGAGCCTAAAGATCGCAATCACTTTCAGAATCTGCCAAATATATTCTAGTTTCATAATAAAACAATCGGGAAGTTTGCACGTTGAACCATTTGGCCAGGGGGGACTTTTTACGCAGACCTTCGGCAGCCGTTCCTATGCTCCGAAAATTTTTTTCGAGTTTCACATGCCCATCTTCAAACGACGATTCCCAAGCAACTAAAAGAGCCTAACGATCGCAATCACTTTCAGAATCTGCGAAATATATTCTAGTTTCATAATAACACCATCGGGAAGTTTGCACGTTGAACCATTTGGCCCGGGGGGCCTTTTTACGCAGACCTTCGGCAGCCGTTCCTACGCTCCGAAAATTTTTTTCGAGTTTCACATGCCCATCTTCAAACGACGATTCCAAAGCAACTAAAAGAGCCTAAAGATCGCAATCACTTTCAGAATCTGCCAAATATATTCTAGTTTCATAATAAAACAATCGGGAAGTTTGCACGTTGAACCATTTGGCCCGGGGGGCCTTTTTACGCAGACCTTCGGCAGCCGTTCCTACGCTCCGAAAATTTTTTTCGAGTTTCACATGCCCATCTTCAAACGACGATTCCCAAGCAACTAAAAGAGCCTAACGATCGCAATCACTTTCAGAATCTGCGAAATATATTCTAGTTTCATAATAACACCATCGGGAAGTTTGCACGTTGAACCATTTGGCCCGGGGGGCTTTTTTACGCAGACCTTCGGCAGCCGTTCCTACGCTCCGAAAATTTTTTTCGAGTTTCACATGCCCATCTTCAAACGACGATTCCAAAGCAACTAAAAGCGCCTAAAGATCGCAATCACTTTCAGAATCTGCCAAATATATTCTAGTTTCATAATAAAACAATCGGGAAGTTTGCACGTTGAACCATTTGGCCAGGGGGGCCTTTTTACGCAGACCTTCGGCAGCCGTTCCTACGCTCCGAAAATTTTTTTCGAGTTTCACATGCCCATCTTCAAACGACGATTCCCAAGCAACTAAAAGAGCCTAACGATCGCAATCACTTTCAGAATCTGCGAAATATATTCTAGTTTCATAATAAAACCATCGGGAAGTTTGCACGTTGAACCATTTGGCCCGGGGGGCCTTTTTACGCAGACCTTCGGCAGCCGTTCCTACGCTCCGAAATTTTTTTTCGAGTTTCACATGCCCATCTTCAAACGACGATTCCAAAGCAACTAAAAGAGCCTAAAGATCGCAATCACTTTCAGAATGTGCCAAATATATTCTAGTTTCATAATAAAACAATCGGGAAGTTTGCACGTTGAACCATTTGGCCAGGGGGGCCTTTTTACGCAGACCTTCGGCAGCCGTTCCTACGCTCCGAAAATTTTTTTCGAGTTTCACATGCCCATCTTCAAACGACGATTCCCAAGCAACTAAAAGAGCCTAACGATCGCAATCACTTTCAGAATCTGCGAAATATATTCTAGTTTCATAATAAAACCATCGGGAAGTTTGCACGTTGAACCATTTGGCCCGGGGGGCCTTTTTACGCAGACCTTCGGCAGCCGTTCCTACGCTCCGAAATTTTTTTTCGAGTTTCACATGCCCATCTTCAAACGACGATTCCAAAGCAACTAAAAGAGCCTAAAGATCGCAATCACTTTCAGAATGTGCCAAATATATTCTAGTTTCATAATAAAACAATCGGGAAGTTTGCACGTTGAACCATTTGGCCAGGGGGGCCTTTTTACGCAGACCTTCGGCAGCCGTTCCTACGCTCCGAAAATTTTTTTCGAGTTTCACATGCCCATCTTCAAACGACGATTCCCAAGCAACTAAAAGAGCCTAACGATCGCAATCACTTTCAGAATCTGCGAAATATATTCTAGTTTCATAATAACACCATCGGGAAGTTTGCACGTTGAACCATTTGGCCCGGGGGGCCTTTTTACGCAGACCTTCGGCAGCCGTTCCTACGCTCCGAAAATTTTTTTCGAGTTTCACATGCCCATCTTCAAACAACGATTCCCAAGCAACTAAAAGAGCCTAACGATCGCAATCACTTTCAGAATCTGCGAAATATATTCTAGTTTCATAATAACACCATCGGGAAGTTTGCACGTTGAACCATTTGGCCCGGGGGGCTTTTTTACGCAGACCTTCGGCAGCCGTTCCTACGCTCCGAAAATTTTTTTCGAGTTTCACATGCCCATCTTCAAACGACGATTCCAAAGCAACTAAAAGCGCCTAAAGATCGCAATCACTTTCAGAATCTGCCAAATATATTCTAGTTTCATAATAAAACAATCGGGAAGTTTGCACGTTGAACCATTTGGCCAGGGGGGCCTTTTTACGCAGACCTTCGGCAGCCGTTCCTACGCTCCGAAAATTTTTTTCGAGTTTCACATGCCCATCTTCAAACGACGATTCCCAAGCAACTAAAAGAGCCTAACGATCGCAATCACTTTCAGAATCTGCGAAATATATTCTAGTTTCATAATAAAACCATCGGGAAGTTTGCACGTTGAACCATTTGGCCCGGGGGGCCTTTTTACGCAGACCTTCGGCAGCCGTTCCTACGCTCCGAAATTTTTTTTCGAGTTTCACATGCCCATCTTCAAACGACGATTCCAAAGCAACTAAAAGAGCCTAAAGATCGCAATCACTTTCAGAATGTGCCAAATATATTCTAGTTTCATAATAAAACAATCGGGAAGTTTGCACGTTGAACCATTTGGCCAGGGGGGCCTTTTTACGCAGACCTTCGGCAGCCGTTCCTACGCTCCGAAAATTTTTTTCGAGTTTCACATGCCCATCTTCAAACGACGATTCCCAAGCAACTAAAAGAGCCTAACGATCGCAATCACTTTCAGAATCTGCGAAATATATTCTAGTTTCATAATAAAACCATCGGGAAGTTTGCACGTTGAACCATTTGGCCCGGGGGGCCTTTTTACGCAGACCTTCGGCAGCCGTTCCTACGCTCCGAAATTTTTTTTCGAGTTTCACATGCCCATCTTCAAACGACGATTCCAAAGCAACTAAAAGAGCCTAAAGATCGCAATCACTTTCAGAATGTGCCAAATATATTCTAGTTTCATAATAAAACAATCGGGAAGTTTGCACGTTGAACCATTTGGCCAGGGGGGCCTTTTTACGCAGACCTTCGGCAGCCGTTCCTACGCTCCGAAAATTTTTTTCGAGTTTCACATGCCCATCTTCAAACGACGATTCCCAAGCAACTAAAAGAGCCTAACGATCGCAATCACTTTCAGAATCTGCGAAATATATTCTAGTTTCATAATAACACCATCGGGAAGTTTGCACGTTGAACCATTTGGCCCGGGGGGCCTTTTTACGCAGACCTTCGGCAGCCGTTCCTACGCTCCGAAAATTTTTTTCGAGTTTCACATGCCCATCTTCAAACAACGATTCCCAAGCAACTAAAAGAGCCTAACGATCGCAATCACTTTCAGAATCTGCGAAATATATTCTAGTTTCATAATAACACCATCGGGAAGTTTGCACGTTGAACCATTTGGCCCGGGGGGCTTTTTTACGCAGACCTTCGGCAGCCGTTCCTACGCTCCGAAAATTTTTTTCGAGTTTCACATGCCCATCTTCAAACGACGATTCCAAAGCAACTAAAAGCGCCTAAAGATCGCAATCACTTTCAGAATCTGCCAAATATATTCTAGTTTCATAATAACACCATCGGGAAGTTTGCACGTTGAACCATTTGGCCCGGGGGGCCTTTTTACGCAGACCTTCGGCAGCCGTTCCTACGCTCCGAAATTTTTTTTCGAGTTTCACATGCCCATCTTCAAACGACGATTCCAAAGCAACTAAAAGAGCCTAAAGATCGCAATCACTTTCAGAATGTGCCAAATATATTCTAGTTTCATAATAAAACAATCGGGAAGTTTGCACGTTGAACCATTTGGCCAGGGGGGCCTTTTTACGCAGACCTTCGGCAGCCGTTCCTACGCTCCGAAAATTTTTTTCGAGTTTCACATGCCCATCTTCAAACGACGATTCCCAAGCAACTAAAAGAGCCTAACGATCGCAATCACTTTCAGAATCTGCGAAATATATTCTAGTTTCATAATAACACCATCTGGAAGTTTGCACGTTGAACCATTTGGCCCGGGGGGCCTTTTTACGCAGACCTTCGGCAGCCGTTCCTACGCTCCGAAAATTTTTTTCGAGTTTCACATGCCCATCTTCAAACGACGATTCCCAAGCAACTAAAAGAGCCTAACGATCGCAATCACTTTCAGAATCTGCGAAATATATTCTAGTTTCATAATAACACCATCGGGAAGTTTGCACGTTGAACCATTTGGCCCGGGGGGCTTTTTTACGCAGACCTTCGGCAGCCGTTCCTACGCTCCGAAAATTTTTTTCGAGTTTCACATGCCCATCTTCAAACGACGATTCCAAAGCAACTAAAAGCGCCTAAAGATCGCAATCACTTTCAGAATCTGCCAAATATATTCTAGTTTCATAATAAAACAATCGGGAAGTTTGCACGTTGAACCATTTGGCCAGGGGGGCCTTTTTACGCAGACCTTCGGCAGCCGTTCCTACGCTCCGAAAATTTTTTTCGAGTTTCACATGCCCATCTTCAAACGACGATTCCCAAGCAACTAAAAGAGCCTAACGATCGCAATCACTTTCAGAATCTGCGAAATATATTCTAGTTTCATAATAACACCATCGGGAAGTTTGCACGTTGAACCATTTGGCCCGGGGGGCCTTTTTACGCAGACCTTCGGCAGCCGTTCCTACGCTCCGAAATTTTTTTTCGAGTTTCACATGCCCATCTTCAAACGACGATTCCAAAGCAACTAAAAGAGCCTAAAGATCGCAATCACTTTCAGAATGTGCCAAATATATTCTAGTTTCATAATAAAACAATCGGGAAGTTTGCACGTTGAACCATTTGGCCAGGGGGGCCTTTTTACGCAGACCTTCGGCAGCCGTTCCTACGCTCCGAAAATTTTTTTCGAGTTTCACATGCCCATCTTCAAACGACGATTCCCAAGCAACTAAAAGAGCCTAACGATCGCAATCACTTTCAGAATCTGCGAAATATATTCTAGTTTCATAATAACACCATCGGGAAGTTTGCACGTTGAACCATTTGGCCCGGGGGGCCTTTTTACGCAGACCTTCGGCAGCCGTTCCTACGCTCCGAAAATTTTTTTCGAGTTTCACATGCCCATCTTCAAACGACGATTCCAAAGCAACTAAAAGAGCCTAAAGATCGCAATCACTTTCAGAATCTGCCAAATATATTCTAGTTTCATAATAAAACAATCGGGAAGTTTGCACGTTGAACCATTTGGCCCGGGGGGCCTTTTTACGCAGACCTTCGGCAGCCGTTCCTACGCTCCGAAAATTTTTTTCGAGTTTCACATGCCCATCTTCAAACGACGATTCCCAAGCAACTAAAAGAGCCTAACGATCGCAATCACTTTCAGAATCTGCGAAATATATTCTAGTTTCATAATAACACCATCGGGAAGTTTGCACGTTGAACCATTTGGCCCGGGGGGCTTTTTTACGCAGACCTTCGGCAGCCGTTCCTACGCTCCGAAAATTTTTTTCGAGTTTCACATGCCCATCTTCAAACGACGATTCCAAAGCAACTAAAAGCGCCTAAAGATCGCAATCACTTTCAGAATGTGCCAAATATATTCTAGTTTCATAATAAAACAATCGGGAAGTTTGCACGTTGAACCATTTGGCCAGGGGGGCCTTTTTACGCAGACCTTCGGCAGCCGTTCCTACGCTCCGAAAATTTTTTTCGAGTTTCACATGCCCATCTTCAAACGACGATTCCCAAGCAACTAAAAGAGCCTAACGATCGCAATCACTTTCAGAATCTGCGAAATATATTCTAGTTTCATAATAAAACCATCGGGAAGTTTGCACGTTGAACCATTTGGCCCGGGGGGCCTTTTTACGCAGACCTTCGGCAGCCGTTCCTACGCTCCGAAATTTTTTTTCGAGTTTCACATGCCCATCTTCAAACGACGATTCCAAAGCAACTAAAAGAGCCTAAAGATCGCAATCACTTTCAGAATGTGCCAAATATATTCTAGTTTCATAATAAAACAATCGGGAAGTTTGCACGTTGAACCATTTGGCCAGGGGGGCCTTTTTACGCAGACCTTCGGCAGCCGTTCCTACGCTCCGAAAATTTTTTTCGAGTTTCACATGCCCATCTTCAAACGACGATTCCCAAGCAACTAAAAGAGCCTAACGATCGCAATCACTTTCAGAATCTGCGAAATATATTCTAGTTTCATAATAAAACCATCGGGAAGTTTGCACGTTGAACCATTTGGCCCGGGGGGCCTTTTTACGCAGACCTTCGGCAGCCGTTCCTACGCTCCGAAATTTTTTTTCGAGTTTCACATGCCCATCTTCAAACGACGATTCCAAAGCAACTAAAAGAGCCTAAAGATCGCAATCACTTTCAGAATGTGCCAAATATATTCTAGTTTCATAATAAAACAATCGGGAAGTTTGCACGTTGAAC
Organism: Salticus scenicus; assembly: GCA_963930645.1. Taxonomy (NCBI): domain Eukaryota; kingdom Metazoa; phylum Arthropoda; class Arachnida; order Araneae; family Salticidae; genus Salticus; species Salticus scenicus. The sequence goes on along the minus strand of CAWVNO010000597.1, from coordinate 146,342 downwards.
CATTTGGCCAGGGGGGCCTTTTTACGCAGACCTTCGGCAGCCGTTCCTACGCTCCGAAAATTTTTTTCGAGTTTCACATGCCCATCTTCAAACGACGATTCCCAAGCAACTAAAAGAGCCTAACGATCGCAATCACTTTCAGAATCTGCGAAATATATTCTAGTTTCATAATAACACCATCGGGAAGTTTGCACGTTGAACCATTTGGCCCGGGGGGCCTTTTTACGCAGACCTTCGGCAGCCGTTCCTACGCTCCGAAAATTTTTTTCGAGTTTCACATGCCCATCTTCAAACGACGATTCCCAAGCAACTAAAAGAGCCTAACGATCGCAATCACTTTCAGAATCTGCGAAATATATTCTAGTTTCATAATAACACCATCGGGAAGTTTGCACGTTGAACCATTTGGCCCGGGGGGCCTTTTTACGCAGACCTTCGGCAGCCGTTCCTACGCTCCGAAAATTTTTTTCGAGTTTCACATGCCCATCTTCAAACGACGATTCCAAAGCAACTAAAAGAGCCTAAAGATCGCAATCACTTTCAGAATCTGCCAAATATATTCTAGTTTCATAATAAAACAATCGGGAAGTTTGCACGTTGAACCATTTGGCCCGGGGGGCCTTTTTACGCAGACCTTCGGCAGCCGTTCCTACGCTCCGAAAATTTTTTTCGAGTTTCACATGCCCATCTTCAAACGACGATTCCCAAGCAACTAAAAGAGCCTAACGATCGCAATCACTTTCAGAATCTGCGAAATATATTCTAGTTTCATAATAACACCATCGGGAAGTTTGCACGTTGAACCATTTGGCCCGGGGGGCTTTTTTACGCAGACCTTCGGCAGCCGTTCCTACGCTCCGAAAATTTTTTTCGAGTTTCACATGCCCATCTTCAAACGACGATTCCAAAGCAACTAAAAGCGCCTAAAGATCGCAATCACTTTCAGAATGTGCCAAATATATTCTAGTTTCATAATAAAACAATCGGGAAGTTTGCACGTTGAACCATTTGGCCAGGGGGGCCTTTTTACGCAGACCTTCGGCAGCCGTTCCTACGCTCCGAAAATTTTTTTCGAGTTTCACATGCCCATCTTCAAACGACGATTCCCAAGCAACTAAAAGAGCCTAACGATCGCAATCACTTTCAGAATCTGCGAAATATATTCTAGTTTCATAATAAAACCATCGGGAAGTTTGCACGTTGAACCATTTGGCCCGGGGGGCCTTTTTACGCAGACCTTCGGCAGCCGTTCCTACGCTCCGAAATTTTTTTTCGAGTTTCACATGCCCATCTTCAAACGACGATTCCAAAGCAACTAAAAGAGCCTAAAGATCGCAATCACTTTCAGAATGTGCCAAATATATTCTAGTTTCATAATAAAACAATCGGGAAGTTTGCACGTTGAACCATTTGGCCAGGGGGGCCTTTTTACGCAGACCTTCGGCAGCCGTTCCTACGCTCCGAAAATTTTTTTCGAGTTTCACATGCCCATCTTCAAACGACGATTCCCAAGCAACTAAAAGAGCCTAACGATCGCAATCACTTTCAGAATCTGCGAAATATATTCTAGTTTCATAATAAAACCATCGGGAAGTTTGCACGTTGAACCATTTGGCCCGGGGGGCCTTTTTACGCAGACCTTCGGCAGCCGTTCCTACGCTCCGAAATTTTTTTTCGAGTTTCACATGCCCATCTTCAAACGACGATTCCAAAGCAACTAAAAGAGCCTAAAGATCGCAATCACTTTCAGAATGTGCCAAATATATTCTAGTTTCATAATAAAACAATCGGGAAGTTTGCACGTTGAACCATTTGGCCAGGGGGGCCTTTTTACGCAGACCTTCGGCAGCCGTTCCTACGCTCCGAAAATTTTTTTCGAGTTTCACATGCCCATCTTCAAACGACGATTCCCAAGCAACTAAAAGAGCCTAACGATCGCAATCACTTTCAGAATCTGCGAAATATATTCTAGTTTCATAATAACACCATCGGGAAGTTTGCACGTTGAACCATTTGGCTCGGGGGGCCTTTTTACGCAGACCTTCGGCAGCCGTTCCTACGCTCCGAAATTGTTTTTCGAGTTTCACATGCCCATCTTCAAACGACGATTCCAAAGCAACTAAAGGAGCCTAAAGATCGCAATCACTTTCAGAATGTGCCAAATATATTCTAGTTTCATAATAAAACAATCGGGAAGTTTGCACGTTGAACCATTTGGCCAGGGGGGCCTTTTTACGCAGACCTTCGGCAGCCGTTCCTACGCTCCGAAAATTTTTTTCGAGTTTCACATGCCCATGTTCAAACGACGATTCCCAAGCAACTAAAAGAGCCTAACGATCGCAATCACTTTCAGAATCTGCGAAATATATTCTAGTTTCATAATAACACCATCGGGAAGTTTGCACTTTGAACCATTTGGCCCGGGGGGCCTTTTTACGCAGACCTTCCGCAGCCGTTCCTACGCTCCGAAAATTTTTTTCGAGTTTCACATGCCCATCTTCAAACGACGATTCCAAAGCAACTAAAAGAGCCTAAAGATCGCAATCACTTTCAGAATCTGCCAAATATATTCTAGTTTCATAATAAAACAATCGGGAAGTTTGCACGTTGAACCATTTGGCCAGGGGGGCCTTTTTACGCAGACCTTCGGCAGCCGTTCCTACGCTCCGAAATTTTTTTTCGAGTTTCACATGCCCATCTTCAAACGACGATTCCCAAGCAACTAAAAGAGCCTAACGATCGCAATCACTTTCAGAATCTGCGAAATATATTCTAGTTTCATAATAACACCATCGGGAAGTTTGCACGTTGAACCATTTGGCCCGGGGGGCCTTTTTACGCAGACCTTCGGCAGCCGTTCCTACGCTCCGAAAATTTTTTTCGAGTTTCACATGCCCATCTTCAAACGACGATTCCAAAGCAACTAAAAGAGCCTAAAGATCGCAATCACTTTCAGAATCTGCCAAATATATTCTAGTTTCATAATAAAACAATCGGGAAGTTTGCACGTTGAACCATTTGGCCAGGGGGCCTTTTTACGCAGACCTTCGGCAGCCGTTCCTACGCTCCGAAAATTTTTTTCGAGTTTCACATGCCCATCTTCAAACGACGATTCCCAAGCAACTAAAAGAGCCTAACGATCGCAATCACTTTCAGAATCTGCGAAATATATTCTAGTTTCATAATAACACCATCGGGAAGTTTGCACGTTGAACCATTTGGCCCGGGGGGCCTTTTTACGCAGACCTTCGGCAGCCGTTCCTACGCTCCGAAAATTTTTTTCGAGTTTCACATGCCCATCTTCAAACGACGATTCCAAAGCAACTAAAAGAGCCTAAAGATCGCAATCACTTTCAGAATCTGCCAAATATATTCTAGTTTCATAATAAAACAATCGGGAAGTTTGCACGTTGAACCATTTGGCCAGGGGGGCCTTTTTACGCAGACCTACGGCAGCCGTTCCTACGCTCCGAAAATTTTTTTCGAGTTTCACATGCCCATCTTCAAACGACGATTCCCAAGCAACTAAAAGAGCCTAACGATCGCAATCACTTTCAGAATCTGCGAAATATATTCTAGTTTCATAATAACACCATCGGGAAGTTTGCACGTTGAACCATTTGGCCCGGGGGGCCTTTTTACGCAGACCTTCGGCAGCCGTTCCTACGCTCCGAAAATTTTTTTCGAGTTTCACATGCCCATCTTCAAACGACGATTCCAAAGCAACTAAAAGAGCCTAAAGATCGCAATCACTTTCAGAATCTGCCAAATATATTCTAGTTTCATAATAAAACAATCGGGAAGTTTGCACGTTGAACCATTTGGCCAGGGGGCCTTTTTACGCAGACCTTCGGCAGCCGTTCCTACGCTCCGAAAATTTTTTTCGAGTTTCACATGCCCATCTTCAAACGACGATTCCCAAGCAACTAAAAGAGCCTAACGATCGCAATCACTTTCAGAATCTGCGAAATATATTCTAGTTTCATAATAACACCATCGGGAAGTTTGCACGTTGAACCATTTGGCCCGGGGGGCCTTTTTACGCAGACCTTCGGCAGCCGTTCCTACGCTCCGAAAATTTTTTTCGAGTTTCACATGCCCATCTTCAAACGACGATTCCAAAGCAACTAAAAGAGCCTAAAGATCGCAATCACTTTCAGAATCTGCCAAATATATTCTAGTTTCATAATAACACCATCGGGAAGTTTGCACGTTGAACCATTTGGCCAGGGGGGCCTTTTTACGCAGACCTTCGGCAGCCGTTCCTACGCTCCGAAAATTTTTTTCGAGTTTCACATGCCCATCTTCAAACGACGATTCCCAAGCAACTAAAAGAGCCTAACGATCGCAATCACTTTCAGAATCTGCGAAATATATTCTAGTTTCATAATAACACCATCGGGAAGTTTGCACGTTGAACCATTTGGCCCGGGGGGCCTTTTTACGCAGACCTTCGGCAGCCGTTCCTACGCTCCGAAAATTTTTTTCGAGTTTCACATGCCCATCTTCAAACGACGATTCCAAAGCAACTAAAAGAGCCTAAAGATCGCAATCACTTTCAGAATCTGCCAAATATATTCTAGTTTCATAATAAAACAATCGGGAAGTTTGCACGTTGAACCATTTGGCCAGGGGGGCCTTTTTACGCAGACCTTCGGCAGCCGTTCCTACGCTCCGAAAATTTTTTTCGAGTTTCACATGCCCATCTTCAAACGACGATTCCCAAGCAACTAAAAGAGCCTAACGATCGCAATCACTTTCAGAATCTGCGAAATATATTCTAGTTTCATAATAACACCATCGGGAAGTTTGCACGTTGAACCATTTGGCCCGGGGGGCCTTTTTACGCAGACCTTCGGCAGCCGTTCCTACGCTCCGAAAATTTTTTTCGAGTTTCACATGCCCATCTTCAAACGACGATTCCAAAGCAACTAAAAGAGCCTAAAGATCGCAATCACTTTCAGAATCTGCCAAATATATTCTAGTTTCATAATAAAACAATCGGGAAGTTTGCACGTTGAACCATTTGGCCAGGGGGGCCTTTTTACGCAGACCTTCGGCAGCCGTTCCTACGCTCCGAAAATTTTTTTCGAGTTTCACATGCCCATCTTCAAACGACGATTCCCAAGCAACTAAAAGAGCCTAACGATCGCAATCACTTTCAGAATCTGCGAAATATATTCTAGTTTCATAATAACACCATCGGGAAATTTGCACGTTGAACCATTTGGCCCGGGGGGCCTTTTTACGCAGACCTTCGGCAGCCGTTCCTACGCTCCGAAAATTTTTTTCGAGTTTCACATGCCCATCTTCAAACGACGATTCCAAAGCAACTAAAAGAGCCTAAAGATCGCAATCACTTTCAGAATCTGCCAAATATATTCTAGTTTCATAATAAAACAATCGGGAAGTTTGCACGTTGAACCATTTGGCCAGGGGGGCCTTTTTACGCAGACCTTCGGCAGCCGTTCCTACGCTCCGAAAATTTTTTTCGAGTTTCACATGCCCATCTTCAAACGACGATTCCCAAGCAACTAAAAGAGCCTAACGATCGCAATCACTTTCAGAATCTGCGAAATATATTCTAGTTTCATAATAACACCATCGGGAAGTTTGCACGTTGAACCATTTGGCCCGGGGGGCTTTTTTACGCAGACCTTCGGCAGCCGTTCCTACGCTCCGAAAATTTTTTTCGAGTTTCACATGCCCATCTTCAAACGACGATTCCAAAGCAACTAAAAGCGCCTAAAGATCGCAATCACTTTCAGAATCTGCCAAATATATTCTAGTTTCATAATAAAACAATCGGGAAGTTTGCACGTTGAACCATTTGGCCAGGGGGGCCTTTTTACGCAGACCTTCGGCAGCCGTTCCTACGCTCCGAAAATTTTTTTCGAGTTTCACATGCCCATCTTCAAACGACGATTCCCAAGCAACTAAAAGAGCCTAACGATCGCAATCACTTTCAGAATCTGCGAAATATATTCTAGTTTCATAATAAAACCATCGGGAAGTTTGCACGTTGAACCATTTGGCCCGGGGGGCCTTTTTACGCAGACCTTCGGCAGCCGTTCCTACGCTCCGAAATTTTTTTTCGAGTTTCACATGCCCATCTTCAAACGACGATTCCAAAGCAACTAAAAGAGCCTAAAGATCGCAATCACTTTCAGAATGTGCCAAATATATTCTAGTTTCATAATAAAACAATCGGGAAGTTTGCACGTTGAACCATTTGGCCAGGGGGGCCTTTTTACGCAGACCTTCGGCAGCCGTTCCTACGCTCCGAAAATTTTTTTCGAGTTTCACATGCCCATCTTCAAACGACGATTCCCAAGCAACTAAAAGAGCCTAACGATCGCAATCACTTTCAGAATCTGCGAAATATATTCTAGTTTCATAATAAAACCATCGGGAAGTTTGCACGTTGAACCATTTGGCCCGGGGGGCCTTTTTACGCAGACCTTCGGCAGCCGTTCCTACGCTCCGAAATTTTTTTTCGAGTTTCACATGCCCATCTTCAAACGACGATTCCCAAGCAACTAAAAGAGCCTAACGATCGCAATCACTTTCAGAATCTGCGAAATATATTCTAGTTTCATAATAACACCATCGGGAAGTTTGCACGTTGAACCATTTGGCCCGGGGGGCCTTTTTACGCAGACCTTCGGCAGCCGTTCCTACGCTCCGAAAATTTTTTTCGAGTTTCACATGCCCATCTTCAAACGACGATTCCAAAGCAACTAAAAGAGCCTAAAGATCGCAATCACTTTCAGAATCTGCCAAATATATTCTAGTTTCATAATAAAACAATCGGGAAGTTTGCACGTTGAACCATTTGGCCAGGGGGGCCTTTTTACGCAGACCTTCGGCAGCCGTTCCTACGCTCCGAAAATTTTTTTCGAGTTTCACATGCCCATCTTCAAACGACGATTCCCAAGCAACTAAAAGAGCCTAACGATCGCAATCACTTTCAGAATCTGCGAAATATATTCTAGTTTCATAATAACACCATCGGGAAGTTTGCACGTTGAACCATTTGGCCCGGGGGGCCTTTTTACGCAGACCTTCGGCAGCCGTTCCTACGCTCCGAAAATTTTTTTCGAGTTTCACATGCCCATCTTCAAACGACGATTCCAAAGCAACTAAAAGAGCCTAAAGATCGCAATCACTTTCAGAATCTGCCAAATATATTCTAGTTTCATAATAAAACAATCGGGAAGTTTGCACGTTGAACCATTTGGCCAGGGGGGCCTTTTTACGCAGACCTTCGGCAGCCGTTCCTACGCTCCGAAAATTTTTTTCGAGTTTCACATGCCCATCTTCAAACGACGATTCCCAAGCAACTAAAAGAGCCTAACGATCGCAATCACTTTCAGAATCTGCGAAATATATTCTAGTTTCATAATAACACCATCGGGAAATTTGCACGTTGAACCATTTGGCCCGGGGGGCCTTTTTACGCAGACCTTCGGCAGCCGTTCCTACGCTCCGAAAATTTTTTTCGAGTTTCACATGCCCATCTTCAAACGACGATTCCAAAGCAACTAAAAGAGCCTAAAGATCGCAATCACTTTCAGAATCTGCCAAATATATTCTAGTTTCATAATAAAACAATCGGGAAGTTTGCACGTTGAACCATTTGGCCAGGGGGGCCTTTTTACGCAGACCTTCGGCAGCCGTTCCTACGCTCCGAAAATTTTTTTCGAGTTTCACATGCCCATCTTCAAACGACGATTCCCAAGCAACTAAAAGAGCCTAACGATCGCAATCACTTTCAGAATCTGCGAAATATATTCTAGTTTCATAATAACACCATCGGGAAGTTTGCACGTTGAACCATTTGGCCCGGGGGGCTTTTTTACGCAGACCTTCGGCAGCCGTTCCTACGCTCCGAAAATTTTTTTCGAGTTTCACATGCCCATCTTCAAACGACGATTCCAAAGCAACTAAAAGCGCCTAAAGATCGCAATCACTTTCAGAATCTGCCAAATATATTCTAGTTTCATAATAAAACAATCGGGAAGTTTGCACGTTGAACCATTTGGCCAGGGGGGCCTTTTTACGCAGACCTTCGGCAGCCGTTCCTACGCTCCGAAAATTTTTTTCGAGTTTCACATGCCCATCTTCAAACGACGATTCCCAAGCAACTAAAAGAGCCTAACGATCGCAATCACTTTCAGAATCTGCGAAATATATTCTAGTTTCATAATAAAACCATCGGGAAGTTTGCACGTTGAACCATTTGGCCCGGGGGGCCTTTTTACGCAGACCTTCGGCAGCCGTTCCTACGCTCCGAAATTTTTTTTCGAGTTTCACATGCCCATCTTCAAACGACGATTCCAAAGCAACTAAAAGAGCCTAAAGATCGCAATCACTTTCAGAATGTGCCAAATATATTCTAGTTTCATAATAAAACAATCGGGAAGTTTGCACGTTGAACCATTTGGCCAGGGGGGCCTTTTTACGCAGACCTTCGGCAGCCGTTCCTACGCTCCGAAAATTTTTTTCGAGTTTCACATGCCCATCTTCAAACGACGATTCCCAAGCAACTAAAAGAGCCTAACGATCGCAATCACTTTCAGAATCTGCGAAATATATTCTAGTTTCATAATAAAACCATCGGGAAGTTTGCACGTTGAACCATTTGGCCCGGGGGGCCTTTTTACGCAGACCTTCGGCAGCCGTTCCTACGCTCCGAAATTTTTTTTCGAGTTTCACATGCCCATCTTCAAACGACGATTCCAAAGCAACTAAAAGAGCCTAAAGATCGCAATCACTTTCAGAATGTGCCAAATATATTCTAGTTTCATAATAAAACAATCGGGAAGTTTGCACGTTGAACCATTTGGCCAGGGGGGCCTTTTTACGCAGACCTTCGGCAGCCGTTCCTACGCTCCGAAAATTTTTTTCGAGTTTCACATGCCCATCTTCAAACGACGATTCCCAAGCAACTAAAAGAGCCTAACGATCGCAATCACTTTCAGAATCTGCGAAATATATTCTAGTTTCATAATAACACCATCGGGAAGTTTGCACGTTGAACCATTTGGCCCGGGGGGCCTTTTTACGCAGACCTTCGGCAGCCGTTCCTACGCTCCGAAAATTTTTTTCGAGTTTCACATGCCCATCTTCAAACGACGATTCCCAAGCAACTAAAAGAGCCTAACGATCGCAATCACTTTCAGAATCTGCGAAATATATTCTAGTTTCATAATAACACCATCGGGAAGTTTGCACGTTGAACCATTTGGCCCGGGGGGCTTTTTTACGCAGACCTTCGGCAGCCGTTCCTACGCTCCGAAAATTTTTTTCGAGTTTCACATGCCCATCTTCAAACGACGATTCCAAAGCAACTAAAAGCGCCTAAAGATCGCAATCACTTTCAGAATCTGCCAAATATATTCTAGTTTCATAATAAAACAATCGGGAAGTTTGCACGTTGAACCATTTGGCCAGGGGGGCCTTTTTACGCAGACCTTCGGCAGCCGTTCCTACGCTCCGAAAATTTTTTTCGAGTTTCACATGCCCATCTTCAAACGACGATTCCCAAGCAGCTAAAAGAGCCTAACGATCGCAATCACTTTCAGAATCTGCGAAATATATTCTAGTTTCATAATAACACCATCGGGAAGTTTGCACGTTGAACCATTTGGCCCGGGGGGCCTTTTTACGCAGACCTTCGGCAGCCGTTCCTACGCTCCGAAATTTTTTTTCGAGTTTCACATGCCCATCTTCAAACGACGATTCCAAAGCAACTAAAAGAGCCTAAAGATCGCAATCACTTTCAGAATGTGCCAAATATATTCTAGTTTCATAATAAAACAATCGGGAAGTTTGCACGTTGAACCATTTGGCCAGGGGGGCCTTTTTACGCAGACCTTCGGCAGCCGTTCCTACGCTCCGAAAATTTTTTTCGAGTTTCACATGCCCATCTTCAAACGACGATTCCCAAGCAACTAAAAGAGCCTAACGATCGCAATCACTTTCAGAATCTGCGAAATATATTCTAGTTTCATAATAACACCATCGGGAAGTTTGCACGTTGAACCATTTGGCCCGGGGGGCCTTTTTACGCAGACCTTCGGCAGCCGTTCCTACGCTCCGAAAATTTTTTTCGAGTTTCACATGCCCATCTTCAAACGATGATTCCCAAGCAACTAAAAGAGCCTAACGATCGCAATCACTTTCAGAATCTGCGAAATATATTCTAGTTTCATAATAAAACAATCGGGAAGTTTGCACGTTGAACCATTTGGCCAGGGGGGCCTTTTTACGCAGACCTTCGGCAGCCGTTCCTACGCTCCGAAAATTTTTTTCGAGTTTCACATGCCCATCTTCAAACGACGATTCCCAAGCAACTAAAAGAGCCTAACGATCGCAATCACTTTCAGAATCTGCGAAATATATTCTAGTTTCATAATAACACCATCGGGAAGTTTGCACGTTGAACCATTTGGCCCGGGGGGCCTTTTTACGCAGACCTTCGGCAGCCGTTCCTACGCTCCGAAATTTTTTTTCGAGTTTCACATGCCCATCTTCAAACGACGATTCCAAAGCAACTAAAAGAGCCTAAAGATCGCAATCACTTTCAGAATGTGCCAAATATATTCTAGTTTCATAATAAAACAATCGGGAAGTTTGCACGTTGAACCATTTGGCCAGGGGGGCCTTTTTACGCAGACCTTCGGCAGCCGTTCCTACGCTCCGAAAATTTTTTTCGAGTTTCACATGCCCATCTTCAAACGACGATTCCCAAGCAACTAAAAGAGCCTAACGATCGCAATCACTTTCAGAATCTGCGAAATATATTCTAGTTTCATAATAACACCATCGGGAAGTTTGCACGTTGAACCATTTGGCCCGGGGGGCCTTTTTACGCAGACCTTCGGCAGCCGTTCCTACGCTCCGAAAATTTTTTTCGAGTTTCACATGCCCATCTTCAAACGACGATTCCCAAGCAACTAAAAGAGCCTAACGATCGCAATCACTTTCAGAATCTGCGAAATATATTCTAGTTTCATAATAACACCATCGGGAAGTTTGCACGTTGAACCATTTGGCCCGGGGGGCTTTTTTACGCAGACCTTCGGCAGCCGTTCCTACGCTCCGAAAATTTTTTTCGAGTTTCACATGCCCATCTTCAAACGACGATTCCAAAGCAACTAAAAGCGCCTAAAGATCGCAATCACTTTCAGAATCTGCCAAATATATTCTAGTTTCATAATAAAACAATCGGGAAGTTTGCACGTTGAACCATTTGGCCAGGGGGGCCTTTTTACGCAGACCTTCGGCAGCCGTTCCTACGCTCCGAAAATTTTTTTCGAGTTTCACATGCCCATCTTCAAACGACGATTCCCAAGCAACTAAAAGAGCCTAACGATCGCAATCACTTTCAGAATCTGCGAAATATATTCTAGTTTCATAATAAAACCATCGGGAAGTTTGCACGTTGAACCATTTGGCCCGGGGGGCCTTTTTACGCAGACCTTCGGCAGCCGTTCCTACGCTCCGAAATTTTTTTTCGAGTTTCACATGCCCATCTTCAAACGACGATTCCAAAGCAACTAAAAGAGCCTAAAGATCGCAATCACTTTCAGAATGTGCCAAATATATTCTAGTTTCATAATAAAACAATCGGGAAGTTTGCACGTTGAACCATTTGGCCAGGGGGGCCTTTTTACGCAGACCTTCGGCAGCCGTTCCTACGCTCCAAAAATTTTTTTCGAGTTTCACATGCCCATCTTCAAACGACGATTCCCAAGCAACTAAAAGAGCCTAACGATCGCAATCACTTTCAGAATCTGCGAAATATATTCTAGTTTCATAATAACACCATCGGGAAGTTTGCACGTTGAACCATTTGGCCCGGGGGGCCTTTTTACGCAGACCTTCGGCAGCCGTTCCTACGCTCCGAAAATTTTTTTCGAGTTTCACATGCCCATCTTCAAACGACGATTCCCAAGCAACTAAAAGAGCCTAACGATCGCAATCACTTTCAGAATCTGCGAAATATATTCTAGTTTCATAATAACACCATCGGGAAGTTTGCACGTTGAACCATTTGGCCCGGGGGGCTTTTTTACGCAGACCTTCGGCAGCCGTTCCTACGCTCCGAAAATTTTTTTCGAGTTTCACATGCCCATCTTCAAACGACGATTCCAAAGCAACTAAAAGCGCCTAAAGATCGCAATCACTTTCAGAATCTGCCAAATATATTCTAGTTTCATAATAAAACAATCGGGAAGTTTGCACGTTGAACCATTTGGCCAGGGGGGCCTTTTTACGCAGACCTTCGGCAGCCGTTCCTACGCTCCGAAAATTTTTTTCGAGTTTCACATGCCCATCTTCAAACGACGATTCCCAAGCAACTAAAAGAGCCTAACGATCGCAATCACTTTCAGAATCTGCGAAATATATTCTAGTTTCATAATAACACCATCGGGAAGTTTGCACGTTGAACCATTTGGCCCGGGGGGCCTTTTTACGCAGACCTTCGGCAGCCGTTCCTACGCTCCGAAAATTTTTTTCGAGTTTCACATGCCCATCTTCAAACGACGATTCCCAAGCAACTAAAAGAGCCTAACGATCGCAATCACTTTCAGAATCTGCGAAATATATTCTAGTTTCATAATAACACCATCGGGAAGTTTGCACGTTGAACCATTTGGCCCGGGGGGCTTTTTTACGCAGACCTTCGGCAGCCGTTCCTACGCTCCGAAAATTTTTTTCGAGTTTCACATGCCCATCTTCAAACGACGATTCCAAAGCAACTAAAAGCGCCTAAAGATCGCAATCACTTTCAGAATCTGCCAAATATATTCTAGTTTCATAATAAAACAATCGGGAAGTTTGCACGTTGAACCATTTGGCCAGGGGGGCCTTTTTACGCAGACCTTCGGCAGCCGTTCCTACGCTCCGAAAATTTTTTTCGAGTTTCACATGCCCATCTTCAAACGACGATTCCCAAGCAACTAAAAGAGCCTAACGATCGCAATCACTTTCAGAATCTGCGAAATATATTCTAGTTTCATAATAAAACCATCGGGAAGTTTGCACGTTGAACCATTTGGCCCGGGGGGCCTTTTTACGCAGACCTTCGGCAGCCGTTCCTACGCTCCGAAATTTTTTTTCGAGTTTCACATGCCCATCTTCAAACGACGATTCCAAAGCAACTAAAAGAGCCTAAAGATCGCAATCACTTTCAGAATGTGCCAAATATATTCTAGTTTCATAATAAAACAATCGGGAAGTTTGCACGTTGAACCATTTGGCCAGGGGGGCCTTTTTACGCAGACCTTCGGCAGCCGTTCCTACGCTCCAAAAATTTTTTTCGAGTTTCACATGCCCATCTTCAAACGACGATTCCCAAGCAACTAAAAGAGCCTAACGATCGCAATCACTTTCAGAATCTGCGAAATATATTCTAGTTTCATAATAACACCATCGGGAAGTTTGCACGTTGAACCATTTGGCCCGGGGGGCCTTTTTACGCAGACCTTCGGCAGCCGTTCCTACGCTCCGAAAATTTTTTTCGAGTTTCACATGCCCATCTTCAAACGACGATTCCCAAGCAACTAAAAGAGCCTAACGATCGCAATCACTTTCAGAATCTGCGAAATATATTCTAGTTTCATAATAACACCATCGGGAAGTTTGCACGTTGAACCATTTGGCCCGGGGGGCTTTTTTACGCAGACCTTCGGCAGCCGTTCCTACGCTCCGAAAATTTTTTTCGAGTTTCACATGCCCATCTTCAAACGACGATTCCAAAGCAACTAAAAGCGCCTAAAGATCGCAATCACTTTCAGAATCTGCCAAATATATTCTAGTTTCATAATAAAACAATCGGGAAGTTTGCACGTTGAACCATTTGGCCAGGGGGGCCTTTTTACGCAGACCTTCGGCAGCCGTTCCTACGCTCCGAAAATTTTTTTCGAGTTTCACATGCCCATCTTCAAACGACGATTCCCAAGCAACTAAAAGAGCCTAACGATCGCAATCACTTTCAGAATCTGCGAAATATATTCTAGTTTCATAATAACACCATCGGGAAGTTTGCACGTTGAACCATTTGGCCCGGGGGGCCTTTTTACGCAGACCTTCGGCAGCCGTTCCTACGCTCCGAAATTTTTTTTCGAGTTTCACATGCCCATCTTCAAACGACGATTCCAAAGCAACTAAAAGAGCCTAAAGATCGCAATCACTTTCAGAATGTGCCAAATATATTCTAGTTTCATAATAAAACAATCGGGAAGTTTGCACGTTGAACCATTTGGCCAGGGGGGCCTTTTTACGCAGACCTTCGGCAGCCGTTCCTACGCTCCGAAAAATTTTTTCGAGTTTCACATGCCCATCTTCAAACGACGATTCCCAAGCAACTAAAAGAGCCTAACGATCGCAATCACTTTCAGAATCTGCGAAATATATTCTAGTTTCATAATAACACCATCGGGAAGTTTGCACGTTGAACCATTTGGCCCGGGGGGCTTTTTTACGCAGACCTTCGGCAGCCGTTCCTACGCTCCGAAAATTTTTTTCGAGTTTCACATGCCCATCTTCAAACGACGATTCCAAAGCAACTAAAAGCGCCTAAAGATCGCAATCACTTTCAGAATCTGCCAAATATATTCTAGTTTCATAATAAAACAATCGGGAAGTTTGCACGTTGAACCATTTGGCCAGGGGGGCCTTTTTACGCAGACCTTCGGCAGCCGTTCCTACGCTCCGAAAATTTTTTTCGAGTTTCACATGCCCATCTTCAAACGACGATTCCCAAGCAACTAAAAGAGCCTAACGATCGCAATCACTTTCAGAATCTGCGAAATATATTCTAGTTTCATAATAACACCATCGGGAAGTTTGCACGTTGAACCATTTGGCCCGGGGGGCCTTTTTACGCAGACCTTCGGCAGCCGTTCCTACGCTCCGAAATTTTTTTTTGAGTTTCACATGCCCATCTTCAAACGACGATTCCAAAGCAACTAAAAGAGCCTAAAGATCGCAATCACTTTCAGAATGTGCCAAATATATTCTAGTTTCATAATAAAACAATCGGGAAGTTTGCACGTTGAACCATTTGGCCAGGGGGGCCTTTTTACGCAGACCTTCGGCAGCCGTTCCTACGCTCCGAAAATTTTTTTCGAGTTTCACATGCCCATCTTCAAACGACGATTCCCAAGCAACTAAAAGAGCCTAACGATCGCAATCACTTTCAGAATCTGCGAAATATATTCTAGTTTCATAATAACACCATCGGGAAGTTTGCACGTTGAACCATTTGGCCCGGGGGGCCTTTTTACGCAGACCTTCGGCAGCCGTTCCTACGCTCCGAAAATTTTTTTCGAGTTTCACATGCCCATCTTCAAACGACGATTCCAAAGCAACTAAAAGAGCCTAAAGATCGCAATCACTTTCAGAATCTGCCAAATATATTCTAGTTTCATAATAAAACAATCGGGAAGTTTGCACGTTGAACCATTTGGCCAGGGGGCCTTTTTACGCAGACCTTCGGCAGCCGTTCCTACGCTCCGAAAATTTTTTTCGAGTTTCACATGCCCATCTTCAAACGACGATTCCCAAGCAACTAAAAGAGCCTAACGATCGCAATCACTTTCAGAATCTGCGAAATATATTCTAGTTTCATAATAACACCATCGGGAAGTTTGCACGTTGAACCATTTGGCCCGGGGGGCTTTTTTACGCAGACCTTCGGCAGCCGTTCCTACGCTCCGAAAATTTTTTTCGAGTTTCACATGCCCATCTTCAAACGACGATTCCAAAGCAACTAAAAGCGCCTAAAGATCGCAATCACTTTCAGAATCTGCCAAATATATTCTAGTTTCATAATAAAACAATCGGGAAGTTTGCACGTTGAACCATTTGGCCAGGGGGGCCTTTTTACGCAGACCTTCGGCAGCCGTTCCTACGCTCCGAAAATTTTTTTCGAGTTTCACATGCCCATCTTCAAACGACGATTCCCAAGCAGCTAAAAGAGCCTAACGATCGCAATCACTTTCAGAATCTGCGAAATATATTCTAGTTTCATAATAACACCATCGGGAAGTTTGCACGTTGAACCATTTGGCCCGGGGGGCCTTTTTACGCAGACCTTCGGCAGCCGTTCCTACGCTCCGAAATTTTTTTTCGAGTTTCACATGCCCATCTTCAAACGACGATTCCAAAGCAACTAAAAGAGCCTAAAGATCGCAATCACTTTCAGAATGTGCCAAATATATTCTAGTTTCATAATAAAACAATCGGGAAGTTTGCACGTTGAACCATTTGGCCAGGGGGGCCTTTTTACGCAGACCTTCGGCAGCCGTTCCTACGCTCCGAAAATTTTTTTCGAGTTTCACATGCCCATCTTCAAACGACGATTCCCAAGCAACTAAAAGAGCCTAACGATCGCAATCACTTTCAGAATCTGCGAAATATATTCTAGTTTCATAATAACACCATCGGGAAGTTTGCACGTTGAACCATTTGGCCCGGGGGGCCTTTTTACGCAGACCTTCGGCAGCCGTTCCTACGCTCCGAAAATTTTTTTCGAGTTTCACATGCCCATCTTCAAACGACGATTCCCAAGCAACTAAAAGAGCCTAACGATCGCAATCACTTTCAGAATCTGCGAAATATATTCTAGTTTCATAATAAAACAATCGGGAAGTTTGCACGTTGAACCATTTGGCCAGGGGGGCCTTTTTACGCAGACCTTCGGCAGCCGTTCCTACGCTCCGAAAATTTTTTTCGAGTTTCACATGCCCATCTTCAAACGACGATTCCCAAGCAACTAAAAGAGCCTAACGATCGCAATCACTTTCAGAATCTGCGAAATATATTCTAGTTTCATAATAACACCATCGGGAAGTTTGCACGTTGAACCATTTGGCCCGGGGGGCCTTTTTACGCAGACCTTCGGCAGCCGTTCCTACGCTCCGAAATTTTTTTTCGAGTTTCACATGCCCATCTTCAAACGACGATTCCAAAGCAACTAAAAGAGCCTAAAGATCGCAATCACTTTCAGAATGTGCCAAATATATTCTAGTTTCATAATAAAACAATCGGGAAGTTTGCACGTTGAACCATTTGGCCAGGGGGGCCTTTTTACGCAGACCTTCGGCAGCCGTTCCTACGCTCCGAAAATTTTTTTCGAGTTTCACATGCCCATCTTCAAACGACGATTCCCAAGCAACTAAAAGAGCCTAACGATCGCAATCACTTTCAGAATCTGCGAAATATATTCTAGTTTCATAATAACACCATCGGGAAGTTTGCACGTTGAACCATTTGGCCCGGGGGGCCTTTTTACGCAGACCTTCGGCAGCCGTTCTTACGCTCCGAAAATTTTTTTCGAGTTTCACATGCCCATCTTCAAACGACGATTCCCAAGCAACTAAAAGAGCCTAACGATCGCAATCACTTTCAGAATCTGCGAAATATATTCTAGTTTCATAATAACACCATCGGGAAGTTTGCACGTTGAACCATTTGGCCCGGGGGGCTTTTTTACGCAGACCTTCGGCAGCCGTTCCTACGCTCCGAAAATTTTTTTCGAGTTTCACATGCCCATCTTCAAACGACGATTCCAAAGCAACTAAAAGCGCCTAAAGATCGCAATCACTTTCAGAATCTGCCAAATATATTCTAGTTTCATAATAAAACAATCGGGAAGTTTGCACGTTGAACCATTTGGCCAGGGGGGCCTTTTTACGCAGACCTTCGGCAGCCGTTCCTACGCTCCGAAAATTTTTTTCGAGTTTCACATGCCCATCTTCAAACGACGATTCCCAAGCAACTAAAAGAGCCTAACGATCGCAATCACTTTCAGAATCTGCGAAATATATTCTAGTTTCATAATAAAACCATCGGGAAGTTTGCACGTTGAACCATTTGGCCCGGGGGGCCTTTTTACGCAGACCTTCGGCAGCCGTTCCTACGCTCCGAAATTTTTTTTCGAGTTTCACATGCCCATCTTCAAACGACGATTCCAAAGCAACTAAAAGAGCCTAAAGATCGCAATCACTTTCAGAATGTGCCAAATATATTCTAGTTTCATAATAAAACAATCGGGAAGTTTGCACGTTGAACCATTTGGCCAGGGGGGCCTTTTTACGCAGACCTTCGGCAGCCGTTCCTACGCTCCAAAAATTTTTTTCGAGTTTCACATGCCCATCTTCAAACGACGATTCCCAAGCAACTAAAAGAGCCTAACGATCGCAATCACTTTCAGAATCTGCGAAATATATTCTAGTTTCATAATAACACCATCGGGAAGTTTGCACGTTGAACCATTTGGCCCGGGGGGCCTTTTTACGCAGACCTTCGGCAGCCGTTCCTACGCTCCGAAAATTTTTTTCGAGTTTCACATGCCCATCTTCAAACGACGATTCCCAAGCAACTAAAAGAGCCTAACGATCGCAATCACTTTCAGAATCTGCGAAATATATTCTAGTTTCATAATAACACCATCGGGAAGTTTGCACGTTGAACCATTTGGCCCGGGGGGCTTTTTTACGCAGACCTTCGGCAGCCGTTCCTACGCTCCGAAAATTTTTTTCGAGTTTCACATGCCCATCTTCAAACGACGATTCCAAAGCAACTAAAAGCGCCTAAAGATCGCAATCACTTTCAGAATCTGCCAAATATATTCTAGTTTCATAATAAAACAATCGGGAAGTTTGCACGTTGAACCATTTGGCCAGGGGGGCCTTTTTACGCAGACCTTCGGCAGCCGTTCCTACGCTCCGAAAATTTTTTTCGAGTTTCACATGCCCATCTTCAAACGACGATTCCCAAGCAACTAAAAGAGCCTAACGATCGCAATCACTTTCAGAATCTGCGAAATATATTCTAGTTTCATAATAACACCATCGGGAAGTTTGCACGTTGAACCATTTGGCCCGGGGGGCCTTTTTACGCAGACCTTCGGCAGCCGTTCCTACGCTCCGAAAATTTTTTTCGAGTTTCACATGCCCATCTTCAAACGACGATTCCCAAGCAACTAAAAGAGCCTAACGATCGCAATCACTTTCAGAATCTGCGAAATATATTCTAGTTTCATAATAACACCATCGGGAAGTTTGCACGTTGAACCATTTGGCCCGGGGGGCTTTTTTACGCAGACCTTCGGCAGCCGTTCCTACGCTCCGAAATTTTTTTTCGAGTTTCACATGCCCATCTTCAAACGACGATTCCAAAGCAACTAAAAGCGCCTAAAGATCGCAATCACTTTCAGAATCTGCCAAATATATTCTAGTTTCATAATAAAACAATCGGGAAGTTTGCACGTTGAACCATTTGGCCAGGGGGGCCTTTTTACGCAGACCTTCGGCAGCCGTTCCTACGCTCCGAAAATTTTTTTCGAGTTTCACATGCCCATCTTCAAACGACGATTCCCAAGCAACTAAAAGAGCCTAACGATCGCAATCACTTTCAGAATCTGCGAAATATATTCTAGTTTCATAATAAAACCATCGGGAAGTTTGCACGTTGAACCATTTGGCCCGGGGGGCCTTTTTACGCAGACCTTCGGCAGCCGTTCCTACGCTCCGAAATTTTTTTTCGAGTTTCACATGCCCATCTTCAAACGACGATTCCAAAGCAACTAAAAGAGCCTAAAGATCGCAATCACTTTCAGAATGTGCCAAATATATTCTAGTTTCATAATAAAACAATCGGGAAGTTTGCACGTTGAACCATTTGGCCAGGGGGGCCTTTTTACGCAGACCTTCGGCAGCCGTTCCTACGCTCCAAAAATTTTTTTCGAGTTTCACATGCCCATCTTCAAACGACGATTCCCAAGCAACTAAAAGAGCCTAACGATCGCAATCACTTTCAGAATCTGCGAAATATATTCTAGTTTCATAATAACACCATCGGGAAGTTTGCACGTTGAACCATTTGGCCCGGGGGGCCTTTTTACGCAGACCTTCGGCAGCCGTTCCTACGCTCCGAAAATTTTTTTCGAGTTTCACATGCCCATCTTCAAACGACGATTCCCAAGCAACTAAAAGAGCCTAACGATCGCAATCACTTTCAGAATCTGCGAAATATATTCTAGTTTCATAATAACACCATCGGGAAGTTTGCACGTTGAACCATTTGGCCCGGGGGGCTTTTTTACGCAGACCTTCGGCAGCCGTTCCTACGCTCCGAAAATTTTTTTCGAGTTTCACATGCCCATCTTCAAACGACGATTCCAAAGCAACTAAAAGCGCCTAAAGATCGCAATCACTTTCAGAATCTGCCAAATATATTCTAGTTTCATAATAAAACAATCGGGAAGTTTGCACGTTGAACCATTTGGCCAGGGGGGCCTTTTTACGCAGACCTTCGGCAGCCGTTCCTACGCTCCGAAAATTTTTTTCGAGTTTCACATGCCCATCTTCAAACGACGATTCCCAAGCAACTAAAAGAGCCTAACGATCGCAATCACTTTCAGAATCTGCGAAATATATTCTAGTTTCATAATAACACCATCGGGAAGTTTGCACGTTGAACCATTTGGCCCGGGGGGCCTTTTTACGCAGACCTTCGGCAGCCGTTCCTACGCTCCGAAATTTTTTTTCGAGTTTCACATGCCCATCTTCAAACGACGATTCCAAAGCAACTAAAAGAGCCTAAAGATCGCAATCACTTTCAGAATGTGCCAAATATATTCTAGTTTCATAATAAAACAATCGGGAAGTTTGCACGTTGAACCATTTGGCCAGGGGGGCCTTTTTACGCAGACCTTCGGCAGCCGTTCCTACGCTCCGAAAATTTTTTTCGAGTTTCACATGCCCATCTTCAAACGACGATTCCCAAGCAACTAAAAGAGCCTAACGATCGCAATCACTTTCAGAATCTGCGAAATATATTCTAGTTTCATAATAACACCATCGGGAAGTTTGCACGTTGAACCATTTGGCCCGGGGGGCTTTTTTACGCAGACCTTCGGCAGCCGTTCCTACGCTCCGAAAATTTTTTTCGAGTTTCACATGCCCATCTTCAAACGACGATTCCAAAGCAACTAAAAGCGCCTAAAGATCGCAATCACTTTCAGAATCTGCCAAATATATTCTAGTTTCATAATAAAACAATCGGGAAGTTTGCACGTTGAACCATTTGGCCAGGGGGGCCTTTTTACGCAGACCTTCGGCAGCCGTTCCTACGCTCCGAAAATTTTTTTCGAGTTTCACATGCCCATCTTCAAACGACGATTCCCAAGCAACTAAAAGAGCCTAACGATCGCAATCACTTTCAGAATCTGCGAAATATATTCTAGTTTCATAATAACACCATCGGGAAGTTTGCACGTTGAACCATTTGGCCCGGGGGGCCTTTTTACGCAGACCTTCGGCAGCCGTTCCTACGCTCCGAAATTTTTTTTTGAGTTTCACATGCCCATCTTCAAACGACGATTCCAAAGCAACTAAAAGAGCCTAAAGATCGCAATCACTTTCAGAATGTGCCAAATATATTCTAGTTTCATAATAAAACAATCGGGAAGTTTGCACGTTGAACCATTTGGCCAGGGGGGCCTTTTTACGCAGACCTTCGGCAGCCGTTCCTACGCTCCGAAAATTTTTTTCGAGTTTCACATGCCCATCTTCAAACGACGATTCCCAAGCAACTAAAAGAGCCTAACGATCGCAATCACTTTCAGAATCTGCGAAATATATTCTAGTTTCATAATAACACCATCGGGAAGTTTGCACGTTGAACCATTTGGCCCGGGGGGCCTTTTTACGCAGACCTTCGGCAGCCGTTCCTACGCTCCGAAAATTTTTTTCGAGTTTCACATGCCCATCTTCAAACGACGATTCCAAAGCAACTAAAAGAGCCTAAAGATCGCAATCACTTTCAGAATCTGCCAAATATATTCTAGTTTCATAATAAAACAATCGGGAAGTTTGCACGTTGAACCATTTGGCCAGGGGGCCTTTTTACGCAGACCTTCGGCAGCCGTTCCTACGCTCCGAAAATTTTTTTCGAGTTTCACATGCCCATCTTCAAACGACGATTCCCAAGCAACTAAAAGAGCCTAACGATCGCAATCACTTTCAGAATCTGCGAAATATATTCTAGTTTCATAATAACACCATCGGGAAGTTTGCACGTTGAACCATTTGGCCCGGGGGGCCTTTTTACGCAGACCTTCGGCAGCCGTTCCTATGCTCCGAAAATTTTTTTCGAGTTTCACATGCCCATCTTCAAACGACGATTCCAAAGCAACTAAAAGAGCCTAAAGATCGCAATCACTTTCAGAATCTGCCAAATATATTCTAGTTTCATAATAAAACAATCGGGAAGTTTGCACGTTGAACCATTTGGCCAGGGGGGCCTTTTTACGCAGACCTTCGGCAGCCGTTCCTACGCTCCGAAAATTTTTTTCGAGTTTCACATGCCCATCTTCAAACGACGATTCCCAAGCAACTAAAAGAGCCTAACGATCGCAATCACTTTCAGAATCTGCGAAATATATTCTAGTTTCATAATAACACCATCGGGAAGTTTGCACGTTGAACCATTTGGCCCGGGGGGCCTTTTTACGCAGACCTTCGGCAGCCGTTCCTACGCTCCGAAAATTTTTTTCGAGTTTCACATGCCCATCTTCAAACGACGATTCCAAAGCAACTAAAAGAGCCTAAAGATCGCAATCACTTTCAGAATGTGCCAAATATATTCTAGTTTCATAATAAAACAATCGGGAAGTTTGCACGTTGAACCATTTGGCCAGGGGGGCCTTTTTACGCAGACCTTCGGCAGCCGTTCCTACGCTCCGAAAATTTTTTTCGAGTTTCACATGCCCATGTTCAAACGACGATTCCCAAGCAACTAAAAGAGCCTAACGATCGCAATCACTTTCAGAATCTGCGAAATATATTCTAGTTTCATAATAACACCATCGGGAAGTTTGCACTTTGGACCATTTGGCCCGGGGGGCCTTTTTACGCAGACCTTCCGCAGCCGTTCCTACACTCCGAAAATTTTTTTCGAGTTTCACATGCCCATCTTCAAACGACGATTCCAAAGCAACTAAAAGAGCCTAAAGATCGCAATCACTTTCAGAATCTGCCAAATATATTCTAGTTTCATAATAAAACAATCGGGAAGTTTGCACGTTGAACCATTTGGCCAGGGGGGCCTTTTTACGCAGACCTTCGGCAGCCGTTCCTACGCTCCGAAATTTTTTTTCGAGTTCCACATGCCCATCTTCAAACGACGATTCCCAAGCAACTAAAAGAGCCTAACGATCGCAATCACTTTCAGAATCTGCGAAATATATTCTAGTTTCATAATAACACCATCGGGAAGTTTGCACGTTGAACCATTTGGCCCGGGGGGCCTTTTTACGCAGACCTTCGGCAGCCGTTCCTACGCTCCGAAAATTTTTTTCGAGTTTCACATGCCCATCTTCAAACGACGATTCCAAAGCAACTAAAAGAGCCTAAAGATCGCAATCACTTTCAGAATCTGCCAAATATATTCTAGTTTCATTATAAAACAATCGGGAAGTTTGCACGTTGAACCATTTGGCCAGGGGGCCTTTTTACGCAGACCTTCGGCAGCCGTTCCTACGCTCCGAAAATTTTTTTCGAGTTTCACATGCCCATCTTCAAACGACGATTCCCAAGCAACTAAAAGAGCCTAACAATCGCAATCACTTTCAGAATCTGCGAAATATATTCTAGTTTCATAATAACACCATCGGGAAGTTTGCACGTTGAACCATTTGGCCCGGGGGGCCTTTTTACGCAGACCTTCGGCAGCCGTTCCTACGCTCCGAAAATTTTTTTCGAGTTTCACATGCCCATCTTCAAACGACGATTCCAAAGCAACTAAAAGAGCCTAAAGATCGCAATCACTTTCAGAATCTGCCAAATATATTCTAGTTTCATAATAAAACAATCGGGAAGTTTGCACGTTGAACCATTTGGCCAGGGGGGCCTTTTTACGCAGACCTACGGCAGCCGTTCCTACGCTCCGAAAATTTTTTTCGAGTTTCACATGCCCATCTTCAAACGACGATTCCCAAGCAACTAAAAGAGCCTAACGATCGCAATCACTTTCAGAATCTGCGAAATATATTCTAGTTTCATAATAACACCATCGGGAAGTTTGCACGTTGAACCATTTGGCCCGGGGGGCCTTTTTACGCAGACCTTCGGCAGCCGTTCCTACGCTCCGAAAATTTTTTTCGAGTTTCACATGCCCATCTTCAAACGACGATTCCAAAGCAACTAAAAGAGCCTAAAGATCGCAATCACTTTCAGAATCTGCCAAATATATTCTAGTTTCATAATAAAACAATCGGTAAGTTTGCACGTTGAACCATTTGGCCAGGGGGGCCTTTTTACGCAGACCTTCGGCAGCCGTTCCTACGCTCCGAAAATTTTTTTCGAGTTTCACATGCCCATCTTCAAACGACGATTCCCAAGCAACTAAAAGAGCCTAACGATCGCAATCACTTTCAGAATCTGCGAAATATATTCTAGTTTCATAATAACACCATCGGGAAGTTTGCACGTTGAACCATTTGGCCCGGGGGGCCTTTTTACGCAGACCTTCGGCAGCCGTTCCTACGCTCCGAAAATTTTTTTCGAGTTTCACATGCCCATCTTCAAACGACGATTCCAAAGCAACTAAAAGAGCCTAAAGATCGCAATCACTTTCAGAATCTGCCAAATATATTCTAGTTTCATAATAAAACAATCGGGAAGTTTGCACGTTGAACCATTTGGCCAGGGGGGCCTTTTTACGCAGACCTTCGGCAGCCGTTCCTACGCTCCGAAAATTTTTTTCGAGTTTCACATGCCCATCTTCAAACGACGATTCCCAAGCAACTAAAAGAGCCTAACGATCGCAATCACTTTCAGAATCTGCGAAATATATTCTAGTTTCATAATAACACCATCGGGAAGTTTGCACGTTGAACCATTTGGCCCGGGGGGCCTTTTTACGCAGACCTTCGGCAGCCGTTCCTACGCTCCGAAAATTTTTTTCGAGTTTCACATGCCCATCTTCAAACGACGATTCCAAAGCAACTAAATGAGCCTAAAGATCGCAATCACTTTCAGAATCTGCCAAATATATTCTAGTTTCATAATAAAACAATCGGGAAGTTTGCACGTTGAACCATTTGGCCAGGGGGGCCTTTTTACGCAGACCTTCGGCAGCCGTTCCTACGTTCCGAAAATTTTTTTCGAGTTTCACATGCCCATCTTCAAACGACGATTCCCAAGCAACTAAAAGAGCCTAACGATCGCAATCACTTTCAGAATCTGCGAAATATATTCTAGTTTCATAATAACACCATCGGGAAGTTTGCACGTTGAACCATTTGGCCCGGGGGGCCTTTTTACGCAGACCTTCGGCAGCCGTTCCTACGCTCCGAAAATTATTTTCGAGTTTCACATGCCCATCTTCAAACGACGATTCCAAAGCAACTAAAAGAGCCTAAAGATCGCAATCACTTTCAGAATCTGCCAAATATATTCTAGTTTCATAATAAAACAATCGGGAAGTTTGCACGTTGAACCATTTGGCCAGGGGGGCCTTTTTACGCAGACCTTCGGCAGCCGTTCCTACGCTCCGAAAATTTTTTTCGAGTTTCACATGCCCATCTTCAAACGACGATTCCCAAGCAACTAAAAGAGCCTAACGATCGCAATCACTTTCAGAATCTGCGAAATATATTCTAGTTTCATAATAACACCATCGGGAAGTTTGCACGTTGAACCATTTGGCCCGGGGGGCCTTTTTACGCAGACCTTCGGCAGCCGTTCCTACGCTCCGAAAATTTTTTTCGAGTTTCACATGCCCATCTTCAAACGACGATTCCAAAGCAACTAAAAGAGCCTAAAGATCGCAATCACTTTCAGAATCTGCCAAATATATTCTAGTTTCATAATAAAACAATCGGGAAGTTTGCACGTTGAACCATTTGGCCAGGGGGGCCTTTTTACGCAGACCTTCGGCAGCCGTTCCTACGCTCCGAAAATTTTTTTCGAGTTTCACATGCCCATCTTCAAACGACGATTCCCAAGCAACTAAAAGAGCCTAACGATCGCAATCACTTTCAGAATCTGCGAAATATATTCTAGTTTCATAATAACACCATCGGGAAGTTTGCACGTTGAACCATTTGGCCCGGGGGGCCTTTTTACGCAGACCTTCGGCAGCCGTTCCTACGCTCCGAAAATTTTTTTCGAGTTTCACATGCCCATCTTCAAACGACGATTCCAAAGCAACTAAAAGAGCCTAAAGATCGCAATCACTTTCAGAATCTGCCAAATATATTCTAGTTTCATAATAAAACAATCGGGAAGTTTGCACGTTGAACCATTTGGCCAGGGGGGCCTTTTTACGCAGACCTTCGGCAGCCGTTCCTACGCTCCGAAATTTTTTTTCGAGTTTCACATGCCCATCTTCAAACGACGATTCCCAAGCAACTAAAAGAGCCTAACGATCGCAATCACTTTCAGAATCTGCGAAATATATTCTAGTTTCATAATAACACCATCGGGAAGTTTGCACGTTGAATTATTTGGCCCGGGGGGCCTTTTTACGCAGACCTTCGGCAGCCGTTCCTACGCTCCGAAAATTTTTTTCGAGTTTCACATGCCCATCTTCAAACGACGATTCCAAAGCAACTAAAAGAGCCTAAAGATCGCAATCACTTTCAGAATCTGCCAAATATATTCTAGTTTCATTATAAAACAATCGGGAAGTTTGCACGTTGAACCATTTGGCCAGGGGGCCTTTTTACGCAGACCTTCGGCAGCCGTTCCTACGCTCCGAAAATTTTTTTCGAGTTTCACATGCCCATCTTCAAACGACGATTCCCAAGCAACTAAAAGAGCCTAACAATCGCAATCACTTTCAGAATCTGCGAAATATATTCTAGTTTCATAATAACACCATCGGGAAGTTTGCACGTTGAACCATTTGGCCCGGGGGGCCTTTTTACGCAGACCTTCGGCAGCCGTTCCTACGCTCCGAAAATTTTTTTCGAGTTTCACATGCCCATCTTCAAACGACGATTCCAAAGCAACTAAAAGAGCCTAAAGATCGCAATCACTTTCAGAATCTGCCAAATATATTCTAGTTTCATAATAAAACAATCGGGAAGTTTGCACGTTGAACCATTTGGCCAGGGGGCCTTTTTACGCAGACCTACGGCAGCCGTTCCTACGCTCCGAAAATTTTTTTCGAGTTTCACATGCCCATCTTCAAACGACGATTCCCAAGCAACTAAAAGAGCCTAACGATCGCAATCACTTTCAGAATCTGCGAAATATATTCTAGTTTCATAATAACACCATCGGGAAGTTTGCACGTTGAACCATTTGGCCCGGGGGGCCTTTTTACGCAGACCTTCGGCAGCCGTTCCTACGCTCCGAAAATTTTTTTCGAGTTTCACATGCCCATCTTCAAACGACGATTCCAAAGCAACTAAAAGAGCCTAAAGATCGCAATCACTTTCAGAATCTGCCAAATATATTCTAGTTTCATAATAAAACAATCGGTAAGTTTGCACGTTGAACCATTTGGCCAGGGGGGCCTTTTTACGCAGACCTTCGGCAGCCGTTCCTACGCTCCGAAAATTTTTTTCGAGTTTCACATGCCCATCTTCAAACGACGATTCCCAAGCAACTAAAAGAGCCTAACGATCGCAATCACTTTCAGAATCTGCGAAATATATTCTAGTTTCATAATAACACCATCGGGAAGTTTGCACGTTGAACCATTTGGCCCGGGGGGCCTTTTTACGCAGACCTTCGGCAGCCGTTCCTACGCTCCGAAAATTTTTTTCGAGTTTCACATGCCCATCTTCAAACGACGATTCCAAAGCAACTAAAAGAGCCTAAAGATCGCAATCACTTTCAGAATCTGCCAAATATATTCTAGTTTCATAATAAAACAATCGGGAAGTTTGCACGTTGAACCATTTGGCCAGGGGGGTTTTTTTACGCAGACCTTCGGCAGCCGTTCCTACGCTCCGAAAATTTTTTTCGAGTTTCACATGCCCATCTTCAAACGACGATTCCCAAGCAACTAAAAGAGCCTAACGATCGCAATCACTTTCAGAATCTGCGAAATATATTCTAGTTTCATAATAACACCATCGGGAAGTTTGCACGTTGAACCATTTGGCCCGGGGGGCCTTTTTACGCAGACCTTCGGCAGCCGTTCCTACGCTCCGAAAATTTTTTTCGAGTTTCACATGCCCATCTTCAAACGACGATTCCAAAGCAACTAAATGAGCCTAAAGATCGCAATCACTTTCAGAATCTGCCAAATATATTCTAGTTTCATAATAAAACAATCGGGAAGTTTGCACGTTGAACCATTTGGCCAGGGGGGCCTTTTTACGCAGACCTTCGGCAGCCGTTCCTACGCTCCGAAAATTTTTTTCGAGTTTCACATGCCCATCTTCAAACGACGATTCCCAAGCAACTAAAAGAGCCTAACGATCGCAATCACTTTCAGAATCTGCGAAATATATTCTAGTTTCATAATAACACCATCGGGAAGTTTGCACGTTGAACCATTTGGCCCGGGGGGCCTTTTTACGCAGACCTTCGGCAGCCGTTCCTACGCTCCGAAAATTATTTTCGAGTTTCACATGCCCATCTTCAAACGACGATTCCAAAGCAACTAAAAGAGCCTAAAGATCGCAATCACTTTCAGAATCTGCCAAATATATTCTAGTTTCATAATAAAACAATCGGGAAGTTTGCACGTTGAACCATTTGGCCAGGGGGGCCTTTTTACGCAGACCTTCGGCAGCCGTTCCTACGCTCCGAAAATTTTTTTCGAGTTTCACATGCCCATCTTCAAACGACGATTCCCAAGCAACTAAAAGAGCCTAACGATCGCAATCACTTTCAGAATCTGCGAAATATATTCTAGTTTCATAATAACACCATCGGGAAGTTTGCACGTTGAACCATTTGGCCCGGGGGGCCTTTTTACGCAGACCTTCGGCAGCCGTTCCTACGCTCCGAAAATTTTTTTCGAGTTTCACATGCCCATCTTCAAACGACGATTCCAAAGCAACTAAAAGAGCCTAAAGATCGCAATCACTTTCAGAATCTGCCAAATATATTCTAGTTTCATAATAAAACAATCGGGAAGTTTGCACGTTGAACCATTTGGCCAGGGGGGCCTTTTTACGCAGACCTTCGGCAGCCGTTCCTACGCTCCGAAAATTTTTTTCGAGTTTCACATGCCCATCTTCAAACGACGATTCCCAAGCAACTAAAAGAGCCTAACGATCGCAATCACTTTCAGAATCTGCGAAATATATTCTAGTTTCATAATAACACCATCGGGAAGTTTGCACGTTGAACCATTTGGCCCGGGGGGCCTTTTTACGCAGACCTTCGGCAGCCGTTCCTACGCTCCGAAAATTTTTTTCGAGTTTCACATGCCCATCTTCAAACGACGATTCCAAAGCAACTAAAAGAGTCTAAAGATCGCAATCACTTTCAGAATCTGCCAAATATATTCTAGTTTCATAATAAAACAATCGGGAAGTTTGCACGTTGAACCATTTGGCCAGGGGGGCCTTTTTACGCAGACCTTCGGCAGCCGTTCCTACGCTCCGAAAATTTTTTTCGAGTTTCACATGCCCATCTTCAAACGACGATTCCCAAGCAACTAAAAGAGCCTAACGATCGCAATCACTTTCAGAATCTGCGAAATATATTCTAGTTTCATAATAACACCATCGGGAAGTTTGCACGTTGAACCATTTGGCCCGGGGGGCCTTTTTACGCAGACCTTCGGCAGCCGTTCCTACGCTCCGAAAATTTTTTTCGAGTTTCACATGCCCATCTTCAAACGACGATTCCAAAGCAACTAAAAGAGCCTAAAGATCGCAATCACTTTCAGAATCTGCCAAATATATTCTAGTTTCATAATAAAACAATCGGGAAGTTTGCACGTTGAACCATTTGGCCAGGGGGGCCTTTTTACGCAGACCTTCGGCAGCCGTTCCTACGCTCCGAAAATTTTTTTCGAGTTTCACATGCCCATCTTCAAACGACGATTCCCAAGCAACTAAAAGAGCCTAACGATCGCAATCACTTTCAGAATCTGCGAAATATATTCTAGTTTCATAATAACACCATCGGGAAGTTTGCACGTTGAACCATTTGGCCCGGGGGGCCTTTTTACGCAGACCTTCGGCAGCCGTTCCTACGCTCCGAAAATTTTTTCGAGTTTCACATGCCCATCTTCAAACGACGATTCCCAAGCAACTAAAAGAGCCTAACGATCGCAATCACTTTCAGAATCTGCGAAATATATTCTAGTTTCATAATAACACCATCGGGAAGTTTGCACGTTGAACCATTTTTCCCGGGGGGCCTTTTTACGCAGACCTTCGGCAGCCGTTCCTACGCTCCGAAAATTTTTTTCGAGTTTCACATGCCCATCTTCAAACGACGATTCCAAAGCAACTAAAAGAGCCTAAAGATCGCAATCACTTTCAGAATCTGCCAAATATATTCTAGTTTCATAATAAAACAATCGGGAAGTTTGCACGTTGAACCATTTGGCCAGAGGGGCCTTTTTACGCAGACCTTCGGCAGCCGTTCCTACGCTCCGAAAATTTTTTTCGAGTTTCACATGCCCATCTTCAAACGACGATTCCCAAGCAACTAAAAGAGCCTAACGATCGCAATCACTTTCAGAATCTGCGAAATATATTCTAGTTTCATAATAACACCATCGGGAAGTTTGCACGTTGAACCATTTGGCCCGGGGGGCCTTTTTACGCAGACCTTCGGCAGCCGTTCCTACGCTCCGAAAATTTTTTTCGAGTTTCACATGCCCATCTTCAAACGACGATTCCAAAGCAACTAAAAGAGCCTAAAGATCGCAATCACTTTCAGAATCTGCCAAATATATTCTAGTTTCATAATAAAACAATCGGGAAGTTTGCACGTTGAACCATTTGGCCAGGGGGGCCTTTTTACGCAGACCTTCGGCAGCCGTTCCTACGCTCCGAAAATTTTTTTCGAGTTTCACATGCCCATCTTCAAACGACGATTCCCAAGCAACTAAAAGAGCCTAA
The DNA here is from genome assembly GCA_963930645.1 of Salticus scenicus. Lineage (NCBI taxonomy): Eukaryota > Metazoa > Arthropoda > Arachnida > Araneae > Salticidae > Salticus > Salticus scenicus. The sequence goes on along the minus strand of CAWVNO010000597.1, from coordinate 115,273 downwards.
CGATCGCAATCACTTTCAGAATCTGCGAAATATATTCTAGTTTCATAATAACACCATCGGGAAGTTTGCACGTTGAACCATTTGGCCCGGGGTCCTTTTTACGCAGACCTTCGGCAGCCGTTCCTACGCTCCGAAAATTTTTTTCGAGTTTCACATGCCCATCTTCAAACGACGATTCCAAAGCAACTAAAAGAGCCTAAAGATCGCAATCACTTTCAGAATCTGCCAAATATATTCTAGTTTCATAATAAAACAATCGGGAAGTTTGCACGTTGAACCATTTGGCCCGGGGGGCCTTTTTACGCAGACCTTCGGCAGCCGTTCCTACGCTCCGAAAATTTTTTTCGAGTTTCACATGCCCATCTTCAAACGACGATTCCAAAGCAACTAAAAGAGCCTAAAGATCGCAATCACTTTCAGAATCTGCCAAATATATTCTAGTTTCATAATAAAACAATCGGGAAGTTTGCACGTTGAACCATTTGGCCAGGGGGGCCTTTTTACGCAGACCTTCGGCAGCCGTTCCTACGCTCCGAAAATTTTTTTCGAGTTTCACATGCCCATCTTCAAACGACGATTCCCAAGCAACTAAAAGAGCCTAACGATCGCAATCACTTTCAGAATCTGCGAAATATATTCTAGTTTCATAATAACACCATCGGGAAGTTTGCACGTTGAACCATTTGGCCTGGGGGGCCTTTTTACGCAGACCTTCGGCAGCCGTTCCTACGCTCCGAAAATTTTTTTCGAGTTTCACATGCCCATCTTCAAACGACGATTCCAAAGCAACTAAAAGAGCCTAAAGATCGCAATCACTTTCAGAATCTGCCAAATATATTCTAGTTTCATAATAAAACAATCGGGAAGTTTGCACGTTGAACCATTTGGCCAGGGGGGCCTTTTTACGCAGACCTTCGGCAGCCGTTCCTACGCTCCGAAAATTTTTTTCGAGTTTCACATGCCCATCTTCAAACGACGATTCCCAAGCAACTAAAAGAGCCTAACGATCGCAATCACTTTCAGAATCTGCGAAATATATTCTAGTTTCATAATAACACCATCGGGAAGTTTGCACGTTGAACCATTTGGCCCGGGGGGCCTTTTTACGCAGACCTTCGGCAGCCGTTCCTACGCTCCGAAAATTTTTTTCGAGTTTCACATGCCCATCTTCAAACGACGATTCCAAAGCAACTAAAAGAGCCTAAAGATCGCAATCACTTTCAGAATCTGCCAAATATATTCTAGTTTCATAATAAAACAATCGGGAAGTTTGCACGTTGAACCATTTGGCCAGGGGGGCCTTTTTACGCAGACCTTCGGCAGCCGTTCCTACGCTCCGAAAATTTTTTTCGAGTTTCACATGCCCATCTTCAAACGACGATTCCCAAGCAACTAAAAGAGCCTAACGATCGCAATCACTTTCAGAATCTGCGAAATATATTCTAGTTTCATAATAACACCATCGGGAAGTTTGCACGTTGAACCATTTGGCCCGGGGGGCCTTTTTACGCAGACCTTCGGCAGCCGTTCCTACGCTCCGAAAATTTTTTTCGAGTTTCACATGCCCATCTTCAAACGACGATTCCAAAGCAACTAAAAGAGCCTAAAGATCGCAATCACTTTCAGAATCTGCCAAATATATTCTAGTTTCATAATAAAACAATCGGGAAGTTTGCACGTTGAACCATTTGGCCAGGGGGGCCTTTTTACGCAGACCTTCGGCAGCCGTTCGTACGCTCCGAAAATTTTTTTCGAGTTTCACATGCCCATCTTCAAACGACGATTCCCAAGCAACTAAAAGAGCTTAACCATCGCAATCACTTTCAGAATCTGCGAAATATATTCTAGTTTCATAATAACACCATCGGGAAGTTTGCACGTTGAACCATTTGGCCCGGGGGGCCTTTTTACGCAGACCTTCGGCAGCCGTTCCTACGCTCCGAAAATTTTTTTCGAGTTTCACATGCCCAACTTCAAACGACGATTCCAAAGCAACTAAAAGAGCCTAAAGATCGCAATCACTTTCAGAATCTGCCAAATATATTCTAGTTTCATAATAAAACAATCGGGAAGTTTGCACGTTGAACCATTTGGCCAGGGGGGCCTTTTTACGCAGACCTTCGGCAGCCGTTCCTACGCTCCGAAAATTTTTTTCGAGTTTCACATGCCCATCTTCAAACGACGATTCCCAAGCAACTAAAAGAGCCTAACGATCGCAATCACTTTCAGAATCTGCGAAATATATTCTAGTTTCATAATAACACCATCGGGAAGTTTGCACGTTGAACCATTTGGCCCGGGGGGCCTTTTTACGCAGACCTTCGGCAGCCGTTCCTACGCTCCGAAAATTTTTTTCGAGTTTCACATGCCCATCTTCAAACGACGATTCCAAAGCAACTAAAAGAGCCTAAAGATCGCAATCACTTTCAGAATCTGCCAAATATATTCTAGTTTCATAATAAAACAATCGGGAAGTTTGCACGTTGAACCATTTGGCCAGGGGGGCCTTTTTACGCAGACCTTCGGCAGCCGTTCCTACGCTCCGAAAATTTTTTTCGAGTTTCACATGCCCATCTTCAAACGACGATTCCCAAGCAACTAAAAGAGCCTAACGATCGCAATCACTTTCAGAATCTGCGAAATATATTCTAGTTTCATAATAACACCATCGGGAAGTTTGCACGTTGAACCATTTGGCCCGGGGGGCCTTTTTACGCAGACCTTCGGCAGCCGTTCCTACGCTCCGAAAATTTTTTTCGAGTTTCACATGCCCATCTTCAAACGACGATTCCCAAGCAACTAAAAGAGCCTAACGATCGCAATCACTTTCAGAATCTGCGAAATATATTCTAGTTTCATAATAACACCATCGGGAAGTTTGCACGTTGAACCATTTGGCCCGGGGGGCCTTTTTACGCAGACCTTCGGCAGCCGTTCCTACGCTCCGAAAAATTTTTTCGAGTTTCACATGCCCATCTTCAAACGACGATTCCAAAGCAACTAAAAGAGCCTAAAGATTGCAATCACTTTCAGAATCTGCCAAATATATTCTAGTTTCATAATAAAACAATCGGGAAGTTTGCACGTTGAACCATTTGGCCAGGGGGGCCTTTTTACGCAGACCTTCGGCAGCCGTTCCTACGCTCCGAAAATTTTTTTCGAGTTTCACATGCCCATCTTCAAACGACGATTCCCAAGCAACTAAAAGAGCCTAACGATCGCAATCACTTTCAGAATCTGCGAAATATATTCTAGTTTCATAATAACACCATCGGGAAGATTGCACGTTGAACCATTTGGCCCGGGGGGCCTTTTTACGCAGACCTTCGGCAGCCGTTCCTACGCTCCGAAAATTTTTTTCGAGTTTCACATGCCCATCTTCAAACGACGATTCCCAAGCAACTAAAAGAGCCTAACGATCGCAATCACTTTCAGAATCTGCGAAATATATTCTAGTTTCATAATAACACCATCGGGAAGTTTGCACGTTGAACCATTTGGCCCGGGGGGCCTTTTTACGCAGACCTTCGGCAGCCGTTCCTACGCTCCGAAAATTTTTTTCGAGTTTCACATGCCCATCTTCAAACGACGATTCCAAAGCAACTAAAAGAGCCTAAAGATTGCAATCACTTTCAGAATCTGCCAAATATATTCTAGTTTCATAATAAAACAATCGGGAAGTTTGCACGTTGAACCATTTGGCAAGGGGGGCCTTTTTACGCAGACCTTCGGCAGCCGTTCCTACGCTCCGAAAATTTTTTTCGAGTTTCACATGCCCATCTTCAAACGACGATTCCCAAGCAACTAAAAGAGCCTAACGATCGCAATCACTTTCAGAATCTGCGAAATATATTCTAGTTTCATAATAACACCATCGGGAAGATTGCACGTTGAACCATTTGGCCCGGGGGGCCTTTTTACGCAGACCTTCGTCAGCCGTTCCTACGCTCCGAAAATTTTTTTCGAGTTTCACATGCCCATCTTCAAACGACGATTCCCAAGCAACTAAAAGAGCCTAACGATCGCAATCACTTTCAGAATCTGCGAAATATATTCTAGTTTCATAATAACACCATCGGGAAGTTTGCACGTTGAACCATTTGGCCCGGGGGGCCTTTTTACGCAGACCTTCGGCAGCCGTTCCTACGCTCTGAAATTTTTTTTCGAGTTTCACATGCCCATCTTTAAACGACGATTCCAAAGCAACTAAAAGAGCCTAAAGATTGCAATCACTTTCAGAATCTGCCAAATATTTTCTAGTTTCATAATAAAACAATCGAGAAGTTTGCACGTTGAACCATTTGGCCAGGGGGGCCTTTTTACGCAGACCTTCGGCAGCCGTTCCTACGCTCCGAAAATTTTTTTCGAGTTTCACATGCCCATCTTCAAACGACGATTCCCAAGCAACTAAAAGAGCCTAACGATCGCAATCACTTTCAGAATCTGCGAAATATATTCTAGTTTCATAATAACACCATCGGGAAGTTTGCACGTTGAACCATTTGGCCCGGGGGGCCTTTTTACGCAGACCTTCGGCAGCCGTTCCTACGCTCCGAAAATTTTTTTCGAGTTTCACATGCCCATCTTCAAAAGACGATTCCAAAGCAACTAAAAGAGCCTAAAGATTGCAATCACTTTCAGAATCTGCCAAATATATTCTAGTTTCATAATAAAACAATCGGGAAGTTTGCACGTTGAACCATTTGGCCAGGGGGGCCTTTTTACGCAGACCTTCGGCAGCCGTTCCTACGCTCCGAAAATTTTTTTCGAGTTTCACATGCCCATCTTCAAACGACGATTCCCAAGCAACTAAAAGAGCCTAACGATCGCAATCACTTTCAGAATCTGCGAAATATATTCTAGTTTCATAATAACACCATCGGGAAGTTTGCACGTTGAACCATTTGGCCCGGGGGGCCTTTTTACGCAGACCTTCGGCAGCCGTTCCTACGCTCCGAAAATTTTTTTCGAGTTTCACATGCCCATCTTCAAACGACGATTCCAAAGCAACTAAAAGAGCCTAAAGATCGCAATCACTTTCAGAATCTGCCAAATATATTCTAGTTTCATAATAAAACAATCGGGAAGTTTGCACGTTGAACCATTTGGCCAGGGGGGCCTTTTTACGCAGACCTTCGGCAGCCGTTCCTACGCTCCGAAAATTTTTTTCGAGTTTCACATGCCCATCTTCAAACGACGATTCCCAAGCAACTAAAAGAGCCTAACGATCGCAATCACTTTCAGAATCTGCGAAATATATTCTAGTTTCATAATAACACCATCGGGAAGTTTGCACGTTGAACCATTTGGCCCGGGGGGCCTTTTTACGCAGACCTTCGGCAGCCGTTCCTACGCTCCGAAAATTTTTTTCGAGTTTCACATGCCCATCTTCAAACGACGATTCCCAAGCAACTAAAAGAGCCTAACGATCGCAATCACTTTCAGAATCTGCGAAATATATTCTAGTTTCATAATAACACCATCGGGAAGTTTGCACGTTGAACCATTTGGCCCGGGGGGCCTTTTTACGCAGACCTTCGGCAGCCGTTCCTACGCTCCGAAAATTTTTTTCGAGTTTCACATGCCCATCTTCAAACGACGATTCCAAAGCAACTAAAAGAGCCTAAAGATCGCAATCACTTTCAGAATCTGCCAAATATATTCTAGTTTCATAATAAAACAATCGGGAAGTTTGCACGTTGAACCATTTGGCCAGGGGGGCCTTTTTAAGCAGACCTTCGGCAGCCGTTCCTACGCTCCGAAAATTTTTTTCGAGTTTCACATGCCCATCTTCAAACGACGATTCCCAAGCAACTAAAAGAGCCTAACGATCGCAATCACTTTCAGAATCTGCGAAATATGTTCTAGTTTCATAATAACACCATCGGGAAGATTGCACGTTGAACCATTTGGCCCGGGGGGCCTTTTTACGCAGACCTTCGGCAGCCGTTCCTACGCTCCGAAAATTTTTTTCGAGTTTCACATGCCCATCTTCAAACGACGATTCCCAAGCAACTAAAAGAGCCTAACGATCGCAATCACTTTCAGAATCTGCGAAATATATTCTAGTTTCATAATAACACCATCGGGAAGTTTGCACGTTGAACCATTTGGCCGGGGGGCCTTTTTACGCAGACCTTCGGCAGCCGTTCCTACGCTCCGAAATTTTTTTTCGAGTTTCACATGCCCATCTTCAAACGACGATTCCAAAGCAACTAAAAGAGCCTAAAGATTGCAATCACTTTCAGAATCTGCCAAATATATTCTAGTTTCATAATAAAACAATCGGGAAGTTTGCACGTTGAACCATTTGGCCAGGGGGGCCTTTTTACGCAGACCTTCGGCAGCCGTTCCTACGCTCCGAAAATTTTTTTCGAGTTTCACATGCCCATCTTCAAACGACGATTCCCAAGCAACTAAAAGAGCCTAACGATCGCAATCACTTTCAGAATCTGCGAAATATATTCTAGTTTCATAATAACACCATCGGGAAGTTTGCACGTTGAACCATTTGGCCCGGGGGGCCTTTTTACGCAGACCTTCGGCAGCCGTTCCTACGCTCCGAAAATTTTTTTCGAGTTTCACATGCCCATCTTCAAACGACGATTCCAAAGCAACTAAAAGAGCCTAAAGATTGCAATCACTTTCAGAATCTGCCAAATATATTCTAGTTTCATAATAAAACAATCGGGAAGTTTGCACGTTGAACCATTTGGCCAGGGGGGCCTTTTTACGCAGACCTTCGGCAGCCGTTCCTACGCTCCGAAAATTTTTTTCGAGTTTCACATGCCCATCTTCAAACGACGATTCCCAAGCAACTAAAAGAGCCTAACGATCGCAATCACTTTCAGAATCTGCGAAATATATTCTAGTTTCATAATAACACCATCGGGAAGTTTGCACGTTGAACCATTTGGCCCGGGGGGCCTTTTTACGCAGACCTTCGGCAGCCGTTCCTACGCTCCGAAAATTTTTTTCGAGTTTCACATGCCCATCTTCAAACGACGATTCCAAAGCAACTAAAAGAGCCTAAAGATCGCAATCACTTTCAGAATCTGCCAAATATATTCTAGTTTCATAATAAAACAATCGGGAAGTTTGCACGTTGAACCATTTGGCCAGGGGGGCCTTTTTACGCAGACCTTCGGCAGCCGTTCCTACGCTCCGAAAATTTTTTTCGAGTTTCACATGCCCATCTTCAAACGACGATTCCCAAGCAACTAAAAGAGCCTAACGATCGCAATCACTTTCAGAATCTGCGAAATATATTCTAGTTTCATAATAACACCATCGGGAAGTTTGCACGTTGAACCATTTGGCCCGGGGGGCCTTTTTACGCAGACCTTCGGCAGCCGTTCCTACGCTCCGAAAATTTTTTTCGAGTTTCACATGCCCATCTTCAAACGACGATTCCAAAGCAACTAAAAGAGCCTAAAGATTGCAATCACTTTCAGAATCTGCCAAATATATTCTAGTTTCATAATAAAACAATCGGGAAGTTTGCACGTTGAACCATTTGGCCAGGGGGGCCTTTTTACGCAGACCTTCGGCAGCCGTTCCTACGCTCCGAAAATTTTTTTCGAGTTTCACATGCCCATCTTCAAACGACGATTCCCAAGCAACTAAAAGAGCCTAACGATCGCAATCACTTTCAGAATCTGCGAAATATATTCTAGTTTCATAATAACACCATCGGAAAGTTTGCACGTTGAACCATTTGGCCCGGGGGGCCTTTTTACGCAGACCTTCGGCAGCCGTTCCTACGCTCCGAAAATTTTTTTCGAGTTTCACATGCCCATCTTCAAACGACGATTCCAAAGCAACTAAAAGAGCCTAAAGATCGCAATCACTTTCAGAATCCGCCAAATATATTCTAGTTTCATAATAAAACAATCGGGAAGTTTGCACGTTGAACCATTTGGCCCGGGGGGCCTTTTTACGCAGACCTTCGGCAGCCGTTCCTACGCTCCGAAAATTTTTTTCGAGTTTCACATGCCCATCTTCAAACGACGATTCCAAAGCAACTAAAAGAGCCTAAAGATCGCAATCACTTTCAGAATCTGCCAAATATATTCTAGTTTCATAATAACACCATCGGGAAGTTTGCACGTTGAACCATTTGGCCCGGGGGGCCTTTTTACGCAGACCTTCGGCAGCCGTTCCTACGCTCCGAAAATTTTTTTCGAGTTTCACATGCCCATCTTCAAACGACGATTCCAAAGCAACTAAAAGAGCCTAAAGATCGCAATCACTTTCAGAATCTGCCAAATATATTCTAGTTTCATAATAAAACAATCGGGAAGTTTGCACGTTGAACCATTTGGCCAGGGGGGCCTTTTTACGCAGACCTTCGGCAGCCGTTCCTACGCTCCGAAAATTTTTTTCGAGTTTCACATGCCCATCTTCAAACGACGATTCCCAAGCAACTAAAAGAGCCTAACGATCGCAATCACTTTCAGAATCTGCGAAATATATTCTAGTTTCATAATAACACCATCGGGAAGTTTGCACGTTGAACCATTTGGCCCGGGGGGCCTTTTTACGCAGACCTTCGGCAGCCGTTCCTACGCTCCGAAAATTTTTTTCGAGTTTCACATGCCCATCTTCAAACGACGATTCCAAAGCAACTAAAAGAGCCTAAAGATCGCAATCACTTTCAGAATCTGCCAAATATATTCTAGTTTCATAATAAAACAATCGGGAAGTTTGCACGTTGAACCATTTGGCCAGGGGGGCCTTTTTACGCAGACCTTCAGCAGCCGTTCCTACGCTCCGAAAATTTTTTTCGAGTTTCACATGCCCATCTTCAAACGACGATTCCCAAGCAACTAAAAGAGCCTAACGATCGCAATCACTTTTAGAATCTGCGAAATATATTCTAGTTTCATAATAACACCATCGGGAAGTTTGCACGTTGAACCATTTGGCCCGGGGGGCCTTTTTACGCAGACCTTCGGCAGCTGTTCCTACGCTCCGAAATTTTTTTTCGAGTTTCACATGCCCATCTTCAAACGACGATTCCAAAGCAACTAAAAGAGCCTAAAGATCGCAATCACTTTCAGAATCTGCCAAATATATTCTAGTTTCATAATAAAACAATCGGGAAGTTTGCACGTTGAACCATTTGGCCAGGGGGGCCTCTTTACGCAGACCTTCGGCAGCCGTTCCTACGCTCCGAAAATTTTTTTCGAGTTTCACATGCCCACCTTCAAACGACGATTCCCAAGCAACTAAAAGAGCCTAACGATCGCAATCACTTTCAGAATCTGCGAAATATATTCTAGTTTCATAATAACACCATCGGGAAGTTTGCACGTTGAACCATTTGGCCCGGGGGGCCTTTTTACGCAGACCTTCGGCAGCCGTTCCTACGCTCCGAAAATTTTTTTCGAGTTTCACATGCCCATCTTCAAACGACGATTCCAAAGCAACTAAAAGAGCCTAAAGATCGCAATCACTTTCAGAATCTGCCAAATATATTCTAGTTTCATAATAAAACAATCGGGAAGTTTGCACGTTGAACCATTTGGCCAGGGGGGCCTTTTTACGCAGACCTTCGGCAGCCGTTCCTACGCTCCGAAAATTTTTTTCGAGTTTCACATGCCCATCTTCAAACGACGATTCCCAAGCAACTAAAAGAGCCTAACGATCGCAATCACTTTCAGAATCTGCGAAATATATTCTAGTTTCATAATAACACCATCGGGAAGTTTGCACGTTGAACCATTTGGCCCGGGGGGCCTTTTTACGCAGACCTTCGGCAGCCGTTCCTACGCTCCGAAAATTTTTTTCGAGTTTCACATGCCCATCTTCAAACGACGATTCCAAAGCAACTAAAAGAGCCTAAAGATCGCAATCACTTTCAGAATCTGCCAAATATATTCTAGTTTCATAATAAAACAATCGGGAAGTTTGCACGTTGAACCATTTGGCCAAGGGGCCTTTTTACGCAGACCTTCGGCAGCCGTTCCTACGCTCCGAAAATTTTTTTCGAGTTTCACATGCCCATCTTCAAACGACGATTCCCAAGCAACTAAAAGAGCCTAACGATCGCAATCACTTTCAGAATCTGCGAAATATATTCTAGTTTCATAATAACACCATCGGGAAGTTTGCACGTTGAACCATTTGGCCCGGGGGGCCTTTTTACGCAGACCTTCGGCAGCCGTTCCTACGCTCCGAAAATTTTTTTCGAGTTTCACATGCCCATCTTCAAACGACGATTCCAAAGCAACTAAAAGAGCCTAAAGATCGCAATCACTTTCAGAATCTGCCAAATATATTCTAGTTTCATAATAAAACAATCGGGAAGTTTGCACGTTGAACCATTTGGCCAGGGGGGCCTTTTTACGCAGACCTTCGGCAGCCGTTCCTACGCTCCGAAAATTTTTTTCGAGTTTCACATGCCCATCTTCAAACGACGATTCCCAAGCAACTAAAAGAGCCTAACGATCGCAATCACTTTCAGAATCTGCGAAATATATTCTAGTTTCATAATAACACCATCGGGAAGTTTGCACGTTGAACCATTTGGCCCGGGGGGCCTTTTTACGCAGACCTTCGGCAGCCGTTCCTACGCTCCGAAAATTTTTTTCGAGTTTCACATGCCCATCTTCAAACGACGATTCCAAAGCAACTAAAAGAGCCTAAAGATCGCAATCACTTTCAGAATCTGCCAAATATATTCTAGTTTCATAATAAAACAATCGGGAAGTTTGCACGTTGAACCATTTGGCCAGGGGGGCCTTTTTACGCAGACCTTCGGCAGCCGTTCCTACGCTCCGAAAATTTTTTTCGAGTTTCACATGCCCATCTTCAAACGACGATTCCCAAGCAACTAAAAGAGCCTAACGATCGCAATCACTTTCAGAATCTGCGAAATATATTCTAGTTTCATAATAACACCATCGGGAAGTTTGCACGTTGAACCATTTGGCCCGGGGGGCCTTTTTACGCAGACCTTCGGCAGCCGTTTCTACGCTCCGAAATTTTTTTTCGAGTTTCACATGCCCATCTTCAAACGACGATTCCAAAGCAACTAAAAGAGCCTAAAGATCGCAATCACTTTCAGAATCTGCCAAATATATTCTAGTTTCATAATAAAACAATCGGGAAGTTTGCACGTTGAACCATTTGGCCAGGGGGGCCTTTTTACGCAGACCTTCGGCAGCCGTTCCTACGCCCCGAAAATTTTTTTCGAGTTTCACATGCCCATCTTCAAACGACGATTCCCAAGCAACTAAAAGAGCCTAACGATCGCAATCACTTTCAGAATCTGCGAAATATATTCTAGTTTCATAATAACACCATCGGGAAGTTTGCACGTTGAAACATTTGGCCCGGGGGGCCTTTTTACGCAGACCTTCGGCAGCCGTTCCTACGCTCCGAAAATTTTTTTCGAGTTTCACATGCCCATCTTCAAACGACGATTCCAAAGCAACTAAAAGAGCCTAAAGATCGCAATCACTTTCAGAATCTGCCAAATATATTCTAGTTTCATAATAAAACAATCGGGAAGTTTGCACGTTGAACCATTTGGCCAGGGGGGCCTTTTTACGCAGACCTTCGGCAGCCGTTCCTACGCTCCGAAATTTTTTTTCGAGTTTCACATGCCCATCTTCAAACGACGATTCCCAAGCAACTAAAAGAGCCTAACGATCGCAATCACTTTCAGAATCTGCGAAATATATTCTAGTTTCATAATAACACCATCGGGAAGTTTGCACGTTGAACCATTTGGCCCGGGGGGCCTTTTTACGCAGACCTTCGGCAGCCGTTCCTACGCTCCGAAAATTTTTTTCGAGTTTCACATGCCCATCTTCAAACGACGATTCCAAAGCAACTAAAAGAGCCTAAAGATCGCAATCACTTTCAGAATCTGCCAAATATATTCTAGTTTTATAATAAAACAATCGGGAAGTTTGCACGTTGAACCATTTGGCCAGGGGGGCCTTTTTACGCAGACCTTCGGCAGCCGTTCCTACGCTCCGAAAATTTTTTTCGAGTTTCACATGCCCATCTTCAAACGACGATTCCCAAGCAACTAAAAGAGCCTAACGATCGCAATCACTTTCAGAATCTGCGAAATATATTCTAGTTTCATAATAACACCATCGGGAAGTTTGCACGTTGAACCATTTGGCCCGGGGGGCCTTTTTACGCAGACCTTCGGCAGCCGTTCCTACGCTCCGAAAATTTTTTTCGAGTTTCACATGCCCATCTTCAAACGACGATTCCAAAGCAACTAAAAGAGCCTAAAGATCGCAATCACTTTCAGAATCTGCCAAATATATTCTAGTTTCATAATAAAACAATCGGGAAGTTTGCACGTTGAACCATTTGGCCAGGGGGGCCTTTTTACGCAGACCTTCGGCAGCCGTTCCTACGCTCCGAAAATTTTTTTCGAGTTTCACATGCCCATCTTCAAACGACGATTCCCAAGCAACTAAAAGAGCCTAACGATCGCAATCACTTTCAGAATCTGCGAAATATATTCTAGTTTCATAATAACACCATCGGGAAGTTTGCACGTTGAACCATTTGGCCCGGGGGGCCTTTTTACGCAGACCTTCGGCAGCCGTTCCTACGCTCCGAAAATTTTTTTCGAGTTTCACATGCCCATCTTCAAACGACGATTCCCAAGCAACTAAAAGAGCCTAACGATCGCAATCACTTTCAGAATCTGCGAAATATATTCTAGTTTCATAATAACACCATCGGGAAGTTTGCACGTTGAACCATTTGGCCCGGGGGGCCTTTTTACGCAGACCTTCGGCAGCCGTTCCTACGCTCCGAAAATTTTTTTCGAGTTTCACATGCCCATCTTCAAACGACGATTCCAAAGCAACTAAAAGAGCCTAAAGATCGCAATCACTTTCAGAATCTGCCAAATATATTCTAGTTTCATAATAAAACAATCGGGAAGTTTGCACGTTGAACCATTTGGCCAGGGGGGCCTTTTTACGCAGACCTTCGGCAGCCGTTCCTACGCTCCGAAAATTTTTTTCGAGTTTCACATGCCCATCTTCAAACGACGATTCCCAAGCAACTAAAAGAGCCTAACGATCGCAATCACTTTCAGAATCTGCGAAATATATTCTAGTTTCATAATAACACCATCGGGAAGTTTGCACGTTGAACCATTTGGCCCGGGGGGCCTTTTTACGCAGACCTTCGGCAGCCGTTCCTACGCTCCGAAAATTTTTTTCGAGTTTCACATGCCCGTCTTCAAACGACGATTCCAAAGCAACTAAAAGAGCCTAAAGATCGCAATCACTTTCAGAATCTGCCAAATATATTCTAGTTTCATAATAAAACAATCGGGAAGTTTGCACGTTGAACCATTTGGCCAGGGGGGCCTTTTTACGCAGACCTTCGGCAGCCGTTCCTACGCTCCGAAAATTTTTTTCGAGTTTCACATGCCCATCTTCAAACGACGATTCCAAAGCAACTAAAAGAGCCTAAAGATCGCAATCACTTTCAGAATCTGCCAAATATATTCTAGTTTCATAATAAAACAATCGGGAAGTTTGCACGTTGAACCATTTGGCCAGGGGGGCCTTTTTACGCAGACCTTCGGCAGACGTTCCTACGCTCCGAAAATTTTTTTCGAGTTTCACATGCCCATCTTCAAACGACGAATCCCAAGCAACTAAAAGAGCCTAACGATCGCAATCACTTTCAGAATCTGCGAAATATATTCTAGTTTCATAATAACACCATCGGGAAGTTTGCACGTTGAACCATTTGGCCCGGGGGGCCTTTTTACGCAGACCTTCGGCAGCCGTTCCTACGCTCCGAAAATTTTTTTTGAGTTTCACATGCCCATCTTCAAACGACGATTCCAAAGCAACTAAAAGAGCCTAAAGATCGCAATCACTTTCAGAATCTGCCAAATATATTCTAGTTTCATAATAAAACAATCGGGAAGTTTGCACGTTGAACCATTTGGCCAGGGGGGCCTTTTTACGCAGACCTTCGGCAGCCGTTCCTACGCTCCGAAAATTTTTTTCGAGTTTCACATGCCCATCTTCAAACGACGATTCCCAAGCAACTAAAAGAGCCTAACGATCGCAATCACTTTCAGAATCTGCGAAATATATTCTAGTTTCATAATAACACCATCGGGAAGTTTGCACGTTGAACCATTTGGCCCGGGGGGCCTTTTTACGCAGACCTTCGGCAGCCGTTCCTACGCTCCGAAAATTTTTTTCGAGTTTCACATGCCCATCTTCAAACGACGATTCCAAAGCAACTAAAAGAGCCTAAAGATCGCAATCACTTTCAGAATCTGCCAAATATATTCTAGTTTCATAATAAAACAATCGGGAAGTTTGCACGTTGAACCATTTGGCCAGGGGGGCCTTTTTACGCAGACCTTCGGCAGCCGTTCCTACGCTCCGAAAATTTTTTTCGAGTTTCACATGCCCATCTTCAAACGACGATTCCCAAGCAACTAAAAGAGCCTAACGATCGCAATCACTTTCAGAATCTGCGAAATATATTCTAGTTTCATAATAACACCATCGGGAAGTTTGCACGTTGAACCATTTGGCCCGGGGGGCCTTTTTATGCAGACCTTCGGCAACCGTTCCTACGCTCCGAAAATTTTTTTCGAGTTTCACGTGCCCATCTTCAAACGACGATTCCAAAGCAACTAAAAGAGCCTAAAGATCGCAATCACTTTCAGAATCTGCCAAATATATTCTAGTTTCATAATAAAACAATCGGGAAGTTTGCACGTTGAACCATTTGGCCAGGGGGGCCTTTTTACGCAGACCTTCGGCAGCCGTTCCTACGCTCCGAAAATTTTTTTCGAGTTTCACATGCCCATCTTCAAACGACGATTCCCAAGCAACTAAAAGAGCCTAACGATCGCAATCACTTTCAGAATCTGCGAAATATATTCTAGTTTCATAATAACACCATCGGGAAGTTTGCACGTTGAACCATTTGGCCCGGGGGGCCTTTTTACGCAGACCTTCGGCAGCCGTTCCTACGCTCCGAAAATTTTTTTCGAGTTTCACATGCCCATCTTCAAACGACGATTCCCAAGCAACTAAAAGAGCCTAACGATCGCAATCACTTTCAGAATCTGCGAAATATATTCTAGTTTCATAATAACACCATCGGGAAGTTTGCACGTTGAACCATTTGGCCCGGGGGGCCTTTTTATGCAGACCTTCGGCAACCGTTCCTACGCTCCGAAAATTTTTTTCGAGTTTCACGTGCCCATCTTCAAACGACGATTCCAAAGCAACTAAAAGAGCCTAAAGATCGCAATCACTTTCAGAATCTGCCAAATATATTCTAGTTTCATAATAAAACAATCGGGAAGTTTGCACGTTGAACCATTTGGCCAGGGGGGCCTTTTTACGCAGACCTTCGGCAGCCGTTCCTACGCTCCGAAAATTTTTTTCGAGTTTCACATGCCCATCTTCAAACGACGATTCCCAAGCAACTAAAAGAGCCTAACGATCGCAATCACTTTCAGAATCTGCGAAATATATTCTAGTTTCATAATAACACCATCGGGAAGTTTGCACGTTGAACCATTTGGCCCGGGGGGCCTTTTTACGCAGACCTTCGGCAGCCGTTCCTACGCTCCGAAAATTTTTTTCGAGTTTCACATGCCCATCTTCAAACGACGATTCCAAAGCAACTAAAAGAGCCTAAAGATCGCAATCACTTTCAGAATCTGCCAAATATATTCTAGTTTCATAATAAAACAATCGGGAAGTTTGCACGTTGAACCATTTGGCCAGGGGGCCTTTTTACGCAGACCTTCGGCAGCCGTTCCTACGCTCCGAAAATTTTTTTCGAGTTTCACATGCCCATCTTCAAACGACGATTCCCAAGCAACTAAAAGAGCCTAACGATCGCAATCACTTTCAGAATCTGCGAAATATATTCTAGTTTCATAATAACACCATCGGGAAGTTTGCACGTTGAACCATTTGGCCCGGGGGGCCTTTTTACGCAGACCTTCGGCAGCCGTTCCTACGCTCCGAAAATTTTTTTCGAGTTTCACATGCCCATCTTCAAACGACGATTCCAAAGCAACTAAAAGAGCCTAAAGATCGCAATCACTTTCAGAATCTGCCAAATATATTCTAGTTTCATAATAAAACAATCGGGAAGTTTGCACGTTGAACCATTTGGCCAGGGGGGCCTTTTTACGCAGACCTTCGGCAGCCGTTCCTACGCTCCGAAAATTTTTTTCGAGTTTCACATGCCCATCTTCAAACGACGATTCCCAAGCAACTAAAAGAGCCTAACGATCGCAATCACTTTCAGAATCTGCGAAATATATTCTAGTTTCATAATAACACCATCGGGAATTTTGCACGTTGAACCATTTGGCCCGGGGGGCCTTTTTACGCAGACCTTCGGCAGCCGTTCCTACGCTCCGAAAATTTTTTTCGAGTTTCACATGCCCATCTTCAAACGACGATTCCAAAGCAACTAAAAGAGCCTAAAGATCGCAATCACTTTCAGAATCTGCCAAATATATTCTAGTTTCATAATAAAACAATCGGGAAGTTTGCACGTTGAACCATTTGGCCAGGGGGGCCTTTTTACGCAGACCTTCGGCAGCCGTTCCTACGCTCCGAAAATTTTTTTCGAGTTTCACATGCCCATCTTCAAACGACGATTCCCAAGCAACTAAAAGAGCCTAACGATCGCAATCACTTTCAGAATCTGCGAAATATATTCTAGTTTCATAATAACACCATCGGGAAGTTTGCACGTTGAACCATTTGGCCCGGGGGGCCTTTTTACGCAGACCTTCGGCAGCCGTTCCTACGCTCCGAAAATTTTTTTCGAGTTTCACATGCCCATCTTCAAACGACGATTCCCAAGCAACTAAAAGAGCCTAACGATCGCAATCACTTTCAGAATCTGCGAAATATATTCTAGTTTCATAATAACACCATCGGGAAGTTTGCACGTTGAACCATTTGGCCCGGGGGTCTTTTTACGCAGACCTTCGGCAGCCGTTCCTACGCTCCGAAAATTTTTTTTGAGTTTCACATGCCCATCTTCAAACGACGATTCCAAAGCAACTAAAAGAGCCTAAAGATCGCAATCACTTTCAGAATCTGCCAAATATATTCTAGTTTCATAATAAAACAATCGGGAAGTTTGCACGTTGAACCATTTGGCCAGGGGGGCCTTTTTACGCAGACCTTCGGCAGCCGTTCCTACGCTCCGAAAATTTTTTTCGAGTTTCACATGCCCATCTTTAAACGACGATTCCCAAGCAACTAAAAGAGCCTAACGATCGCAATCACTTTCAGAATCTGCGAAATATATTCTAGTTTCATAATAACACCATCGGGAAGTTTGCACGTTGAACCATTTGGCCCGGGGGGCCTTTTTACGCAGACCTTCGGCAGCCGTTCCTACGCTCCGAAATTTTTTTTCGAGTTTCACATGCCCATCTTCAAACGACGATTCCAAAGCAACTAAAAGAGCCTAAAGATCGCAATCACTTTCAGAATCTGCCAAATATATTCTAGTTTCATAATAAAACAATCGGGAAGTTTGCACGTTGAACCATTTGGCCAGGGGGGCCTTTTTACGCAGACCTTCGGCAGCCGTTCCTACGCTCCGAAAATTTTTTTCGAGTTTCACATGCCCATCTTCAAACGACGATTCCCAAGCAACTAAAAGAGCCTAACGATCGCAATCACTTTCAGAATCTGCGAAATATATTCTAGTTTCATAATAACACCATCGGGAAGTTTGCACGTTGAACCATTTGGCCCGGGGGGCCTTTTTACGCAGACCTTCGGCAGCCGTTTCTACGCTCCGAAATTTTTTTTCGAGTTTCACATGCCCATCTTCAAACGACGATTCCAAAGCAACTAAAAGAGCCTAAAGATCGCAATCACTTTCAGAATGTGCCAAATATATTCTAGTTTCATAATAAAACAATCGGGAAGTTTGCACGTTGAACCATTTGGCCAGGGGGGCCTTTTTACGCAGACCTTCGGCAGCCGTTCCTACGCTCCGAAAATTTTTTTCGAGTTTCACATGCCCATCTTCAAACGACGATTCCCAAGCAACTAAAAGAGCCTAACGATCGCAATCACTTTCAGAATCTGCGAAATATATTCTAGTTTCATAATAACACCATCGGGAAGTTTGCACGTTGAACCATTTGGCCCGGGGGGCCTTTTTACGCAGACCTTCGGCAGCCGTTCCTACGCTCCGAAAATTTTTTTCGAGTTTCACATGCCCATCTTCAAACGACGATTCCCAAGCAACTAAAAGAGCCTAACGATCGCAATCACTTTCAGAATCTGCGAAATATATTCTAGTTTCAAATTAACACCATCGGGAAGTTTGCACGTTGAACCATTTGGCCCGGGGGGCTTTTTTACGCAGACCTTCGGCAGCCGTTCCTACGCTCCGAAAATTTTTTTCGAGTTTCACATGCCCATCTTCAAACGACGATTCCAAAGCAACTAAAAGCGCCTAAAGATCGCAATCACTTTCAGAATCTGCCAAATATATTCTAGTTTCATAATAAAACAATCGGGAAGTTTGCACGTTGAACCATTTGGCCAGGGGGGCCTTTTTACGCAGACCTTCGGCAGCCGTTCCTACGCTCCGAAAATTTTTTTCGAGTTTCACATGCCCATCTTCAAACGACGATTCCCAAGCAACTAAAAGAGCCTAACGATCGCAATCACTTTCAGAATCTGCGAAATATATTCTAGTTTCATAATAACACCATCGGGAAGTTTGCACGTTGAACCATTTGGCCCGGGGGGCCTTTTTACGCAGACCTTCGGCAGCCGTTCCTACGCTCCGAAATTTTTTTTCGAGTTTCACATGCCCATCTTCAAACGACGATTCCAAAGCAACTAAAAGAGCCTAAAGATCGCAATCACTTTCAGAATGTGCCAAATATATTCTAGTTTCATAATAAAACAATCGGGAAGTTTGCACGTTGAACCATTTGGCCAGGGGGGCCTTTTTACGCAGACCTTCGGCAGCCGTTCCTACGCTCCGAAAATTTTTTTCGAGTTTCACATGCCCATCTTCAAACGACGATTCCCAAGCAACTAAAAGAGCCTAACGATCGCAATCACTTTCAGAATCTGCGAAATATATTCCAGTTTCATAATAACACCATCGGGAAGTTTGCACGTTGAACCATTTGGCCCGGGGGGCCTTTTTACGCAGACCTTCGGCAGCCGTTCCTACGCTCCGAAAATTTTTTTCGAGTTTCACATGCCCATCTTCAAACGACGATTCCCAAGCAACTAAAAGAGCCTAACGATCGCAATCACTTTCAGAATCTGCGAAATATATTCTAGTTTCATAATAACACCATCGGGAAGTTTGCACGTTGAACCATTTGGCCCGGGGGGCTTTTTTACGCAGACCTTCGGCAGCCGTTCCTACGCTCCGAAAATTTTTTTCGAGTTTCACATGCCCATCTTCAAACGACGATTCCAAAGCAACTAAAAGCGCCTAAAGATCGCAATCACTTTCAGAATCTGCCAAATATATTCTAGTTTCATAATAAAACAATCGGGAAGTTTGCACGTTGAACCATTTGGCCAGGGGGGCCTTTTTACGCAGACCTTCGGCAGCCGTTCCTACGCTCCGAAAATTTTTTTCGAGTTTCACATGCCCATCTTCAAACGACGATTCCCAAGCAACTAAAAGAGCCTAACGATCGCAATCACTTTCAGAATCTGCGAAATATATTCTAGTTTCATAATAACACCATCGGGAAGTTTGCACGTTGAACCATTTGGCCCGGGGGGCCTTTTTACGCAGACCTTCGGCAGCCGTTCCTACGCTCCGAAATTTTTTTTCGAGTTTCACATGCCCATCTTCAAACGACGATTCCAAAGCAACTAAAAGAGCCTAAAGATCGCAATCACTTTCAGAATGTGCCAAATATATTCTAGTTTCATAATAAAACAATCGGGAAGTTTGCACGTTGAACCATTTGGCCAGGGGGGCCTTTTTACGCAGACCTTCGGCAGCCGTTCCTACGCTCCGAAAATTTTTTTCGAGTTTCACATGCCCATCTTCAAACGACGATTCCCAAGCAACTAAAAGAGCCTAACGATCGCAATCACTTTCAGAATCTGCGAAATATATTCTAGTTTCATAATAACACCATCGGGAAGTTTGCACGTTGAACCATTTGGCCCGGGGGGCCTTTTTACGCAGACCTTCGGCAGCCGTTCCTACGCTCCGAAAATTTTTTTCGAGTTTCACATGCCCATCTTCAAACGACGATTCCAAAGCAACTAAAAGAGCCTAAAGATCGCAATCACTTTCAGAATCTGCCAAATATATTCTAGTTTCATAATAAAACAATCGGGAAGTTTGCACGTTGAACCATTTGGCCAGGGGGCCTTTTTACGCAGACCTTCGGCAGCCATTCCTACGCCCCGAAAATCTTTTTCGAGTTTCACATGCCCATCTTCAAACGACGATTCCCAAGCAACTAAAAGAGCCTAACGATCGCAATCACTTTCAGAATCTGCGAAATATATTCTAGTTTCATAATAACACCATCGGGAAGTTTGCAGGTTGAACCATTTGGCCCGGGGGGCCTTTTTACGCAGACCTTCGGCAGCCGTTCCTACGCTCCGAAAATTTTTTTCGAGTTTCACATGCCCATCTTCAAACGACGATTCCAAAGCAACTAAAAGAGCCTAAAGATCGCAATCACTTTCAGAATCTGCCAAATATATTCTAGTTTCATAATAAAACAATCGGGAAGTTTGCACGTTGAACCATTTGGCCAGGGGGGCCTTTTTACGCAGGCCTTCGGCAGCCGTTCCTACGCTCCGAAAATTTTTTTCGAGTTTCACATGCCCATCTTCAAACGACGATTCCCAAGCAACTAAAAGAGCCTAACGATCGCAATCACTTTCAGAATCTGCGAAATATATTCTAGTTTCATAATAACACCATCGGGAAGTTTGCACGTTGAACCATTTGGCCCGGGGGGCCTTTTTACGCAGACCTTCGGCAGCCGTTCCTACGCTCCGAAAATTTTTTTCGAGTTTCACATGCCCATCTTCAAACGACGATTCCAAAGCAACTAAAAGAGCCTAAAGATCGCAATCACTTTCAGAATCTGCCAAATATATTCTAGTTTCATAATAAAACAATCGGGAAGTTTGCACGTTGAACCATTTGGCCAGGGTGGCCTTTTTACGCAGACCTTCGGCAGCCGTTCCTACGCTCCGAAAATTTTTTTCGAGTTTCACATGCCCATCTTCAAACGACGATTCCCAAGCAACTAAAAGAGCCTAACGATCGCAATCACTTTCAGAATCTGCCAAATATATTCTAGTTTCATAATAACACCATCGGGAAGTTTGCACGTTGAACCATTTGGCCCGGGGGGCCTTTTTACGCAGACCTTCGGCAGCCGTTCCTATGCTCCGAAAATTTTTTTCGAGTTTCACATGCCCATCTTCAAACGACGATTCCAAAGCAACTAAAAGAGCCTAAAGATCGCAATCACTTTCAGAATCTGCCAAATATATTCTAGTTTCATAATAAAACAATCGGGAAGTTTGCACGTTGAACCATTTGGCCAGGGGGGCCTTTTTACGCAGACCTTCGGCAGCCGTTCCTACGCTCCGAAAATTTTTTTCGAGTTTCACATGCCCATCTTCAAACGACGATTCCCAAGCAACTAAAAGAGCCTAACGATCGCAATCACTTTCAGAATCTGCGAAATATATTCTAGTTTCATAATAACACCATCGGGAAGTTTGCACGTTGAACCATTTGGCCCGGGGGGCCTTTTTACGCAGACCTTCGGCAGCCGTTCCTACGCTCCGAAAATTTTTTTCGAGTTTCACATGCCCATCTTCAAACGACGATTCCAAAGCAACTAAAAGAGCCTAAAGATCGCAATCACTTTCAGAATCTGCCAAATATATTCTAGTTTCATAATAAAACAATCGGGAAGTTTGCACGTTGAACCATTTGGCCAGGGGGGCCTTTTTACGCAGACCTTCGGCAGCCGTTCCTACGCTCCGAAAATTTTTTTCGAGTTTCACATGCCCATGTTCAAACGACGATTCCCAAGCAACTAAAAGAGCCTAACGATCGCAATCACTTTCAGAATCTGCGAAATATATTCTAGTTTCATAATAACACCATCGGGAAGTTTGCACTTTGAACCATTTGGCCCGGGGGGCCTTTTTACGCAGACCTTCCGCAGCCGTTCCTACGCTCCGAAAATTTTTTTCGAGTTTCACATGCCCATCTTCAAACGACGATTCCAAAGCAACTAAAAGAGCCTAAAGATCGCAATCACTTTCAGAATCTGCCAAATATATTCTAGTTTCATAATAAAACAATCGGGAAGTTTGCACGTTGAACCATTTGGCCAGGGGGGCCTTTTTACGCAGACCTTCGGCAGCCGTTCCTACGCTCCGAAATTTTTTTTCGAGTTTCACATGCCCATCTTCAAACGACGATTCCCAAGCAACTAAAAGAGCCTAACGATCGCAATCACTTTCAGAATCTGCGAAATATATTCTAGTTTCATAATAACACCATCGGGAAGTTTGCACGTTGAACCATTTGGCCCGGGGGGCCTTTTTACGCAGACCTTCGGCAGCCGTTCCTACGCTCCGAAAATTTTTTTCGAGTTTCACATGCCCATCTTCAAACGACGATTCCAAAGCAACTAAAAGAGCCTAAAGATCGCAATCACTTTCAGAATCTGCCAAATATATTCTAGTTTCATAATAAAACAATCGGGAAGTTTGCACGTTGAACCATTTGGCCAGGGGGCCTTTTTACGCAGACCTTCGGCAGCCGTTCCTACGCTCCGAAAATTTTTTTCGAGTTTCACATGCCCATCTTCAAACGACGATTCCCAAGCAACTAAAAGAGCCTAACAATCGCAATCACTTTCAGAATCTGCGAAATATATTCTAGTTTCATAATAACACCATCGGGAAGTTTGCACGTTGAACCATTTGGCCCGGGGGGCCTTTTTACGCAGACCTTCGGCAGCCGTTCCTACGCTCCGAAAATTTTTTTCGAGTTTCACATGCCCATCTTCAAACGACGATTCCAAAGCAACTAAAAGAGCCTAAAGATCGCAATCACTTTCAGAATCTGCCAAATATATTCTAGTTTCATAATAAAACAATCGGGAAGTTTGCACGTTGAACCATTTGGCCAGGGGGGCCTTTTTACGCAGACCTACGGCAGCCGTTCCTACGCTCCGAAAATTTTTTTCGAGTTTCACATGCCCATCTTCAAACGACGATTCCCAAGCAACTAAAAGAGCCTAACGATCGCAATCACTTTCAGAATCTGCGAAATATATTCTAGTTTCATAATAACACCATCGGGAAGTTTGCACGTTGAACCATTTGGCCCGGGGGGCCTTTTTACGCAGACCTTCGGCAGCCGTTCCTACGCTCCGAAAATTTTTTTCGAGTTTCACATGCCCATCTTCAAACGACGATTCCAAAGCAACTAAAAGAGCCTAAAGATCGCAATCACTTTCAGAATCTGCCAAATATATTCTAGTTTCATAATAAAACAATCGGGAAGTTTGCACGTTGAACCATTTGGCCAGGGGGGCCTTTTTACGCAGACCTTCGGCAGCCGTTCCTACGCTCCGAAAATTTTTTTCGAGTTTCACATGCCCATCTTCAAACGACGATTCCCAAGCAACTAAAAGAGCCTAACGATCGCAATCACTTTCAGAATCTGCGAAATATATTCTAGTTTCATAATAACTCCATCGGGAAGTTTGCACGTTGAACCATTTGGCCCGGGGGGCCTTTTTACGCAGACCTTCGGCAGCCGTTCCTACGCTCCGAAAATTTTTTTCGAGTTTCACATGCCCATCTTCAAACGACGATTCCAAAGCAACTAAAAGAGCCTAAAGATCGCAATCACTTTCAGAATCTGCCAAATATATTCTAGTTTCATAATAAAACAATCGGGAAGTTTGCACGTTGAACCATTTGGCCAGGGTGGCCTTTTTACGCAGACCTTCGGCAGCCGTTCCTACGCTCCGAAAATTTTTTTCGAGTTTCACATGCCCATCTTCAAACGACGATTCCCAAGCAACTAAAAGAGCCTAACGATCGCAATCACTTTCAGAATCTGCCAAATATATTCTAGTTTCATAATAACACCATCGGGAAGTTTGCACGTTGAACCATTTGGCCCGGGGGGCCTTTTTACGCAGACCTTCGGCAGCCGTTCCTATGCTCCGAAAATTTTTTTCGAGTTTCACATGCCCATCTTCAAACGACGATTCCAAAGCAACTAAAAGAGCCTAAAGATCGCAATCACTTTCAGAATCTGCCAAATATATTCTAGTTTCATAATAAAACAATCGGGAAGTTTGCACGTTGAACCATTTGGCCAGGGGGGCCTTTTTACGCAGACCTTCGGCAGCCGTTCCTACGCTCCGAAAATTTTTTTCGAGTTTCACATGCCCATCTTCAAACGACGATTCCCAAGCAACTAAAAGAGCCTAACGATCGCAATCACTTTCAGAATCTGCGAAATATATTCTAGTTTCATAATAACACCATCGGGAAGTTTGCACGTTGAACCATTTGGCCCGGGGGGCCTTTTTACGCAGACCTTCGGCAGCCGTTCCTACGCTCCGAAAATTTTTTTCGAGTTTCACATGCCCATCTTCAAACGACGATTCCAAAGCAACTAAAAGAGCCTAAAGATCGCAATCACTTTCAGAATCTGCCAAATATATTCTAGTTTCATAATAAAACAATCGGGAAGTTTGCACGTTGAACCATTTGGCCAGGGGGGCCTTTTTACGCAGACCTTCGGCAGCCGTTCCTACGCTCCGAAAATTTTTTTCGAGTTTCACATGCCCATGTTCAAACGACGATTCCCAAGCAACTAAAAGAGCCTAACGATCGCAATCACTTTCAGAATCTGCGAAATATATTCTAGTTTCATAATAACACCATCGGGAAGTTTGCACTTTGAACCATTTGGCCCGGGGGGCCTTTTTACGCAGACCTTCCGCAGCCGTTCCTACGCTCCGAAAATTTTTTTCGAGTTTCACATGCCCATCTTCAAACGACGATTCCAAAGCAACTAAAAGAGCCTAAAGATCGCAATCACTTTCAGAATCTGCCAAATATATTCTAGTTTCATAATAAAACAATCGGGAAGTTTGCACGTTGAACCATTTGGCCAGGGGGGCCTTTTTACGCAGACCTTCGGCAGCCGTTCCTACGCTCCGAAATTTTTTTTCGAGTTTCACATGCCCATCTTCAAACGACGATTCCCAAGCAACTAAAAGAGCCTAACGATCGCAATCACTTTCAGAATCTGCGAAATATATTCTAGTTTCATAATAACACCATCGGGAAGTTTGCACGTTGAACCATTTGGCCCGGGGGGCCTTTTTACGCAGACCTTCGGCAGCCGTTCCTACGCTCCGAAAATTTTTTTCGAGTTTCACATGCCCATCTTCAAACGACGATTCCAAAGCAACTAAAAGAGCCTAAAGATCGCAATCACTTTCAGAATCTGCCAAATATATTCTAGTTTCATAATAAAACAATCGGGAAGTTTGCACGTTGAACCATTTGGCCAGGGGGCCTTTTTACGCAGACCTTCGGCAGCCGTTCCTACGCTCCGAAAATTTTTTTCGAGTTTCACATGCCCATCTTCAAACGACGATTCCCAAGCAACTAAAAGAGCCTAACAATCGCAATCACTTTCAGAATCTGCGAAATATATTCTAGTTTCATAATAACACCATCGGGAAGTTTGCACGTTGAACCATTTGGCCCGGGGGGCCTTTTTACGCAGACCTTCGGCAGCCGTTCCTACGCTCCGAAAATTTTTTTCGAGTTTCACATGCCCATCTTCAAACGACGATTCCAAAGCAACTAAAAGAGCCTAAAGATCGCAATCACTTTCAGAATCTGCCAAATATATTCTAGTTTCATAATAAAACAATCGGGAAGTTTGCACGTTGAACCATTTGGCCAGGGGGGCCTTTTTACGCAGACCTACGGCAGCCGTTCCTACGCTCCGAAAATTTTTTTCGAGTTTCACATGCCCATCTTCAAACGACGATTCCCAAGCAACTAAAAGAGCCTAACGATCGCAATCACTTTCAGAATCTGCGAAATATATTCTAGTTTCATAATAACACCATCGGGAAGTTTGCACGTTGAACCATTTGGCCCGGGGGGCTTTTTTACGCAGACCTTCGGCAGCCGTTCCTACGCTCCGAAAATTTTTTTCGAGTTTCACATGCCCATCTTCAAACGACGATTCCAAAGCAACTAAAAGAGCCTAAAGATCGCAATCACTTTCAGAATCTGCCAAATATATTCTAGTTTCATAATAAAACAATCGGGAAGTTTGCACGTTGAACCATTTGGCCAGGGGGGCCTTTTTACGCAGACCTTCGGCAGCCGTTCCTACGCTCCGAAAATTTTTTTCGAGTTTCACATGCCCATCTTCAAACGACGATTCCCAAGCAACTAAAAGAGCCTAACGATCGCAATCACTTTCAGAATCTGCGAAATATATTCTAGTTTCATAATAACTCCATCGGGAAGTTTGCACGTTGAACCATTTGGCCCGGGGGGCCTTTTTACGCAGACCTTCGGCAGCCGTTCCTACGCTCCGAAAATTTTTTTCGAGTTTCACATGCCCATCTTCAAACGACGATTCCAAAGCAACTAAAAGAGCCTAAAGATCGCAATCACTTTCAGAATCTGCCAAATATATTCTAGTTTCATAATAAAACAATCGGGAAGTTTGCACGTTGAACCATTTGGCCAGGGGGGCCTTTTTACGCAGACCTTCGGCAGCCGTTCCTACGCTCCGAAAATTTTTTTCGAGTTTCACATGCCCATCTTCAAACGACGATTCCCAAGCAACTAAAAGAGCCTAACGATCGCAATCACTTTCAGAATCTGCGAAATATATTCTAGTTTCATAATAACACCATCGGGAAGTTTGCACGTTGAACCATTTGGCCCGGGGGGCCTTTTTACGCAGACCTTCGGCAGCCGTTCCTACGCTCCGAAAATTTTTTTCGAGTTTCACATGCCCATCTTCAAACGACGATTCCAAAGCAACTAAATGAGCCTAAAGATCGCAATCACTTTGAGAATCTGCCAAATATATTCTAGTTTCATAATAAAACAATCGGGAAGTTTGCACGTTGAACCATTTGGCCAGGGGGGCCTTTTTACGCAGACCTTCGGCAGCCGTTCCTACGCTCCGAAAATTTTTTTCGAGTTTCACATGCCCATCTTCAAACGACGATTCCCAAGCAACTAAAAGAGCCTAACGATCGCAATCACTTTCAGAATCTGCGAAATATATTCTAGTTTCATAATAACACCATCGGGAAGTTTGCACGTTGAACCATTTGGCCCGGGGGGCCTTTTTACGCAGACCTTCGGCAGCCGTTCCTACGCTCCGAAAATTATTTTCGAGTTTCACATGCCCATCTTCAAACGACGATTCCAAAGCAACTAAAAGAGCCTAAAGATCGCAATCACTTTCAGAATCTGCCAAATATATTCTAGTTTCATAATAAAACAATCGGGAAGTTTGCACGTTGAACCATTTGGCCAGGGGGGCCTTTTTACGCAGACCTTCGGCAGCCGTTCCTACGCTCCGAAAATTTTTTTCGAGTTTCACATGCCCATCTTCAAACGACGATTCCAAAGCAACTAAAAGAGCCTAAAGATCGCAATCACTTTCAGAATCTGCCAAATATATTCTAGTTTCATAATAAAACAATCGGGAAGTTTGCACGTTGAACCATTTGGCCAGGGGGGCCTTTTTACGCAGACCTTCGGCAGCCGTTCCTACGCTCCGAAAATTTTTTTCGAGTTTCACATGCCCATCTTCAAACGACGATTCCCAAGCAACTAAAAGAGCCTAACGATCGCAATCACTTTCAGAATCTGCGAAATATATTCTAGTTTCATAATAACTCCATCGGGAAGTTTGCACGTTGAACCATTTGGCCCGGGGGGCCTTTTTACGCAGACCTTCGGCAGCCGTTCCTACGCTCCGAAAATTTTTTTCGAGTTTCACATGCCCATCTTCAAACGACGATTCCAAAGCAACTAAAAGAGCCTAAAGATCGCAATCACTTTCAGAATCTGCCAAATATATTCTAGTTTCATAATAAAACAATCGGGAAGTTTGCACGTTGAACCATTTGGCCAGGGGGGCCTTTTTACGCAGACCTTCGGCAGCCGTTCCTACGCTCCGAAAATTTTTTTCGAGTTTCACATGCCCATCTTCAAACGACGATTCCCAAGCAACTAAAAGAGCCTAACGATCGCAATCACTTTCAGAATCTGCGAAATATATTCTAGTTTCATAATAACACCATCGGGAAGTTTGCACGTTGAACCATTTGGCCCGGGGGGCCTTTTTACGCAGACCTTCGGCAGCCGTTCCTACGCTCCGAAAATTTTTTTCGAGTTTCACATGCCCATCTTCAAACGACGATTCCAAACCAACTAAATGAGCCTAAAGATCGCAATCACTTTGAGAATCTGCCAAATATATTCTAGTTTCATAATAAAACAATCGGGAAGTTTGCACGTTGAACCATTTGGCCAGGGGGGCCTTTTTACACAGACCTTCGGCAGCCGTTCCTACGCTCCGAAAATTTTTTTCGAGTTTCACATGCCCATCTTCAAACGACGATTCCCAAGCAACTAAAAGAGCCTAACGATCGCAATCACTTTCAGAATCTGCCAAATATATTCTAGTTTCATAATAAAACAATCGGGAAGATTGCACGTTGAACCATTTGGCCAGGGGGGCCTTTTTACGCAGACCTTCGGCAGCCGTTCCTACGCTCCGAAAATTTTTTTCGAGTTTCACATGCCCATCTTCAAACGACGATTCCCAAGCAACTAAAAGAGCCTAACGATCGCAATCACTTTCAGAATCTGCGAAATATATTCTAGTTTCATAATAACACCATCGGGAAGTTTGCACGTTGAACCATTTGGCCCGGGGGGCATTTTTACGCAGACCTTCGGCAGCCGTTCCTACGCTCCGAAAATTTTTTTCGAGTTTCACATGCCCATCTTCAAACGACGATTCCAAAGCAACTAAAAGAGCCTAAAGATCGCAATCACTTTCAGAATCTGCCAAATATATTCTAGTTTCATAATAAAACAATCGGGAAGTTTGCACGTTGAACCATTTGGCCAGGGGGGCCTTTTTACGCAGACCTTCGGCAGCCGTTCCTACGCTCCGAAATTTTTTTTCGAGTTTCACATGCCCATCTTCAAACGACGATTCCCAAGCAACTAAAAGAGCCTAACGATCGCAATCACTTTCAGAATCTGCGAAATATATTCTAGTTTCATAATAACACCATCGGGAAGTTTGCACGTTGAACCATTTGGCCCGGGGGGCCTTTTTACGCAGACCTTCGGCAGCCGTTCCTACGCTCCGAAAATTTTTTTCGAGTTTCACATGCCCATCTTCAAACGACGATTCCAAAGCAACTAAAAGAGCCTAAAGATCGCAATCACTTTCAGAATCTGCCAAATATATTCTAGTTTCATAATAAAACAATCGGGAAGTTTGCACGTTGAACCATTTGGCCAGGGGGGCCTTTTTACGCAGACCTTCGGCAGCCGTTCCTACGCTCCGAAAATTTTTTTCGAGTTTCACATGCCCATCTTCAAACGACGATTCCCAAGCAACTAAAAGAGCCTAACGATCGCAATCACTTTCAGAATCTGCGAAATATATTCTAGTTTCATAATAACACCATCGGGAAGTTTGCACGTTGAACCATTTGGCCCGGGGGGCCTTTTTACGCAGACCTTCGGCAGCCGTTCCTACGCTCCGAAAATTTTTTTCGAGTTTCACATGCCCATCTTCAAACGACGATTCCAAACCAACTAAATGAGCCTAAAGATCGCAATCACTTTGAGAATCTGCCAAATATATTCTAGTTTCATAATAAAACAATCGGGAAGTTTGCACGTTGAACCATTTGGCCAGGGGGGCCTTTTTACACAGACCTTCGGCAGCCGTTCCTACGCTCCGAAAATTTTTTTCGAGTTTCACATGCCCATCTTCAAACGACGATTCCCAAGCAACTAAAAGAGCCTAACGATCGCAATCACTTTCAGAATCTGCCAAATATATTCTAGTTTCATAATAAAACAATCGGGAAGATTGCACGTTGAACCATTTGGCCAGGGGGGCCTTTTTACGCAGACCTTCGGCAGCCGTTCCTACGCTCCGAAAATTTTTTTCGAGTTTCACATGCCCATCTTCAAACGACGATTCCCAAGCAACTAAAAGAGCCTAACGATCGCAATCACTTTCAGAATCTGCGAAATATATTCTAGTTTCATAATAACACCATCGGGAAGTTTGCACGTTGAACCATTTGGCCCGGGGGGCATTTTTACGCAGACCTTCGGCAGCCGTTCCTACGCTCCGAAAATTTTTTTCGAGTTTCACATGCCCATCTTCAAACGACGATTCCAAAGCAACTAAAAGAGCCTAAAGATCGCAATCACTTTCAGAATCTGCCAAATATATTCTAGTTTCATAATAAAACAATCGGGAAGTTTGCACGTTGAACCATTTGGCCAGGGGGGCCTTTTTACGCAGACCTTCGGCAGCCGTTCCTACGCTCCGAAATTTTTTTTCGAGTTTCACATGCCCATCTTCAAACGACGATTCCCAAGCAACTAAAAGAGCCTAACGATCGCAATCACTTTCAGAATCTGCGAAATATATTCTAGTTTCATAATAACACCATCGGGAAGTTTGCACGTTGAACCATTTGGCCCGGGGGGCCTTTTTACGCAGACCTTCGGCAGCCGTTCCTACGCTCCGAAAATTTTTTTCGAGTTTCACATGCCCATCTTCAAACGACGATTCCAAAGCAACTAAAAGAGCCTAAAGATCGCAATCACTTTCAGAATCTGCCAAATATATTCTAGTTTCATAATAAAACAATCGGGAAGTTTGCACGTTGAACCATTTGGCCAGGGGGGCCTTTTTACGCAGACCTTCGGCAGCCGTTCCTACGCTCCGAAAATTTTTTTCGAGTTTCACATGCCCATCTTCAAACGACGATTCCCAAGCAACTAAAAGAGCCTAACGATCGCAATCACTTTCAGAATCTGCGAAATATATTCTAGTTTCATAATAACACCATCGGGAAGTTTGCACGTTGAACCATTTGGCCCGGGGGGCCTTTTTACGCAGACCTTCGGCAGCCGTTCCTACGCTCCGAAAATTTTTTTCGAGTTTCACATGCCCATCTTCAAACGACGATTCCAAAGCAACTAAAAGAGCCTAAAGATCGCAATCACTTTCAGAATCTGCCAAATATATTCTAGTTTCATAATAAAACAATCGGGAAGTTTGCACGTTGAACCATTTGGCCAGGGGGGCCTTTTTACGCAGACCTTCGGCAGCCGTTCCTACGCTCCGAAAATTTTTTTCGAGTTTCACATGCCCATCTTCAAACGACGATTCCCAAGCAACTAAAAGAGCCTAACGATCGCAATCACTTTCAGAATCTGCGAAATATATTCTAGTTTCATAATAACACCATCGGGAAGTTTGCACGTTGAACCATTTGGCCCGGGGGGCTTTTTTACGCAGACCTTCGGCAGCCGTTCCTACGCTCCGAAAATTTTTTTCGAGTTTCACATGCCCATCTTCAAACGACGATTCCAAAGCAACTAAAAGCGCCTAAAGATCGCAATCACTTTCAGAATCTGCCAAATATATTCTAGTTTCATAATAAAACAATCGGGAAGTTTGCACGTTGAACCATTTGGCCAGGGGGGCCTTTTTACGCAGACCTTCGGCAGCCGTTCCTACGCTCCGAAAATTTTTTTCGAGTTTCACATGCCCATCTTCAAACGACGATTCCCAAGCAACTAAAAGAGCCTAACGATCGCAATCACTTTCAGAATCTGCGAAATATATTCTAGTTTCATAATAAAACCATCGGGAAGTTTGCACGTTGAACCATTTGGCCCGGGGGGCCTTTTTACGCAGACCTTCGGCAGCCGTTCCTATGCTCCGAAATTTTTTTTCGAGTTTCACATGCCCATCTTCAAACGACGATTCCAAAGCAACTAAAAGAGCCTAAAGATCGCAATCACTTTCAGAATGTGCCAAATATATTCTAGTTTCATAATAAAACAATCGGGAAGTTTGCACGTTGAACCATTTGGCCAGGGGGGCCTTTTTACGCAGACCTTCGGCAGCCGTTCCTACGCTCCGAAAATTTTTTTCGAGTTTCACATGCCCATCTTCAAACGACGATTCCCAAGCAACTAAAAGAGCCTAACGATCGCAATCACTTTCAGAATCTGCGAAATATATTCTAGTTTCATAATAACACCATCGGGAAGTTTGCACGTTGAACCATTTGGCCCGGGGGGCTTTTTTACGCAGACCTTCGGCAGCCGTTCCTACGCTCCGAAAATTTTTTTCGAGTTTCACATGCCCATCTTCAAACGACGATTCCAAAGCAACTAAAAGCGCCTAAAGATCGCAATCACTTTCAGAATCTGCCAAATATATTCTAGTTTCATAATAAAACAATCGGGAAGTTTGCACGTTGAACCATTTGGCCAGGGGGGCCTTTTTACGCAGACCTTCGGCAGCCGTTCCTACGCTCCGAAAATTTTTTTCGAGTTTCACATGCCCATCTTCAAACGACGATTCCCAAGCAACTAAAAGAGCCTAACGATCGCAATCACTTCCAGAATCTGCGAAATATATTCTAGTTTCATAATAACACCATCGGGAAGTTTGCACGTTGAACCATTTGGCCCGGGGGGCCTTTTTACGCAGACCTTCGGCAGCCGTTCCTACGCTCCGAAATTTTTTTTCGAGTTTCACATGCCCATCTTCAAACGACGATTCCAAAGCAACTAAAAGAGCCTAAAGATCGCAATCACTTTCAGAATGTGCCAAATATATTCTAGTTTCATAATAAAACAATCGGGAAGTTTGCACGTTGAACCATTTGGCCAGGGGGGCCTTTTTACGCAGACCTTCGGCAGCCGTTCCTACGCTCCGAAAATTTTTTTCGAGTTTCACATGCCCATCTTCAAACGACGATTCCCAAGCAACTAAAAGAGCCTAACGATCGCAATCACTTTCAGAGTCTGCGAAATATATTCTAGTTTCATAATAACACCATCGGGAAGTTTGCACGTTGAACCATTTGGCCCGGGGGGCCTTTTTACGCAGACCTTCGGCAGCCGTTCCTACGCTCCGAAAATTTTTTTCGAGTTTCACATGCCCATCTTCAAACGACGATTCCCAAGCAACTAAAAGAGCCTAACGATCGCAATCACTTTCAGAATCTGCGAAATATATTCTAGTTTCATAATAACACCATCGGGAAGTTTGCACGTTGAACCATTTGGCCCGGGGGGCTTTTTTACGCAGACCTTCGGCAGCCGTTCCTACGCTCCGAAAATTTTTTTCGAGTTTCACATGCCCATCTTCAAACGACGATTCCAAAGCAACTAAAAGCGCCTAAAGATCGCAATCACTTTCAGAATCTGCCAAATATATTCTAGTTTCATAATAAAACAATCGGGAAGTTTGCACGTTGAACCATTTGGCCAGGGGGGCCTTTTTACGCAGACCTTCGGCAGCCGTTCCTACGCTCCGAAAATTTTTTTCGAGTTTCACATGCCCATCTTCAAACGACGATTCCCAAGCAACTAAAAGAGCCTAACGATCGCAATCACTTTCAGAATCTGCGAAATATATTCTAGTTTCATAATAACACCATCGGGAAGTTTGCACGTTGAACCATTTGGCCCGGGGGGCCTTTTTACGCAGACCTTCGGCAGCCGTTCCTACGCTCCGAAATTTTTTTTCGAGTTTCACATGCCCATCTTCAAACGACGATTCCAAAGCAACTAAAAGAGCCTAAAGATCGCAATCACTTTCAGAATGTGCCAAATATATTCTAGTTTCATAATAAAACAATCGGGAAGTTTGCACGTTGAACCATTTGGCCAGGGGGGCCTTTTTACGCAGACCTTCGGCAGCCGTTCCTACGCTCCGAAAATTTTTTTCGAGTTTCACATGCCCATCTTCAAACGACGATTCCCAAGCAACTAAAAGAGCCTAACGATCGCAATCACTTTCAGAATCTGCGAAATATATTCTAGTTTCATAATAACACCATCGGGAAGTTTGCACGTTGAACCATTTGGCCCGGGGGGCCTTTTTACGCAGACCTTCGGCAGCCGTTCCTACGCTCCGAAAATTTTTTTCGAGTTTCACATGCCCATCTTCAAACGACGATTCCAAAGCAACTAAAAGAGCCTAAAGATCGCAATCACTTTCAGAATCTGCCAAATATATTCTAGTTTCATAATAAAACAATCGGGAAGTTTGCACGTTGAACCATTTGGCCAGGGGGCCTTTTTACGCAGACCTTCGGCAGCCGTTCCTACGCTCCGAAAATTTTTTTCGAGTTTCACATGCCCATCTTCAAACGACGATTCCCAAGCAACTAAAAGAGCCTAACGATCGCAATCACTTTCAGAATCTGCGAAATATATTCTAGTTTCATAATAACACCATCGGGAAGTTTGCAGGTTGAACCATTTGGCCCGGGGGGCCTTTTTACGCAGACCTTCGGCAGCCGTTCCTACGCTCCGAAAATTTTTTTCGAGTTTCACATGCCCATCTTCAAACGACGATTCCAAAGCAACTAAAAGAGCCTAAAGATCGCAATCACTTTCAGAATCTGCCAAATACGAGGGTGAATCAAATATAAACGAGACTTATTTTTTAAAATATTTATTTTGATTTTAAACGCACAAACAATCATAGTTTATTTTTCTACATAATCTCCTGATTTAGAAACACATTTTTCCCAGCGTATAGGTAATTTTTTAATTCCTTCCAGGTAAAAAGAGTCAGGTCGTGTTTGTAGCCAATTGCGCACATATGCTTCAACTTCATTATCGCTGTGGAATTTTTGCCCTCCCAAAGCTTCCTTGAGAGGACCAAAGACATGGAAGTCGCAGGGAGACAGGTCTGGACTGTATGGAGGGTGTTCCAGTGTCTCCCAACCCAGTTGCTCCAATTTTTGTACGGTCAGGGCTGCTGTATGGGGGCGAGCATTGTCATGGAGGAGAATCACTTTTCTCATCGGAAGGTCTCGTCTTTTGCAATATCCGAAGTTGTTAGACGCCTATCACCTTCAACAAGTTGACGAACACTGTCGATGTTGCCCGCTGTAATGCTGGTGCGGGGTCTGCGGTCATGGCTCTCATTTTCAACACGTTCACGGCCCTCCACGAACTGTTTATGCCAAGCAAACACTCTAGTACGCGACAGCGTCTCTTCCCCGAACTGTGCAGTCAATCTTCTCAAGATTTCGGCCGGTTTTACACCTTCTGCAGCTAAAAACTTGATAACAATACGTTGCGCAATAGAGGGAGGTACCTCCTGCTCGGACATCGTAACGATGGACACTGAGCGAGTCTATGATGATGAGTCACGTGCTTCCCCCACTCCTGACAAACCAAACTAACAGCCAATAATAGCGGAACGTTCTTCCATCACTATTGCGCGCGCAGGTCCAAAAGTCTCGTTTATATTTGATTCACCCTCGTATATTCTAGTTTCATAATAAAACAATCGGGAAGTTTGCACGTTGAACCATTTGGCCAGGGGGGCCTTTTTACGCAGGCCTTCGGCAGCCGTTCCTACGCTCCGAAAATTTTTTTCGAGTTTCACATGCCCATCTTCAAACGACGATTCCCAAGCAACTAAAAGAGCCTAACGATCGCAATCACTTTCAGAATCTGCGAAATATATTCTAGTTTCATAATAACACCATCGGGAAGTTTGCACGTTGAACCATTTGGCCCGGGGGGCCTTTTTACGCAGACCTTCGGCAGCCGTTCCTACGCTCCGAAATTTTTTTTCGAGTTTCACATGCCCATCTTCAAACGACGATTCCAAAGCAACTAAAAGAGCCTAAAGATCGCAATCACTTTCAGAATGTGCCAAATATATTCTAGTTTCATAATAAAACAATCGGGAAGTTTGCACGTTGAACCATTTGGCCAGGGGGGCCTTTTTACGCAGACCTTTGGCAGCCGTTCCTACGCTCCGAAAATTTTTTTCGAGTTTCACATGCCCATCTTCAAACGACGATTCCCAAGCAACTAAAAGAGCCTAACGATCGCAATCACTTTCAGAATCTGCGAAATATATTCTAGTTTCATAATAACACCATCGGGAAGTTTGCACGTTGAACCATTTGGCCCGGGGGGCCTTTTTACGCAGACCTTCGGCAGCCGTTCCTACGCTCCGAAAATTTTTTTCGAGTTTCACATGCCCATCTTCAAACGACGATTCCCAAGCAACTAAAAGAGCCTAACGATCGCAATCACTTTCAGAATCTGCGAAATATATTCTAGTTTCATAATAACACCATCGGGAAGTTTGCACGTTGAACCATTTGGCCCGGGGGGCTTTTTTACGCAGACCTTCGGCAGCCGTTCCTACGCTCCGAAAATTTTTTTCGAGTTTCACATGCCCATCTTCAAACGACGATTCCAAAGCAACTAAAAGCGCCTAAAGATCGCAATCACTTTCAGAATCTGCCAAATATATTCTAGTTTCATAATAAAACAATCGGGAAGTTTGCACGTTGAACCATTTGGCCAGGGGGGCCTTTTTACGCAGACCTTCGGCAGCCGTTCCTACGCTCCGAAAATTTTTTTCGAGTTTCACATGCCCATCTTCAAACGACGATTCCCAAGCAACTAAAAGAGCCTAACGATCGCAATCACTTTCAGAATCTGCGAAATATATTCTAGTTTCATAATAACACCATCGGGAAGTTTGCACGTTGAACCATTTGGCCCGGGGGGCCTTTTTACGCAGACCTTCGGCAGCCGTTCCTACGCTCCGAAATTTTTTTTCGAGTTTCACATGCCCATCTTCAAACGACGATTCCAAAGCAACTAAAAGAGCCTAAAGATCGCAATCACTTTCAGAATGTGCCAAATATATTCTAGTTTCATAATAAAACAATCGGGAAGTTTGCACGTTGAACCATTTGGCCAGGGGGGCCTTTTTACGCAGACCTTCGGCAGCCGTTCCTACGCTCCGAAAATTTTTTTCGAGTTTCACATGCCCATCTTCAAACGACGATTCCCAAGCAACTAAAAGAGCCTAACGATCGCAATCACTTTCAGAATCTGCGAAATATATTCTAGTTTCATAATAACACCATCGGGAAGTTTGCACGTTGAACCATTTGGCCCGGGGGGCCTTTTTACGCAGACCTTCGGCAGCCGTTCCTACGCTCCGAAAATTTTTTTCGAGTTTCACATGCCCATCTTCAAACGACGATTCCAAAGCAACTAAAAGAGCCTAAAGATCGCAATCACTTTCAGAATCTGCCAAATATATTCTAGTTTCATAATAAAACAATCGGGAAGTTTGCACGTTGAACCATTTGGCCAGGGGGCCTTTTTACGCAGACCTTCGGCAGCCGTTCCTACGCTCCGAAAATTTTTTTCGAGTTTCACATGCCCATCTTCAAACGACGATTCCCAAGCAACTAAAAGAGCCTAACGATCGCAATCACTTTCAGAATCTGCGAAATATATTCTAGTTTCATAATAACACCATCGGGAAGTTTGCACGTTGAACCATTTGGCCCGGGGGGCCTTTTTACGCAGACCTTCGGCAGCCGTTCCTACGCTCCGAAAATTTTTTTCGAGTTTCACATGCCCATCTTCAAACGACGATTCCAAAGCAACTAAAAGAGCCTAAAGATCGCAATCACTTTCAGAATCTGCCAAATATATTCTAGTTTCATAATAAAACAATCGGGAAGTTTGCACGTTGAACCATTTGGCCAGGGGGCCTTTTTACGCAGACCTTCGGCAGCCGTTCCTACGCTCCGAAAAATTTTTTCGAGTTTCACATGCCCATCTTCAAACGACGATTCCCAAGCAACTAAAAGAGCCTAACGATCGCAATCACTTTCAGAATCTGCGAAATATATTCTAGTTTCATAATAACACCATCGGGAAGTTTGCAGGTTGAACCATTTGGCCCGGGGGGCTTTTTTACGCAGACCTTCGGCAGCCGTTCCTACGCTCCGAAAAATTTTTTCGAGTTTCACATGCCCATCTTCAAACGACGATTCCAAAGCAACTAAAAGCGCCTAAAGATCGCAATCACTTTCAGAATCTGCCAAATATATTCTAGGTTCATAATAAAACAATCGGGAAGTTTGCACGTTGAACCATTTGGCCAGGGGGGCCTTTTTACGCAGACCTTCGGCAGCCGTTCCTACGCTCCGAAAATTTTTTTCGAGTTTCACATGCCCATCTTCAAACGACGATTCCCAAGCAACTAAAAGAGCCTAACGATCGCAATCACTTTCAGAATCTGCGAAATATATTCTAGTTTCATAATAACACCATCGGGAAGTTTGCACGTTGAACCATTTGGCCCGGGGGGCCTTTTTACGCAGACCTTCGGCAGCCGTTCCTACGCT
Organism: Salticus scenicus; assembly: GCA_963930645.1. NCBI lineage: Eukaryota > Metazoa > Arthropoda > Arachnida > Araneae > Salticidae > Salticus > Salticus scenicus. The sequence continues at coordinate 76,701 of CAWVNO010000597.1, read as the reverse complement.
CCGAAATTTTTTTTCGAGTTTCACATGCCCATCTTCAAACGACGATTCCAAAGCAACTAAAAGAGCCTAAAGATCGCAATCACTTTCAGAATGTGCCAAATATATTCTAGTTTCATAATAAAACAATCGGGAAGTTTGCACGTTGAACCATTTGGCCAGGGGGGCCTTTTTACGCAGACCTTCGGCAGCCGTTCCTACGCTCCGAAAATTTTTTTCGAGTTTCACATGCCCATCTTCAAACGACGATTCCCAAGCAACTAAAAGAGCCTAACGATCGCAATCACTTTCAGAATCTGCGAAATATATTCTAGTTTCATAATAACACCATCGGGAAGTTTGCACGTTGAACCATTTGGCCCGGGGGGCCTTTTTACGCAGACCTTCGGCAGCCGTTCCTACGCTCCGAAAATTTTTTTCGAGTTTCACATGCCCATCTTCAAACGACGATTCCAAAGCAACTAAAAGAGCCTAAAGATCGCAATCACTTTCAGAATCTGCCAAATATATTCTAGTTTCATAATAAAACAATCGGGAAGTTTGCACGTTGAACCATTTGGCCAGGGGGCCTTTTTACGCAGACCTTCGGCAGCCGTTCCTACGCTCCGAAAATTTTTTTCGAGTTTCACATGCCCATCTTCAAACGACGATTCCCAAGCAACTAAAAGAGCCTAACGATCGCAATCACTTTCAGAATCTGCGAAATATATTCTAGTTTCATAATAACACCATCGGGAAGTTTGCAGGTTGAACCATTTGGCCCGGGGGGCCTTTTTACGCAGACCTTCGGCAGCCGTTCCTACGCTCCGAAAATTTTTTTCGAGTTTCACATGCCCATCTTCAAACGACGATTCCAAAGCAACTAAAAGAGCCTAAAGATCGCAATCACTTTCAGAATCTGCCAAATATATTCTAGTTTCATAATAAAACAATCGGGAAGTTTGCACGTTGAACCATTTGGCCAGGGGGGCCTTTTTACGCAGGCCTTCGGCAGCCGTTCCTACGCTCCGAAAATTTTTTTCGAGTTTCACATGCCCATCTTCAAACGACGATTCCCAAGCAACTAAAAGAGCCTAACGATCGCAATCACTTTCAGAATCTGCGAAATATATTCTAGTTTCATAATAACACCATCGGGAAGTTTGCACGTTGAACCATTTGGCCCGGGGGGCCTTTTTACGCAGACCTTCGGCAGCCGTTCCTACGCTCCGAAAATTTTTTTCGAGTTTCACATGCCCATCTTCAAACGACGATTCCAAAGCAACTAAAAGAGCCTAAAGATCGCAATCACTTTCAGAATCTGCCAAATATATTCTAGTTTCATAATAAAACAATCGGGAAGTTTGCACGTTGAACCATTTGGCCAGGGTGGCCTTTTTACGCAGACCTTCGGCAGCCGTTCCTACGCTCCGAAAATTTTTTTCGAGTTTCACATGCCCATCTTCAAACGACGATTCCCAAGCAACTAAAAGAGCCTAACGATCGCAATCACTTTCAGAATCTGCCAAATATATTCTAGTTTCATAATAACACCATCGGGAAGTTTGCACGTTGAACCATTTGGCCCGGGGGGCCTTTTTACGCAGACCTTCGGCAGCCGTTCCTATTCTCCGAAAATTTTTTTCGAGTTTCACATGCCCATCTTCAAACGACGATTCCAAAGCAACTAAAAGAGCCTAAAGATCGCAATCACTTTCAGAATCTGCCAAATATATTCTAGTTTCATAATAAAACAATCGGGAAGTTTGCACGTTGAACCATTTGGCCAGGGGGGCCTTTTTACGCAGACCTTCGGCAGCCGTTCCTACGCTCCGAAAATTTTTTTCGAGTTTCACATGCCCATCTTCAAACGACGATTCCCAAGCAACTAAAAGAGCCTAACGATCGCAATCACTTTCAGAATCTGCGAAATATATTCTAGTTTCATAATAACACCATCGGGAAGTTTGCACGTTGAACCATTTGGCCCGGGGGGCCTTTTTACGCAGACCTTCGGCAGCCGTTCCTACGCTCCGAAAATTTTTTTCGAGTTTCACATGCCCATCTTCAAACGACGATTCCAAAGCAACTAAAAGAGCCTAAAGATCGCAATCACTTTCAGAATCTGCCAAATATATTCTAGTTTCATAATAAAACAATCGGGAAGTTTGCACGTTGAACCATTTGGCCAGGGGGGCCTTTTTACGCAGACCTTCGGCAGCCGTTCCTACGCTCCGAAAATTTTTTTCGAGTTTCACATGCCCATCTTCAAACGACGATTCCCAAGCAACTAAAAGAGCCTAACGATCGCAATCACTTTCAGAATCTGCGAAATATATTCTAGTTTCATAATAACTCCATCGGGAAGTTTGCACGTTGAACCATTTGGCCCGGGGGGCCTTTTTACGCAGACCTTCGGCAGCCGTTCCTACGCTCCGAAAATTTTTTTCGAGTTTCACATGCCCATCTTCAAACGACGATTCCAAAGCAACTAAAAGAGCCTAAAGATCGCAATCACTTTCAGAATCTGCCAAATATATTCTAGTTTCATAATAAAACAATCGGGAAGTTTGCACGTTGAACCATTTGGCCAGGGTGGCCTTTTTACGCAGACCTTCGGCAGCCGTTCCTACGCTCCGAAATTTTTTTTCGAGTTTCACATGCCCATCTTCAAACGACGATTCCCAAGCAACTAAAAGAGCCTAACGATCGCAATCACTTTCAGAATCTGCCAAATATATTCTAGTTTCATAATAACACCATCGGGAAGTTTGCACGTTGAACCATTTGGCCCGGGGGGCCTTTTTACGCAGACCTTCGGCAGCCGTTCCTATGCTCCGAAAATTTTTTTCGAGTTTCACATGCCCATCTTCAAACGACGATTCCAAAGCAACTAAAAGAGCCTAAAGATCGCAATCACTTTCAGAATCTGCCAAATATATTCTAGTTTCATAATAAAACAATCGGGAAGTTTGCACGTTGAACCATTTGGCCAGGGGGGCCTTTTTACGCAGACCTTCGGCAGCCGTTCCTACGCTCCGAAAATTTTTTTCGAGTTTCACATGCCCATCTTCAAACGACGATTCCCAAGCAACTAAAAGAGCCTAACGATCGCAATCACTTTCAGAATCTGCGAAATATATTCTAGTTTCATAATAACACCATCGGGAAGTTTGCACGTTGAACCATTTGGCCCGGGGGGCCTTTTTACGCAGACCTTCGGCAGCCGTTCCTACGCTCCGAAAATTTTTTTCGAGTTTCACATGCCCATCTTCAAACGACGATTCCAAAGCAACTAAAAGAGCCTAAAGATCGCAATCACTTTCAGAATCTGCCAAATATATTCTAGTTTCATAATAAAACAATCGGGAAGTTTGCACGTTGAACCATTTGGCCAGGGGGGCCTTTTTACGCAGACCTTCGGCAGCCGTTCCTACGCTCCGAAAATTTTTTTCGAGTTTCACATGCCCATGTTCAAACGACGATTCCCAAGCAACTAAAAGAGCCTAACGATCGCAATCACTTTCAGAATCTGCGAAATATATTCTAGTTTCATAATAACACCATCGGGAAGTTTGCACTTTGAACCATTTGGCCCGGGGGGCCTTTTTACGCAGACCTTCCGCAGCCGTTCCTACGCTCCGAAAATTTTTTTCGAGTTTCACATGCCCATCTTCAAACGACGATTCCAAAGCAACTAAAAGAGCCTAAAGATCGCAATCACTTTCAGAATCTGCCAAATATATTCTAGTTTCATAATAAAACAATCGGGAAGTTTGCACGTTGAACCATTTGGCCAGGGGGGCCTTTTTACGCAGACCTTCGGCAGCCGTTCCTACGCTCCGAAATTTTTTTTCGAGTTTCACATGCCCATCTTCAAACGACGATTCCCAAGCAACTAAAAGAGCCTAACGATCGCAATCACTTTCAGAATCTGCGAAATATATTCTAGTTTCATAATAACACCATCGGGAAGTTTGCACGTTGAACCATTTGGCCCGGGGGGCCTTTTTACGCAGACCTTCGGCAGCCGTTCCTACGCTCCGAAAATTTTTTTCGAGTTTCACATGCCCATCTTCAAACGACGATTCCAAAGCAACTAAAAGAGCCTAAAGATCGCAATCACTTTCAGAATCTGCCAAATATATTCTAGTTTCATAATAAAACAATCGGGAAGTTTGCACGTTGAACCATTTGGCCAGGGGGCCTTTTTACGCAGACCTTCGGCAGCCGTTCCTACGCTCCGAAAATTTTTTTCGAGTTTCACATGCCCATCTTCAAACGACGATTCCCAAGCAACTAAAAGAGCCTAACAATCGCAATCACTTTCAGAATCTGCGAAATATATTCTAGTTTCATAATAACACCATCGGGAAGTTTGCACGTTGAACCATTTGGCCCGGGGGGCCTTTTTACGCAGACCTTCGGCAGCCGTTCCTACGCTCCGAAAATTTTTTTCGAGTTTCACATGCCCATCTTCAAACGACGATTCCAAAGCAACTAAAAGAGCCTAAAGATCGCAATCACTTTCAGAATCTGCCAAATATATTCTAGTTTCATAATAAAACAATCGGGAAGTTTGCACGTTGAACCATTTGGCCAGGGGGGCCTTTTTACGCAGACCTACGGCAGCCGTTCCTACGCTCCGAAAATTTTTTTCGAGTTTCACATGCCCATCTTCAAACGACGATTCCCAAGCAACTAAAAGAGCCTAACGATCGCAATCACTTTCAGAATCTGCGAAATATATTCTAGTTTCATAATAACACCATCGGGAAGTTTGCACGTTGAACCATTTGGCCCGGGGGGCTTTTTTACGCAGACCTTCGGCAGCCGTTCCTACGCTCCGAAAATTTTTTTCGAGTTTCACATGCCCATCTTCAAACGACGATTCCAAAGCAACTAAAAGAGCCTAAAGATCGCAATCACTTTCAGAATCTGCCAAATATATTCTAGTTTCATAATAAAACAATCGGGAAGTTTGCACGTTGAACCATTTGGCCAGGGGGGCCTTTTTACGCAGACCTTCGGCAGCCGTTCCTACGCTCCGAAAATTTTTTTCGAGTTTCACATGCCCATCTTCAAACGACGATTCCCAAGCAACTAAAAGAGCCTAACGATCGCAATCACTTTCAGAATCTGCGAAATATATTCTAGTTTCATAATAACTCCATCGGGAAGTTTGCACGTTGAACCATTTGGCCCGGGGGGCCTTTTTACGCAGACCTTCGGCAGCCGTTCCTACGCTCCGAAAATTTTTTTCGAGTTTCACATGCCCATCTTCAAACGACGATTCCAAAGCAACTAAAAGAGCCTAAAGATCGCAATCACTTTCAGAATCTGCCAAATATATTCTAGTTTCATAATAAAACAATCGGGAAGTTTGCACGTTGAACCATTTGGCCAGGGGGGCCTTTTTACGCAGACCTTCGGCAGCCGTTCCTACGCTCCGAAAATTTTTTTCGAGTTTCACATGCCCATCTTCAAACGACGATTCCCAAGCAACTAAAAGAGCCTAACGATCGCAATCACTTTCAGAATCTGCGAAATATATTCTAGTTTCATAATAACACCATCGGGAAGTTTGCACGTTGAACCATTTGGCCCGGGGGGCCTTTTTACGCAGACCTTCGGCAGCCGTTCCTACGCTCCGAAAATTTTTTTCGAGTTTCACATGCCCATCTTCAAACGACGATTCCAAAGCAACTAAATGAGCCTAAAGATCGCAATCACTTTGAGAATCTGCCAAATATATTCTAGTTTCATAATAAAACAATCGGGAAGTTTGCACGTTGAACCATTTGGCCAGGGGGGCCTTTTTACGCAGACCTTCGGCAGCCGTTCCTACGCTCCGAAAATTTTTTTCGAGTTTCACATGCCCATCTTCAAACGACGATTCCCAAGCAACTAAAAGAGCCTAACGATCGCAATCACTTTCAGAATCTGCGAAATATATTCTAGTTTCATAATAACACCATCGGGAAGTTTGCACGTTGAACCATTTGGCCCGGGGGGCCTTTTTACGCAGACCTTCGGCAGCCGTTCCTACGCTCCGAAAATTATTTTCGAGTTTCACATGCCCATCTTCAAACGACGATTCCAAAGCAACTAAAAGAGCCTAAAGATCGCAATCACTTTCAGAATCTGCCAAATATATTCTAGTTTCATAATAAAACAATCGGGAAGTTTGCACGTTGAACCATTTGGCCAGGGGGGCCTTTTTACGCAGACCTTCGGCAGCCGTTCCTACGCTCCGAAAATTTTTTTCGAGTTTCACATGCCCATCTTCAAACGACGATTCCAAAGCAACTAAAAGAGCCTAAAGATCGCAATCACTTTCAGAATCTGCCAAATATATTCTAGTTTCATAATAAAACAATCGGGAAGTTTGCACGTTGAACCATTTGGCCAGGGGGGCCTTTTTACGCAGACCTTCGGCAGCCGTTCCTACGCTCCGAAAATTTTTTTCGAGTTTCACATGCCCATCTTCAAACGACGATTCCCAAGCAACTAAAAGAGCCTAACGATCGCAATCACTTTCAGAATCTGCGAAATATATTCTAGTTTCATAATAACTCCATCGGGAAGTTTGCACGTTGAACCATTTGGCCCGGGGGGCCTTTTTACGCAGACCTTCGGCAGCCGTTCCTACGCTCCGAAAATTTTTTTCGAGTTTCACATGCCCATCTTCAAACGACGATTCCAAAGCAACTAAAAGAGCCTAAAGATCGCAATCACTTTCAGAATCTGCCAAATATATTCTAGTTTCATAATAAAACAATCGGGAAGTTTGCACGTTGAACCATTTGGCCAGGGGGGCCTTTTTACGCAGACCTTCGGCAGCCGTTCCTACGCTCCGAAAATTTTTTTCGAGTTTCACATGCCCATCTTCAAACGACGATTCCCAAGCAACTAAAAGAGCCTAACGATCGCAATCACTTTCAGAATCTGCGAAATATATTCTAGTTTCATAATAACACCATCGGGAAGTTTGCACGTTGAACCATTTGGCCCGGGGGGCCTTTTTACGCAGACCTTCGGCAGCCGTTCCTACGCTCCGAAAATTTTTTTCGAGTTTCACATGCCCATCTTCAAACGACGATTCCAAACCAACTAAATGAGCCTAAAGATCGCAATCACTTTGAGAATCTGCCAAATATATTCTAGTTTCATAATAAAACAATCGGGAAGTTTGCACGTTGAACCATTTGGCCAGGGGGGCCTTTTTACACAGACCTTCGGCAGCCGTTCCTACGCTCCGAAAATTTTTTTCGAGTTTCACATGCCCATCTTCAAACGACGATTCCCAAGCAACTAAAAGAGCCTAACGATCGCAATCACTTTCAGAATCTGCCAAATATATTCTAGTTTCATAATAAAACAATCGGGAAGATTGCACGTTGAACCATTTGGCCAGGGGGGCCTTTTTACGCAGACCTTCGGCAGCCGTTCCTACGCTCCGAAAATTTTTTTCGAGTTTCACATGCCCATCTTCAAACGACGATTCCCAAGCAACTAAAAGAGCCTAACGATCGCAATCACTTTCAGAATCTGCGAAATATATTCTAGTTTCATAATAACACCATCGGGAAGTTTGCACGTTGAACCATTTGGCCCGGGGGGCATTTTTACGCAGACCTTCGGCAGCCGTTCCTACGCTCCGAAAATTTTTTTCGAGTTTCACATGCCCATCTTCAAACGACGATTCCAAAGCAACTAAAAGAGCCTAAAGATCGCAATCACTTTCAGAATCTGCCAAATATATTCTAGTTTCATAATAAAACAATCGGGAAGTTTGCACGTTGAACCATTTGGCCAGGGGGGCCTTTTTACGCAGACCTTCGGCAGCCGTTCCTACGCTCCGAAATTTTTTTTCGAGTTTCACATGCCCATCTTCAAACGACGATTCCCAAGCAACTAAAAGAGCCTAACGATCGCAATCACTTTCAGAATCTGCGAAATATATTCTAGTTTCATAATAACACCATCGGGAAGTTTGCACGTTGAACCATTTGGCCCGGGGGGCCTTTTTACGCAGACCTTCGGCAGCCGTTCCTACGCTCCGAAAATTTTTTTCGAGTTTCACATGCCCATCTTCAAACGACGATTCCAAAGCAACTAAAAGAGCCTAAAGATCGCAATCACTTTCAGAATCTGCCAAATATATTCTAGTTTCATAATAAAACAATCGGGAAGTTTGCACGTTGAACCATTTGGCCAGGGGGGCCTTTTTACGCAGACCTTCGGCAGCCGTTCCTACGCTCCGAAAATTTTTTTCGAGTTTCACATGCCCATCTTCAAACGACGATTCCCAAGCAACTAAAAGAGCCTAACGATCGCAATCACTTTCAGAATCTGCGAAATATATTCTAGTTTCATAATAACACCATCGGGAAGTTTGCACGTTGAACCATTTGGCCCGGGGGGCCTTTTTACGCAGACCTTCGGCAGCCGTTCCTACGCTCCGAAAATTTTTTTCGAGTTTCACATGCCCATCTTCAAACGACGATTCCAAACCAACTAAATGAGCCTAAAGATCGCAATCACTTTGAGAATCTGCCAAATATATTCTAGTTTCATAATAAAACAATCGGGAAGTTTGCACGTTGAACCATTTGGCCAGGGGGGCCTTTTTACACAGACCTTCGGCAGCCGTTCCTACGCTCCGAAAATTTTTTTCGAGTTTCACATGCCCATCTTCAAACGACGATTCCCAAGCAACTAAAAGAGCCTAACGATCGCAATCACTTTCAGAATCTGCCAAATATATTCTAGTTTCATAATAAAACAATCGGGAAGATTGCACGTTGAACCATTTGGCCAGGGGGGCCTTTTTACGCAGACCTTCGGCAGCCGTTCCTACGCTCCGAAAATTTTTTTCGAGTTTCACATGCCCATCTTCAAACGACGATTCCCAAGCAACTAAAAGAGCCTAACGATCGCAATCACTTTCAGAATCTGCGAAATATATTCTAGTTTCATAATAACACCATCGGGAAGTTTGCACGTTGAACCATTTGGCCCGGGGGGCATTTTTACGCAGACCTTCGGCAGCCGTTCCTACGCTCCGAAAATTTTTTTCGAGTTTCACATGCCCATCTTCAAACGACGATTCCAAAGCAACTAAAAGAGCCTAAAGATCGCAATCACTTTCAGAATCTGCCAAATATATTCTAGTTTCATAATAAAACAATCGGGAAGTTTGCACGTTGAACCATTTGGCCAGGGGGGCCTTTTTACGCAGACCTTCGGCAGCCGTTCCTACGCTCCGAAATTTTTTTTCGAGTTTCACATGCCCATCTTCAAACGACGATTCCCAAGCAACTAAAAGAGCCTAACGATCGCAATCACTTTCAGAATCTGCGAAATATATTCTAGTTTCATAATAACACCATCGGGAAGTTTGCACGTTGAACCATTTGGCCCGGGGGGCCTTTTTACGCAGACCTTCGGCAGCCGTTCCTACGCTCCGAAAATTTTTTTCGAGTTTCACATGCCCATCTTCAAACGACGATTCCAAAGCAACTAAAAGAGCCTAAAGATCGCAATCACTTTCAGAATCTGCCAAATATATTCTAGTTTCATAATAAAACAATCGGGAAGTTTGCACGTTGAACCATTTGGCCAGGGGGGCCTTTTTACGCAGACCTTCGGCAGCCGTTCCTACGCTCCGAAAATTTTTTTCGAGTTTCACATGCCCATCTTCAAACGACGATTCCCAAGCAACTAAAAGAGCCTAACGATCGCAATCACTTTCAGAATCTGCGAAATATATTCTAGTTTCATAATAACACCATCGGGAAGTTTGCACGTTGAACCATTTGGCCCGGGGGGCCTTTTTACGCAGACCTTCGGCAGCCGTTCCTACGCTCCGAAAATTTTTTTCGAGTTTCACATGCCCATCTTCAAACGACGATTCCAAAGCAACTAAAAGAGCCTAAAGATCGCAATCACTTTCAGAATCTGCCAAATATATTCTAGTTTCATAATAAAACAATCGGGAAGTTTGCACGTTGAACCATTTGGCCAGGGGGGCCTTTTTACGCAGACCTTCGGCAGCCGTTCCTACGCTCCGAAAATTTTTTTCGAGTTTCACATGCCCATCTTCAAACGACGATTCCCAAGCAACTAAAAGAGCCTAACGATCGCAATCACTTTCAGAATCTGCGAAATATATTCTAGTTTCATAATAACACCATCGGGAAGTTTGCACGTTGAACCATTTGGCCCGGGGGGCTTTTTTACGCAGACCTTCGGCAGCCGTTCCTACGCTCCGAAAATTTTTTTCGAGTTTCACATGCCCATCTTCAAACGACGATTCCAAAGCAACTAAAAGCGCCTAAAGATCGCAATCACTTTCAGAATCTGCCAAATATATTCTAGTTTCATAATAAAACAATCGGGAAGTTTGCACGTTGAACCATTTGGCCAGGGGGGCCTTTTTACGCAGACCTTCGGCAGCCGTTCCTACGCTCCGAAAATTTTTTTCGAGTTTCACATGCCCATCTTCAAACGACGATTCCCAAGCAACTAAAAGAGCCTAACGATCGCAATCACTTTCAGAATCTGCGAAATATATTCTAGTTTCATAATAAAACCATCGGGAAGTTTGCACGTTGAACCATTTGGCCCGGGGGGCCTTTTTACGCAGACCTTCGGCAGCCGTTCCTATGCTCCGAAATTTTTTTTCGAGTTTCACATGCCCATCTTCAAACGACGATTCCAAAGCAACTAAAAGAGCCTAAAGATCGCAATCACTTTCAGAATGTGCCAAATATATTCTAGTTTCATAATAAAACAATCGGGAAGTTTGCACGTTGAACCATTTGGCCAGGGGGGCCTTTTTACGCAGACCTTCGGCAGCCGTTCCTACGCTCCGAAAATTTTTTTCGAGTTTCACATGCCCATCTTCAAACGACGATTCCCAAGCAACTAAAAGAGCCTAACGATCGCAATCACTTTCAGAATCTGCGAAATATATTCTAGTTTCATAATAACACCATCGGGAAGTTTGCACGTTGAACCATTTGGCCCGGGGGGCTTTTTTACGCAGACCTTCGGCAGCCGTTCCTACGCTCCGAAAATTTTTTTCGAGTTTCACATGCCCATCTTCAAACGACGATTCCAAAGCAACTAAAAGCGCCTAAAGATCGCAATCACTTTCAGAATCTGCCAAATATATTCTAGTTTCATAATAAAACAATCGGGAAGTTTGCACGTTGAACCATTTGGCCAGGGGGGCCTTTTTACGCAGACCTTCGGCAGCCGTTCCTACGCTCCGAAAATTTTTTTCGAGTTTCACATGCCCATCTTCAAACGACGATTCCCAAGCAACTAAAAGAGCCTAACGATCGCAATCACTTCCAGAATCTGCGAAATATATTCTAGTTTCATAATAACACCATCGGGAAGTTTGCACGTTGAACCATTTGGCCCGGGGGGCCTTTTTACGCAGACCTTCGGCAGCCGTTCCTACGCTCCGAAATTTTTTTTCGAGTTTCACATGCCCATCTTCAAACGACGATTCCAAAGCAACTAAAAGAGCCTAAAGATCGCAATCACTTTCAGAATGTGCCAAATATATTCTAGTTTCATAATAAAACAATCGGGAAGTTTGCACGTTGAACCATTTGGCCAGGGGGGCCTTTTTACGCAGACCTTCGGCAGCCGTTCCTACGCTCCGAAAATTTTTTTCGAGTTTCACATGCCCATCTTCAAACGACGATTCCCAAGCAACTAAAAGAGCCTAACGATCGCAATCACTTTCAGAGTCTGCGAAATATATTCTAGTTTCATAATAACACCATCGGGAAGTTTGCACGTTGAACCATTTGGCCCGGGGGGCCTTTTTACGCAGACCTTCGGCAGCCGTTCCTACGCTCCGAAAATTTTTTTCGAGTTTCACATGCCCATCTTCAAACGACGATTCCCAAGCAACTAAAAGAGCCTAACGATCGCAATCACTTTCAGAATCTGCGAAATATATTCTAGTTTCATAATAACACCATCGGGAAGTTTGCACGTTGAACCATTTGGCCCGGGGGGCTTTTTTACGCAGACCTTCGGCAGCCGTTCCTACGCTCCGAAAATTTTTTTCGAGTTTCACATGCCCATCTTCAAACGACGATTCCAAAGCAACTAAAAGCGCCTAAAGATCGCAATCACTTTCAGAATCTGCCAAATATATTCTAGTTTCATAATAAAACAATCGGGAAGTTTGCACGTTGAACCATTTGGCCAGGGGGGCCTTTTTACGCAGACCTTCGGCAGCCGTTCCTACGCTCCGAAAATTTTTTTCGAGTTTCACATGCCCATCTTCAAACGACGATTCCCAAGCAACTAAAAGAGCCTAACGATCGCAATCACTTTCAGAATCTGCGAAATATATTCTAGTTTCATAATAACACCATCGGGAAGTTTGCACGTTGAACCATTTGGCCCGGGGGGCCTTTTTACGCAGACCTTCGGCAGCCGTTCCTACGCTCCGAAATTTTTTTTCGAGTTTCACATGCCCATCTTCAAACGACGATTCCAAAGCAACTAAAAGAGCCTAAAGATCGCAATCACTTTCAGAATGTGCCAAATATATTCTAGTTTCATAATAAAACAATCGGGAAGTTTGCACGTTGAACCATTTGGCCAGGGGGGCCTTTTTACGCAGACCTTCGGCAGCCGTTCCTACGCTCCGAAAATTTTTTTCGAGTTTCACATGCCCATCTTCAAACGACGATTCCCAAGCAACTAAAAGAGCCTAACGATCGCAATCACTTTCAGAATCTGCGAAATATATTCTAGTTTCATAATAACACCATCGGGAAGTTTGCACGTTGAACCATTTGGCCCGGGGGGCCTTTTTACGCAGACCTTCGGCAGCCGTTCCTACGCTCCGAAAATTTTTTTCGAGTTTCACATGCCCATCTTCAAACGACGATTCCAAAGCAACTAAAAGAGCCTAAAGATCGCAATCACTTTCAGAATCTGCCAAATATATTCTAGTTTCATAATAAAACAATCGGGAAGTTTGCACGTTGAACCATTTGGCCAGGGGGCCTTTTTACGCAGACCTTCGGCAGCCGTTCCTACGCTCCGAAAATTTTTTTCGAGTTTCACATGCCCATCTTCAAACGACGATTCCCAAGCAACTAAAAGAGCCTAACGATCGCAATCACTTTCAGAATCTGCGAAATATATTCTAGTTTCATAATAACACCATCGGGAAGTTTGCAGGTTGAACCATTTGGCCCGGGGGGCCTTTTTACGCAGACCTTCGGCAGCCGTTCCTACGCTCCGAAAATTTTTTTCGAGTTTCACATGCCCATCTTCAAACGACGATTCCAAAGCAACTAAAAGAGCCTAAAGATCGCAATCACTTTCAGAATCTGCCAAATACGAGGGTGAATCAAATATAAACGAGACTTATTTTTTAAAATATTTATTTTGATTTTAAACGCACAAACAATCATAGTTTATTTTTCTACATAATCTCCTGATTTAGAAACACATTTTTCCCAGCGTATAGGTAATTTTTTAATTCCTTCCAGGTAAAAAGAGTCAGGTCGTGTTTGTAGCCAATTGCGCACATATGCTTCAACTTCATTATCGCTGTGGAATTTTTGCCCTCCCAAAGCTTCCTTGAGAGGACCAAAGACATGGAAGTCGCAGGGAGACAGGTCTGGACTGTATGGAGGGTGTTCCAGTGTCTCCCAACCCAGTTGCTCCAATTTTTGTACGGTCAGGGCTGCTGTATGGGGGCGAGCATTGTCATGGAGGAGAATCACTTTTCTCATCGGAAGGTCTCGTCTTTTGCAATATCCGAAGTTGTTAGACGCCTATCACCTTCAACAAGTTGACGAACACTGTCGATGTTGCCCGCTGTAATGCTGGTGCGGGGTCTGCGGTCATGGCTCTCATTTTCAACACGTTCACGGCCCTCCACGAACTGTTTATGCCAAGCAAACACTCTAGTACGCGACAGCGTCTCTTCCCCGAACTGTGCAGTCAATCTTCTCAAGATTTCGGCCGGTTTTACACCTTCTGCAGCTAAAAACTTGATAACAATACGTTGCGCAATAGAGGGAGGTACCTCCTGCTCGGACATCGTAACGATGGACACTGAGCGAGTCTATGATGATGAGTCACGTGCTTCCCCCACTCCTGACAAACCAAACTAACAGCCAATAATAGCGGAACGTTCTTCCATCACTATTGCGCGCGCAGGTCCAAAAGTCTCGTTTATATTTGATTCACCCTCGTATATTCTAGTTTCATAATAAAACAATCGGGAAGTTTGCACGTTGAACCATTTGGCCAGGGGGGCCTTTTTACGCAGGCCTTCGGCAGCCGTTCCTACGCTCCGAAAATTTTTTTCGAGTTTCACATGCCCATCTTCAAACGACGATTCCCAAGCAACTAAAAGAGCCTAACGATCGCAATCACTTTCAGAATCTGCGAAATATATTCTAGTTTCATAATAACACCATCGGGAAGTTTGCACGTTGAACCATTTGGCCCGGGGGGCCTTTTTACGCAGACCTTCGGCAGCCGTTCCTACGCTCCGAAATTTTTTTTCGAGTTTCACATGCCCATCTTCAAACGACGATTCCAAAGCAACTAAAAGAGCCTAAAGATCGCAATCACTTTCAGAATGTGCCAAATATATTCTAGTTTCATAATAAAACAATCGGGAAGTTTGCACGTTGAACCATTTGGCCAGGGGGGCCTTTTTACGCAGACCTTTGGCAGCCGTTCCTACGCTCCGAAAATTTTTTTCGAGTTTCACATGCCCATCTTCAAACGACGATTCCCAAGCAACTAAAAGAGCCTAACGATCGCAATCACTTTCAGAATCTGCGAAATATATTCTAGTTTCATAATAACACCATCGGGAAGTTTGCACGTTGAACCATTTGGCCCGGGGGGCCTTTTTACGCAGACCTTCGGCAGCCGTTCCTACGCTCCGAAAATTTTTTTCGAGTTTCACATGCCCATCTTCAAACGACGATTCCCAAGCAACTAAAAGAGCCTAACGATCGCAATCACTTTCAGAATCTGCGAAATATATTCTAGTTTCATAATAACACCATCGGGAAGTTTGCACGTTGAACCATTTGGCCCGGGGGGCTTTTTTACGCAGACCTTCGGCAGCCGTTCCTACGCTCCGAAAATTTTTTTCGAGTTTCACATGCCCATCTTCAAACGACGATTCCAAAGCAACTAAAAGCGCCTAAAGATCGCAATCACTTTCAGAATCTGCCAAATATATTCTAGTTTCATAATAAAACAATCGGGAAGTTTGCACGTTGAACCATTTGGCCAGGGGGGCCTTTTTACGCAGACCTTCGGCAGCCGTTCCTACGCTCCGAAAATTTTTTTCGAGTTTCACATGCCCATCTTCAAACGACGATTCCCAAGCAACTAAAAGAGCCTAACGATCGCAATCACTTTCAGAATCTGCGAAATATATTCTAGTTTCATAATAACACCATCGGGAAGTTTGCACGTTGAACCATTTGGCCCGGGGGGCCTTTTTACGCAGACCTTCGGCAGCCGTTCCTACGCTCCGAAATTTTTTTTCGAGTTTCACATGCCCATCTTCAAACGACGATTCCAAAGCAACTAAAAGAGCCTAAAGATCGCAATCACTTTCAGAATGTGCCAAATATATTCTAGTTTCATAATAAAACAATCGGGAAGTTTGCACGTTGAACCATTTGGCCAGGGGGGCCTTTTTACGCAGACCTTCGGCAGCCGTTCCTACGCTCCGAAAATTTTTTTCGAGTTTCACATGCCCATCTTCAAACGACGATTCCCAAGCAACTAAAAGAGCCTAACGATCGCAATCACTTTCAGAATCTGCGAAATATATTCTAGTTTCATAATAACACCATCGGGAAGTTTGCACGTTGAACCATTTGGCCCGGGGGGCCTTTTTACGCAGACCTTCGGCAGCCGTTCCTACGCTCCGAAAATTTTTTTCGAGTTTCACATGCCCATCTTCAAACGACGATTCCAAAGCAACTAAAAGAGCCTAAAGATCGCAATCACTTTCAGAATCTGCCAAATATATTCTAGTTTCATAATAAAACAATCGGGAAGTTTGCACGTTGAACCATTTGGCCAGGGGGCCTTTTTACGCAGACCTTCGGCAGCCGTTCCTACGCTCCGAAAATTTTTTTCGAGTTTCACATGC
This sequence comes from Salticus scenicus, assembly GCA_963930645.1. NCBI lineage: Eukaryota > Metazoa > Arthropoda > Arachnida > Araneae > Salticidae > Salticus > Salticus scenicus. Next base: position 60,536 of record CAWVNO010000597.1, on the reverse strand, counting down.
CCATCTTCAAACGACGATTCCCAAGCAACTAAAAGAGCCTAACGATCGCAATCACTTTCAGAATCTGCGAAATATATTCTAGTTTCATAATAACACCATCGGGAAGTTTGCACGTTGAACCATTTGGCCCGGGGGGCCTTTTTACGCAGACCTTCGGCAGCCGTTCCTACGCTCCGAAAATTTTTTTCGAGTTTCACATGCCCATCTTCAAACGACGATTCCAAAGCAACTAAAAGAGCCTAAAGATCGCAATCACTTTCAGAATCTGCCAAATATATTCTAGTTTCATAATAAAACAATCGGGAAGTTTGCACGTTGAACCATTTGGCCAGGGGGCCTTTTTACGCAGACCTTCGGCAGCCGTTCCTACGCTCCGAAAAATTTTTTCGAGTTTCACATGCCCATCTTCAAACGACGATTCCCAAGCAACTAAAAGAGCCTAACGATCGCAATCACTTTCAGAATCTGCGAAATATATTCTAGTTTCATAATAACACCATCGGGAAGTTTGCAGGTTGAACCATTTGGCCCGGGGGGCTTTTTTACGCAGACCTTCGGCAGCCGTTCCTACGCTCCGAAAAATTTTTTCGAGTTTCACATGCCCATCTTCAAACGACGATTCCAAAGCAACTAAAAGCGCCTAAAGATCGCAATCACTTTCAGAATCTGCCAAATATATTCTAGGTTCATAATAAAACAATCGGGAAGTTTGCACGTTGAACCATTTGGCCAGGGGGGCCTTTTTACGCAGACCTTCGGCAGCCGTTCCTACGCTCCGAAAATTTTTTTCGAGTTTCACATGCCCATCTTCAAACGACGATTCCCAAGCAACTAAAAGAGCCTAACGATCGCAATCACTTTCAGAATCTGCGAAATATATTCTAGTTTCATAATAACACCATCGGGAAGTTTGCACGTTGAACCATTTGGCCCGGGGGGCCTTTTTACGCAGACCTTCGGCAGCCGTTCCTACGCTCCGAAATTTTTTTTCGAGTTTCACATGCCCATCTTCAAACGACGATTCCAAAGCAACTAAAAGAGCCTAAAGATCGCAATCACTTTCAGAATGTGCCAAATATATTCTAGTTTCATAATAAAACAATCGGGAAGTTTGCACGTTGAACCATTTGGCCAGGGGGGCCTTTTTACGCAGACCTTCGGCAGCCGTTCCTACGCTCCGAAAATTTTTTTCGAGTTTCACATGCCCATCTTCAAACGACGATTCCCAAGCAACTAAAAGAGCCTAACGATCGCAATCACTTTCAGAATCTGCGAAATATATTCTAGTTTCATAATAACACCATCGGGAAGTTTGCACGTTGAACCATTTGGCCCGGGGGGCCTTTTTACGCAGACCTTCGGCAGCCGTTCCTACGCTCCGAAAATTTTTTTCGAGTTTCACATGCCCATCTTCAAACGACGATTCCAAAGCAACTAAAAGAGCCTAAAGATCGCAATCACTTTCAGAATCTGCCAAATATATTCTAGTTTCATAATAAAACAATCGGGAAGTTTGCACGTTGAACCATTTGGCCAGGGGGCCTTTTTACGCAGACCTTCGGCAGCCGTTCCTACGCTCCGAAAATTTTTTTCGAGTTTCACATGCCCATCTTCAAACGACGATTCCCAAGCAACTAAAAGAGCCTAACGATCGCAATCACTTTCAGAATCTGCGAAATATATTCTAGTTTCATAATAACACCATCGGGAAGTTTGCAGGTTGAACCATTTGGCCCGGGGGGCCTTTTTACGCAGACCTTCGGCAGCCGTTCCTACGCTCCGAAAATTTTTTTCGAGTTTCACATGCCCATCTTCAAACGACGATTCCAAAGCAACTAAAAGAGCCTAAAGATCGCAATCACTTTCAGAATCTGCCAAATATATTCTAGTTTCATAATAAAACAATCGGGAAGTTTGCACGTTGAACCATTTGGCCAGGGGGGCCTTTTTACGCAGGCCTTCGGCAGCCGTTCCTACGCTCCGAAAATTTTTTTCGAGTTTCACATGCCCATCTTCAAACGACGATTCCCAAGCAACTAAAAGAGCCTAACGATCGCAATCACTTTCAGAATCTGCGAAATATATTCTAGTTTCATAATAACACCATCGGGAAGTTTGCACGTTGAACCATTTGGCCCGGGGGGCCTTTTTACGCAGACCTTCGGCAGCCGTTCCTACGCTCCGAAAATTTTTTTCGAGTTTCACATGCCCATCTTCAAACGACGATTCCAAAGCAACTAAAAGAGCCTAAAGATCGCAATCACTTTCAGAATCTGCCAAATATATTCTAGTTTCATAATAAAACAATCGGGAAGTTTGCACGTTGAACCATTTGGCCAGGGTGGCCTTTTTACGCAGACCTTCGGCAGCCGTTCCTACGCTCCGAAAATTTTTTTCGAGTTTCACATGCCCATCTTCAAACGACGATTCCCAAGCAACTAAAAGAGCCTAACGATCGCAATCACTTTCAGAATCTGCCAAATATATTCTAGTTTCATAATAACACCATCGGGAAGTTTGCACGTTGAACCATTTGGCCCGGGGGGCCTTTTTACGCAGACCTTCGGCAGCCGTTCCTATTCTCCGAAAATTTTTTTCGAGTTTCACATGCCCATCTTCAAACGACGATTCCAAAGCAACTAAAAGAGCCTAAAGATCGCAATCACTTTCAGAATCTGCCAAATATATTCTAGTTTCATAATAAAACAATCGGGAAGTTTGCACGTTGAACCATTTGGCCAGGGGGGCCTTTTTACGCAGACCTTCGGCAGCCGTTCCTACGCTCCGAAAATTTTTTTCGAGTTTCACATGCCCATCTTCAAACGACGATTCCCAAGCAACTAAAAGAGCCTAACGATCGCAATCACTTTCAGAATCTGCGAAATATATTCTAGTTTCATAATAACACCATCGGGAAGTTTGCACGTTGAACCATTTGGCCCGGGGGGCCTTTTTACGCAGACCTTCGGCAGCCGTTCCTACGCTCCGAAATTTTTTTTCGAGTTTCACATGCCCATCTTCAAACGACGATTCCAAAGCAACTAAAAGAGCCTAAAGATCGCAATCACTTTCAGAATCTGCCAAATATATTCTAGTTTCATAATAAAACAATCGGGAAGTTTGCACGTTGAACCATTTGGCCAGGGGGGCCTTTTTACGCAGACCTTCGGCAGCCGTTCCTACGCTCCGAAAATTTTTTTCGAGTTTCACATGCCCATCTTCAAACGACGATTCCCAAGCAACTAAAAGAGCCTAACGATCGCAATCACTTTCAGAATCTGCGAAATATATTCTAGTTTCATAATAACACCATCGGGAAGTTTGCACGTTGAACCATTTGGCCCGGGGGGCCTTTTTACGCAGACCTTCGGTAGCCGTTCCTACGCTCCGAAAATTTTTTTCGAGTTTCACATGCCCATCTTCAAACGACGATTCCAAAGCAACTAAAAGAGCCTAAAGATCGCAATCACTTTCAGAATCTGCCAAATATATTCTAGTTTCATAATAAAACAATCGGGAAGTTTGCACGTTGAACCATTTGGCCAGGGGGCCTTTTTACGCAGACCTTCGGCAGCCGTTCCTACGCTCCGAAAATTTTTTTCGAGTTTCACATGCCCATCTTCAAACGACGATTCCCAAGCAACTAAAAGAGCCTAACGATCGCAATCACTTTCAGAATCTGCGAAATATATTCTAGTTTCATAATAACACCATCGGGAAGTTTGCAGGTTGAACCATTTGGCCCGGGGGGCCTTTTTACGCAGACCTTCGGCAGCCGTTCCTACGCTCCGAAAATTTTTTTCGAGTTTCACATGCCCATCTTCAAACGACGATTCCAAAGCAACTAAAAGAGCCTAAAGATCGCAATCACTTTCAGAATCTGCCAAATATATTCTAGTTTCATAATAAAACAATCGGGAAGTTTGCACGTTGAACCATTTGGCCAGGGGGGCCTTTTTACGCAGGCCTTCGGCAGCCGTTCCTACGCTCCGAAAATTTTTTTCGAGTTTCACATGCCCATCTTCAAACGACGATTCCCAAGCAACTAAAAGAGCCTAACGATCGCAATCACTTTCAGAATCTGCGAAATATATTCTAGTTTCATAATAACACCATCGGGAAGTTTGCAAGTTGAACCATTTGGCCCGGGGGGCCTTTTTACGCAGACCTTCGGCAGCCGTTCCTACGCTCCGAAATTTTTTTTCGAGTTTCACATGCCCATCTTCAAACGACGATTCCAAAGCAACTAAAAGAGCCTAAAGATCGCAATCACTTTCAGAATGTGCCAAATATATTCTAGTTTCATAATAAAACAATCGGGAAGTTTGCACGTTGAACCATTTGGCCAGGGGGGCCTTTTTACGCAGACCTTCGGCAGCCGTTCCTACGCTCCGAAAATTTTTTTCGAGTTTCACATGCCCATCTTCAAACGACGATTCCCAAGCAACTAAAAGAGCCTAACGATCGCAATCACTTTCAGAATCTGCGAAATATATTCTAGTTTCATAATAACACCATCGGGAAGTTTGCACGTTGAACCATTTGGCCCGGGGGGCCTTTTTACGCAGACCTTCGGCAGCCGTTCCTACGCTCCGAAAATTTTTTTCGAGTTTCACATGCCCATCTTCAAACGACGATTCCCAAGCAACTAAAAGAGCCTAACGATCGCAATCACTTTCAGAATCTGCGAAATATATTCTAGTTTCATAATAACACCATCGGGAAGTTTGCACGTTGAACCATTTGGCCCGGGGGGCTTTTTTACGCAGACCTTCGGCAGCCGTTCCTACGCTCCGAAAATTTTTTTCGAGTTTCACATGCCCATCTTCAAACGACGATTCCAAAGCAACTAAAAGCGCCTAAAGATCGCAATCACTTTCAGAATCTGCCAAATATATTCTAGTTTCATAATAAAACAATCGGGAAGTTTGCACGTTGAACCATTTGGCCAGGGGGGCCTTTTTACGCAGACCTTCGGCAGCCGTTCCTACGCTCCGAAAATTTTTTTCGAGTTTCACATGCCCATCTTCAAACGACGATTCCAAAGCAACTAAAAGAGCCTAAAGATCGCAATCACTTTCAGAATCTGCCAAATATATTCTAGTTTCATAATAAAACAATCGGGAAGTTTGCACGTTGAACCATTTGGCCAGGGGGCCTTTTTACGCAGACCTTCGGCAGCCGTTCCTACGCTCCGAAAATTTTTTTCGAGTTTCACATGCCCATCTTCAAACGACGATTCCCAAGCAACTAAAAGAGCCTAACGATCGCAATCACTTTCAGAATCTGCGAAATATATTCTAGTTTCATAATAACACCATCGGGAAGTTTGCAGGTTGAACCATTTGGCCCGGGGGGCCTTTTTACGCAGACCTTCGGCAGCCGTTCCTACGCTCCGAAAATTTTTTTCGAGTTTCACATGCCCATCTTCAAACGACGATTCCAAAGCAACTAAAAGAGCCTAAAGATCGCAATCACTTTCAGAATCTGCCAAATATATTCTAGTTTCATAATAAAACAATCGGGAAGTTTGCACGTTGAACCATTTGGCCAGGGGGGCCTTTTTACGCAGGCCTTCGGCAGCCGTTCCTACGCTCCGAAAATTTTTTTCGAGTTTCACATGCCCATCTTCAAACGACGATTCCCAAGCAACTAAAAGAGCCTAACGATCGCAATCACTTTCAGAATCTGCGAAATATATTCTAGTTTCATAATAACACCATCGGGAAGTTTGCACGTTGAACCATTTGGCCCGGGGGGCCTTTTTACGCAGACCTTCGGCAGCCGTTCCTACGCTCCGAAAATTTTTTTCGAGTTTCACATGCCCATCTTCAAACGACGATTCCAAAGCAACTAAAAGAGCCTAAAGATCGCAATCACTTTCAGAATCTGCCAAATATATTCTAGTTTCATAATAAAACAATCGGGAAGTTTGCACGTTGAACCATTTGGCCAGGGTGGCCTTTTTACGCAGACCTTCGGCAGCCGTTCCTACGCTCCGAAAATTTTTTTCGAGTTTCACATGCCCATCTTCAAACGACGATTCCCAAGCAACTAAAAGAGCCTAACGATCGCAATCACTTTCAGAATCTGCCAAATATATTCTAGTTTCATAATAACACCATCGGGAAGTTTGCACGTTGAACCATTTGGCCCGGGGGGCCTTTTTACGCAGACCTTCGGCAGCCGTTCCTATTCTCCGAAAATTTTTTTCGAGTTTCACATGCCCATCTTCAAACGACGATTCCAAAGCAACTAAAAGAGCCTAAAGATCGCAATCACTTTCAGAATCTGCCAAATATATTCTAGTTTCATAATAAAACAATCGGGAAGTTTGCACGTTGAACCATTTGGCCAGGGGGGCCTTTTTACGCAGACCTTCGGCAGCCGTTCCTACGCTCCGAAAATTTTTTTCGAGTTTCACATGCCCATCTTCAAACGACGATTCCCAAGCAACTAAAAGAGCCTAACGATCGCAATCACTTTCAGAATCTGCGAAATATATTCTAGTTTCATAATAACACCATCGGGAAGTTTGCACGTTGAACCATTTGGCCCGGGGGGCCTTTTTACGCAGACCTTCGGCAGCCGTTCCTACGCTCCGAAATTTTTTTTCGAGTTTCACATGCCCATCTTCAAACGACGATTCCAAAGCAACTAAAAGAGCCTAAAGATCGCAATCACTTTCAGAATCTGCCAAATATATTCTAGTTTCATAATAAAACAATCGGGAAGTTTGCACGTTGAACCATTTGGCCAGGGGGGCCTTTTTACGCAGACCTTCGGCAGCCGTTCCTACGCTCCGAAAATTTTTTTCGAGTTTCACATGCCCATCTTCAAACGACGATTCCCAAGCAACTAAAAGAGCCTAACGATCGCAATCACTTTCAGAATCTGCGAAATATATTCTAGTTTCATAATAACACCATCGGGAAGTTTGCACGTTGAACCATTTGGCCCGGGGGGCCTTTTTACGCAGACCTTCGGTAGCCGTTCCTACGCTCCGAAAATTTTTTTCGAGTTTCACATGCCCATCTTCAAACGACGATTCCAAAGCAACTAAAAGAGCCTAAAGATCGCAATCACTTTCAGAATCTGCCAAATATATTCTAGTTTCATAATAAAACAATCGGGAAGTTTGCACGTTGAACCATTTGGCCAGGGGGCCTTTTTACGCAGACCTTCGGCAGCCGTTCCTACGCTCCGAAAATTTTTTTCGAGTTTCACATGCCCATCTTCAAACGACGATTCCCAAGCAACTAAAAGAGCCTAACGATCGCAATCACTTTCAGAATCTGCGAAATATATTCTAGTTTCATAATAACACCATCGGGAAGTTTGCAGGTTGAACCATTTGGCCCGGGGGGCCTTTTTACGCAGACCTTCGGCAGCCGTTCCTACGCTCCGAAAATTTTTTTCGAGTTTCACATGCCCATCTTCAAACGACGATTCCAAAGCAACTAAAAGAGCCTAAAGATCGCAATCACTTTCAGAATCTGCCAAATATATTCTAGTTTCATAATAAAACAATCGGGAAGTTTGCACGTTGAACCATTTGGCCAGGGGGGCCTTTTTACGCAGGCCTTCGGCAGCCGTTCCTACGCTCCGAAAATTTTTTTCGAGTTTCACATGCCCATCTTCAAACGACGATTCCCAAGCAACTAAAAGAGCCTAACGATCGCAATCACTTTCAGAATCTGCGAAATATATTCTAGTTTCATAATAACACCATCGGGAAGTTTGCAAGTTGAACCATTTGGCCCGGGGGGCCTTTTTACGCAGACCTTCGGCAGCCGTTCCTACGCTCCGAAATTTTTTTTCGAGTTTCACATGCCCATCTTCAAACGACGATTCCAAAGCAACTAAAAGAGCCTAAAGATCGCAATCACTTTCAGAATGTGCCAAATATATTCTAGTTTCATAATAAAACAATCGGGAAGTTTGCACGTTGAACCATTTGGCCAGGGGGGCCTTTTTACGCAGACCTTCGGCAGCCGTTCCTACGCTCCGAAAATTTTTTTCGAGTTTCACATGCCCATCTTCAAACGACGATTCCCAAGCAACTAAAAGAGCCTAACGATCGCAATCACTTTCAGAATCTGCGAAATATATTCTAGTTTCATAATAACACCATCGGGAAGTTTGCACGTTGAACCATTTGGCCCGGGGGGCCTTTTTACGCAGACCTTCGGCAGCCGTTCCTACGCTCCGAAAATTTTTTTCGAGTTTCACATGCCCATCTTCAAACGACGATTCCCAAGCAACTAAAAGAGCCTAACGATCGCAATCACTTTCAGAATCTGCGAAATATATTCTAGTTTCATAATAACACCATCGGGAAGTTTGCACGTTGAACCATTTGGCCCGGGGGGCTTTTTTACGCAGACCTTCGGCAGCCGTTCCTACGCTCCGAAAATTTTTTTCGAGTTTCACATGCCCATCTTCAAACGACGATTCCAAAGCAACTAAAAGCGCCTAAAGATCGCAATCACTTTCAGAATCTGCCAAATATATTCTAGTTTCATAATAAAACAATCGGGAAGTTTGCACGTTGAACCATTTGGCCAGGGGGGCCTTTTTACGCAGACCTTCGGCAGCCGTTCCTACGCTCCGAAAATTTTTTTCGAGTTTCACATGCCCATCTTCAAACGACGATTCCCAAGCAACTAAAAGAGCCTAACGATCGCAATCACTTTCAGAATCTGCGAAATATATTCTAGTTTCATAATAACACCATCGGGAAGTTTGCACGTTGAACCATTTGGCCCGGGGGGCCTTTTTACGCAGACCTTCGGCAGCCGTTCCTACGCTCCGAAATTTTTTTTCGAGTTTCACATGCCCATCTTCAAACGACGATTCCAAAGCAACTAAAAGAGCCTAAAGATCGCAATCACTTTCAGAATGTGCCAAATATATTCTAGTTTCATAATAAAACAATCGGGAAGTTTGCACGTTGAACCATTTGGCCAGGGGGGCCTTTTTACGCAGACCTTCGGCAGCCGTTCCTACGCTCCGAAAATTTTTTTCGAGTTTCACATGCCCATCTTCAAACGACGATTCCCAAGCAACTAAAAGAGCCTAACGATCGCAATCACTTTCAGAATCTGCGAAATATATTCTAGTTTCATAATAACACCATCGGGAAGTTTGCACGTTGAACCATTTGGCCCGGGGGGCCTTTTTACGCAGACCTTCGGCAGCCGTTCCTACGCTCCGAAAATTTTTTTCGAGTTTCACATGCCCATCTTCAAACGACGATTCCAAAGCAACTAAAAGAGCCTAAAGATCGCAATCACTTTCAGAATCTGCCAAATATATTCTAGTTTCATAATAAAACAATCGGGAAGTTTGCACGTTGAACCATTTGGCCAGGGGGCCTTTTTACGCAGACCTTCGGCAGCCGTTCCTACGCTCCGAAAATTTTTTTCGAGTTTCACATGCCCATCTTCAAACGACGATTCCCAAGCAACTAAAAGAGCCTAACGATCGCAATCACTTTCAGAATCTGCGAAATATATTCTAGTTTCATAATAACACCATCGGGAAGTTTGCACGTTGAACCATTTGGCCCGGGGGGCCTTTTTACGCAGACCTTCGGCAGCCGTTCCTACGCTCCGAAAATTTTTTTCGAGTTTCACATGCCCATCTTCAAACGACGATTCCAAAGCAACTAAAAGAGCCTAAAGATCGCAATCACTTTCAGAATCTGCCAAATATATTCTAGTTTCATAATAAAACAATCGGGAAGTTTGCACGTTGAACCATTTGGCCAGGGGGCCTTTTTACGCAGACCTTCGGCAGCCGTTCCTACGCTCCGAAAATTTTTTTCGAGTTTCACATGCCCATCTTCAAACGACGATTCCCAAGCAACTAAAAGAGCCTAACGATCGCAATCACTTTCAGAATCTGCGAAATATATTCTAGTTTCATAATAACACCATCGGGAAGTTTGCAGGTTGAACCATTTGGCCCGGGGGGCCTTTTTACGCAGACCTTCGGCAGCCGTTCCTACGCTCCGAAAATTTTTTTCGAGTTTCACATGCCCATCTTCAAACGACGATTCCAAAGCAACTAAAAGAGCCTAAAGATCGCAATCACTTTCAGAATCTGCCAAATATATTCTAGTTTCATAATAAAACAATCGGGAAGTTTGCACGTTGAACCATTTGGCCAGGGGGGCCTTTTTACGCAGGCCTTCGGCAGCCGTTCCTACGCTCCGAAAATTTTTTTCGAGTTTCACATGCCCATCTTCAAACGACGATTCCCAAGCAACTAAAAGAGCCTAACGATCGCAATCACTTTCAGAATCTGCGAAATATATTCTAGTTTCATAATAAAACAATCGGGAAGTTTGCACGTTGAACCATTTGGCCAGGGGGGCCTTTTTACGCAGACCTTCGGCAGCCGTTCCTACGCTCCGAAAATTTTTTTCGAGTTTCACATGCCCATCTTCAAACGACGATTCCAAAGCAACTAAATGAGCCTAAAGATCGCAATCACTTTCAGAATCTGCCAAATATATTCTAGTTTCATAATAAAACAATCGGGAAGTTTGCACGTTGAACCATTTGGCCAGGGGGGCCTTTTTACGCAGACCTTCGGCAGCCGTTCCTACGCTCCGAAAATTTTTTTCGAGTTTCACATGCCCATTTTCAAACGACGATTCCCAAGCAACTAAAAGAGCCTAACGATCGCAATCACTTTCAGAATCTGCCAAATATATTCTAGTTTCATAATAACACCATCGGGAAGTTTGCACGTTGAACCATTTGGCCCGGGGGGCCTTTTTACGCAGACCTTCGGCAGCCGTTCCTACGCTCCGAAAATTATTTTCGAGTTTCACATGCCCATCTTCAAACGACGATTCCAAAGCAACTAAAAGAGCCTAAAGATCGCAATCACTTTCAGAATCTGCCAAATATATTCTAGTTTCATAATAAAACAATCGGGAAGTTTGCACGTTGAACCATTTGGCCAGGGGGGCCTTTTTACGCAGACCTTCGGCAGCCGTTCCTACGCTCCGAAAATTTTTTTCGAGTTTCACATGCCCATCTTCAAACGACGATTCCCAAGCAACTAAAAGAGCCTAACGATCGCAATCACTTTCAGAATCTGCGAAATATATTCTAGTTTCATAATAACACCATCGGGAAGTTTGCACGTTGAACCATTTGGCCCGGGGGGCCTTTTTACGCAGACCTTCGGCAGCCGTTCCTACGCTCCGAAAATTTTTTTCGAGTTTCACATGCCCATCTTCAAACGACGATTCCAAAGCAACTAAAAGAGCCTAAAGATCGCAATCACTTTCAGAATCTGCCAAATATATTCTAGTTTCATAATAAAACAATCGGGAAGTTTGCACGTTGAACCATTTGGCCAGGGGGGCCTTTTTACGCAGACCTTCGGCAGCCGTTCCTACGCTCCGAAAATTTTTTTCGAGTTTCACATGCCCATCTTCAAACGACGATTCCCAAGCAACTAAAAGAGCCTAACGATCGCAATCACTTTCAGAATCTGCGAAATATATTCTAGTTTCATAATAACACCATCGGGAAGTTTGCACGTTGAACCATTTGGCCCGGGGGGCCTTTTTACGCAGACCTTCGGCAGCCGTTCCTACGCTCCGAAAATTTTTTTCGAGTTTCACATGCCCATCTTCAAACGACGATTCCAAAGCAACTAAAAGAGCCTAAAGATCGCAATCACTTTCAGAATCTGCCAAATATATTCTAGTTTCATAATAAAACAATCGGGAAGTTTGCACGTTGAACCATTTGGCCAGGGGGGCCTTTTTACGCAGACCTTCGGCAGCCGTTCCTACGCTCCGAAAATTTTTTTCGAGTTTCACATGCCCATCTTCAAACGACGATTCCCAAGCAACTAAAAGAGCCTAACGATCGCAATCACTTTCAGAATCTGCGAAATATATTCTAGTTTCATAATAACACCATCGGGAAGTTTGCACGTTGAACCATTTGGCCCGGGGGGCCTTTTTACGCAGACCTTCGGCAGCCGTTCCTACGCTCCGAAAATTTTTTTCGAGTTTCACATGCCCATCTTCAAACGACGATTCCAAAGCAACTAAAAGAGCCTAAAGATCGCAATCACTTTCAGAATCTGCCAAATATATTCTAGTTTCATAATAAAACAATCGGGAAGTTTGCACGTTGAACCATTTGGCCAGGGGGGCCTTTTTACGCAGACCTTCGGCAGCCGTTCCTACGCTCCGAAAATTTTTTTCGAGTTTCACATGCCCATCTTCAAACGACGATTCCCAAGCAACTAAAAGAGCCTAACGATCGCAATCACTTTCAGAATCTGCGAAATATATTCTAGTTTCATAATAACACCATCGGGAAGTTTGCACGTTGAACCATTTGGCCCGGGGGGCCTTTTTACGCAGACCTTCGGCAGCCATTCCTACGCTCCGAAAATTTTTTTCGAGTTTCACATGCCCATCTTCAAACGACGATTCCAAAGCAACTAAAAGAGCCTAAAGATCGCAATCACTTTCAGAATCTGCCAAATATATTCTAGTTTCATAATAAAACAATCGGGAAGTTTGCACGTTGAACCATTTGGCCAGGGGGGCCTTTTTACGCAGACCTTCGGCAGCCGTTCCTACGCTCCGAAAATTTTTTTCGAGTTTCACATGCCCATCTTCAAACGACGATTCCCAAGCAACTAAAAGAGCCTAACGATCGCAATCACTTTCAGAATCTGCGAAATATATTCTAGTTTCATAATAACACCATCGGGAAGTTTGCACGTGGAACCATTTGGCCCGGGGGGCCTTTTTACGCAGACCTTCGGCAGCCGTTCCTACGCTCCGAAAATTTTTTTCGAGTTTCACATGCCCATCTTCAAACGACGATTCCAAAGCAACTAAAAGAGCCTAAAGATCGCAATCACTTTCAGAATCTGCCAAATATATTCTAGTTTCATAATAAAACAATCGGGAAGTTTGCACGTTGAACCATTTGGCCAGGGGGGCCTTTTTACGCAGACCTTCGGCAGCCGTTCCTACGCTCCGAAAATTTTTTTCGAGTTTCACATGCCCATCTTCAAACGACGATTCCCAAGCAACTAAAAGAGCCTAACGATCGCAATCACTTTCAGAATCTGCGAAATATATTCTAGTTTCATAATAACACCATCGGGAAGTTTGCACGTTGAACCATTTGGCCCGGGGGGCCTTTTTACGCAGACCTTCGGCAGCCGTTCCTACGCTCCGAAAATTTTTTTCGAGTTTCACATGCCCATCTTCAAACGACGATTCCAAAGCAACTAAAAGAGCCTAAAGATCGCAATCACTTTCAGAATATGCCAAATATATTCTAGTTTCATAATAAAACAATCGGGAAGTTTGCACGTTGAACCATTTGGCCAGGGGGGCCTTTTTACGCAGACCTTCGGCAGCCGTTCCTACGCTCCGAAAATTTTTTTCGAGTTTCACATGCCCATCTTCAAACGACGATTCCCAAGCAACTAAAAGAGCCTAACGATCGCAATCACTTTCAGAATCTGCGAAATATATTCTAGTTTCATAATAACACCATCGGGAAGTTTGCACGTTGAACCATTTGGCCCGGGGGGCCTTTTTACGCAGACCTTCGGCAGCCGTTCCTACGCTCCGAAAATTTTTTTCGAGTTTCACATGCCCATCTTCAAACGACGATTCCAAAGCAACTAAAAGAGCCTAAAGATCGCAATCACTTTCAGAATCTGCCAAATATATTCTAGTTTCATAATAAAACAATCGGGAAGTTTGCACGTTGAACCATTTGGCCAGGGGGGCCTTTTTACGCAGACCTTCGGCAGCCGTTCCTACGCTCCGAAAATTTTTTTCGAGTTTCACATGCCCATCTTCAAACGACGATTCCCAAGCAACTAAAAGAGCCTAACGATCGCAATCACTTTCAGAATCTGCGAAATATATTCTAGTTTCATAATAACACCATCGGGAAGTTTGCACGTTGAACCATTTGGCCCGGGGGGCCTTTTTACGCAGACTTTCGGCAGCTGTTCCTACGCTCCGAAAATTTTTTTCGAGTTTCACATGCCCATCTTCAAACGACGATTCCAAAGCAACTAAAAGAGCCTAAAGATCGCAATCACTTTCAGAATCTGCCAAATATATTCTAGTTTCATAATAAAACAATCGGGAAGTTTGCACGTTGAACCATTTGGCCAGGGGGGCCTTTATATGCATACCTTCGGCAGCCGTTCCTACGCTCCGAAAATTTTTTTCGAGTTTCACATGCCCATCTTCAAACGACGATTCCCAAGCAACTAAAAGAGCCTAACGATCGCAATCACTTTCAGAATCTGCGAAAAATATTCTAGTTTCATAATAACACCATCGGGAAGTTTGCACGTTGAACCATTTGGCCCGGGGGGCCTTTTTACGCAGACCTTCGGCAGCCGTTCCTACGCTCCGAAAATTTTTTTCGAGTTTCACATGCCCATCTTCAAACGACGATTCCAAAGCAACTAAAAGAGCCTAAAGATCGCAATCACTTTCAGAATCTGCCAAATATATTCTAGTTTCATAATAAAACAATCGGGAAGTTTGCACGTTGAACCATTTGGCCAGGGGGGCCTTTTTACGCAGACCTTCGGCAGCCGTTCCTACGCTCCGAAAATTTTTTTCGAGTTTCACATGCCCATCTTCAAACGACGATTCCCAAGCAACTAAAAGAGCCTAACGATCGCAATCACTTTCAGAATCTGCGAAATATATTCTAGTTTCATAATAACACCATCGGGAAGTTTGCACGTTGAACCATTTGGCCCGGGGGGCCTTTTTACGCAGACCTTCGGCAGCCGTTCCTACGCTCCGAAAATTTTTTTCGAGTTTCACATGCCCATCTTCAAACGACGATTCCAAAGCTACTAAAAGAGCCTAAAGATCGCAATCACTTTCAGAATCTGCCAAATATATTCTAGTTTCATAATAAAACAATCGGGAAGTTTGCACGTTGAACCATTTGGCCAGGGGGGCCTTTTTACGCAGACCTTCGGCAGCCGTTCCTACGCTCCGAAAATTTTTTTCGAGTTTCACATGCCCATCTTCAAACGACGATTCCCAAGCAACTAAAAGAGCCTAACGATCGCAATCACTTTCAGAATCTGCGAAATATATTCTAGTTTCATAATAACACCATCGGGAAGTTTGCACGTTGAACCATTTGGCCCGGGGGGCCTTTTTACGCAGACCTTCGTCAGCCGTTCCTATGCTCCGAAAATTTTTTTCGAGTTTCACATGCCCATCTTCAAACGACGATTCCAAAGCAACTAAAAGAGCCTAAAGATCGCAATCACTTTCAGAATCTGCCAAATATATTGTAGTTTCATAATAAAACAATCGGGAAGTTTGCACGTTGAACCATTTGGCCAGGGGGGCCTTTTTACGCAGACCTTCGGCAGCCGTTCCTACGCTCCGAAAATTTTTTTCGAGTTTCACATGCCCATCTTCAAACGACGATTCCCAAGCAACTAAAAGAGCCTAACGATCGCAATCACTTTCAGAATCTGCGAAATATATTCTAGTTTCATAATAACACCATCGGGAAGTTTGCACGTTGAACCATTTGGCCCGGGGGGCCTTTTTACGCAGACCTTCGGCAGCCGTTCCTACGCTCCGAAAATTTTTTTCGAGTTTCACTTGCCCATCTTCAAACGACGATTCCAAAGCAACTAAAAGAGCCTAAAGATCGCAATCACTTTCAGAATCTGCCAAATATATTCTAGTTTCATAATAAAACAATCGGGAAGTTTGCACGTTGAACCATTTGGCCAGGGGGGCCTTTTTACGCAGACCTTCGGCAGCCGTTCCTACGCTCCGAAAATTTTTTTCGAGTTTCACATGCCCATCTTCAAACGACGATTCCCAAGCAACTAAAAGAGCCTAACGATCGCAATCACTTTCAGAATCTGCGAAATATATTCTAGTTTCATAATAACACCATCGGGAAGTTTGCACGTTGAACCATTTGGCCCGGGGGGCCTTTTTACGCAGACCTTCGGCAGCCGTTCCTACGCTCCGAAAATTTTTTTCGAGTTTCACATGCCCATCTTCAAACGACGATTCCAAAGCAACTAAAAGAGCCTAAAGATCGCAATCACTTTCAGAATCTGCCAAATATATTCTAGTTTCATAATAAAACAATCGGGAAGTTTGCACGTTGAACCATTTGGCCAGGGGGGCCTTTTTATGCAGACCTTCGGCAGCCGTTCCTACGCTCCGAAAATTTTTTTCGAGTTTCACATGCCCATCTTCAAACGACGATTCCCAAGCAACTAAAAGAGCCTAACGATCGCAATCACTTTCAGAATCTGCGAAATATATTCTAGTTTCATAATAACACCATCGGGAAGTTTGCACGTTGAACCATTTGGCCCGGGGGGCCTTTTTACGCAGACCTTCGGCAGCCGTTCCTACGCTCCGAAAATTTTTTTCGAGTTTCACATGCCCATCTTCAAACGACGATTCCAAAGCAACTAAAAGAGCCTAAAGATCGCAATCACTTTCAGAATCTGCCAAATATATTCTAGTTTCATAATAAAACAATCGGGAAGTTTGCACGTTGAACCATTTGGCCAGGGGGGCCTTTTTATGCAGACCTTCGGCAGCCGTTCCTACGCTCCGAAAATTTTTTTCGAGTTTCACATGCCCATCTTCAAACGACGATTCCCAAGCAACTAAAAGAGCCTAACGATCGCAATCACTTTCAGAATCTGCGAAATATATTCTAGTTTCATAATAACACCATCGGGAAGTTTGCACGTTGAACCATTTGGCCCGGGGGGCCTTTTTACGCAGACCTTCGGCAGCCGTTCCTACGCTCCGAAAATTTTTTTCGAGTTTCACATGCCCATCTTCAAACGACGATTCCAAAGCAACTAAAAGAGCCTAAAGATCGCAATCACTTTCAGAATCTGCCAAATATATTCTAGTTTCATAATAAAACAATCGGGAAGTTTGCACGTTGAACCATTTGGCCAGGGGGGCCTTTTTACGCAGACCTTCGGCAGCCGTTCCTACGCTCCGAAAATTTTTTTCGAGTTTCACATGCCCATCTTCAAACGACGATTCCAAAGCAACTAAAAGAGCCTAAGGATCGCAATCACTTTCAGAATCTGCCAAATATATTCTAGTTTCATAATAAAACAATCGGGAAGTTTTCACGTTGAACCATTTGGCCAGGGGGGCCTTTTTACGCAGACCTTCGGCAGCCGTTCCTACGCTCCGAAAATTTTTTTCGAGTTTCACATGCCCATCTTCAAACGACGATTCCCAAGCAACTAAAAGAGCCTAACGATCGCAATCACTTTCAGAATCTGCGAAATATATTCTAGTTTCATAATAACACCATCGGGAAGTTTGCACGTTGAACCATTTGGCCCGGGGGGCCTTTTTACGCAGACCTTCGGCAGCCGTTCCTACGCTCCGAAAATTTTTTTCGAGTTTCACATGCCCATCTTCAAACGACGATTCCAAAGCAACTAAAAGAGCCTAAAGATCGCAATCACTTTCAGAATCTGCCAAATATATTCTAGTTTCATAATAAAACAATCGGGAAGTTTGCACGTTGAACCATTTGGCCAGGGGGGCCTTTTTACGCAGACCTTCGGCAGCCGTTCCTACGCTCCGAAAATTTTTTTCGAGTTTCACATGCCCATCTTCAAACGACGATTCCCAAGCAACTAAAAGAGCCTAACGATCGCAATCACTTTCAGAATCTGCGAAATATATTCTAGTTTCATAATAACACCATCGGGAAGTTTGCACGTTGAACCATTTGGCCCGGGGGGCCTTTTTACGCAGACTTTCGGCAGCTGTTCCTACGCTCCGAAAATTTTTTTCGAGTTTCACATGCCCATCTTCAAACGACGATTCCAAAGCAACTAAAAGAGCCTAAGGATCGCAATCACTTTCAGAATCTGCCAAATATATTCTAGTTTCATAATAACACCATCGGGAAGTTTGCACGTTGAACCATTTGGCCCGGGGGGCCTTTTTACGCAGACTTTCGGCAGCTGTTCCTACGCTCCGAAAATTTTTTTCGAGTTTCACATGCCCATCTTCAAACGACGATTCCCAAGCAACTAAAAGAGCCTAACGATCGCAATCACTTTCAGAATCTGCGAAATATATTCTAGTTTCATAATAACACCATCGGGAAGTTTGCACGTTGAACCATTTGGCCCGGGGGGCCTTTTTACGCAGACTTTCGGCAGCTGTTCCTACGCTCCGAAAATTTTTTTCGAGTTTCACATGCCCATCTTCAAACGACGATTCCCAAGCAACTAAAAGAGCCTAACGATCGCAATCACTTTCAGAATCTGCGAAAAATATTCTAGTTTCATAATAACACCATCGGGAAGTTTGCACGTTGAACCATTTGGCCCGGGGGGCCTTTTTACGCAGACCTTCGGCAGCCGTTCCTACGCTCCGAAAATTTTTTTCGAGTTTCACATGCCCATCTTCAAACGACGATTCCAAAGCAACTAAAAGAGCCTAAAGATCGCAATCACTTTCAGAATCTGCCAAATATATTCTAGTTTCATAATAAAACAATCGGGAAGTTTGCACGTTGAACCATTTGGCCAGGGGGGCCTTTTTATGCAGACCTTCGGCAGCCGTTCCTACGCTCCGAAAATTTTTTTCGAGTTTCACATGCCCATCTTCAAACGACGATTCCCAAGCAACTAAAAGAGCCTAACGATCGCAATCACTTTCAGAATCTGCGAAATATATTCTAGTTTCATAATAACACCATCGGGAAGTTTGCACGTTGAACCATTTGGCCCGGGGGGCCTTTTTACGCAGACCTTCGGCAGCCGTTCCTACGCTCCGAAAATTTTTTTCGAGTTTCACATGCCCATCTTCAAACGACGATTCCAAAGCAACTAAAAGAGCCTAAAGATCGCAATCACTTTCAGAATCTGCCAAATATATTCTAGTTTCATAATAAAACAATCGGGAAGTTTGCACGTTGAACCATTTGGCCAGGGGGGCCTTTTTACGCAGACCTTCGGCAGCCGTTCCTACGCTCCGAAAATTTTTTTCGAGTTTCACATGCCCATCTTCAAACGACGATTCCAAAGCAACTAAAAGAGCCTAAGGATCGCAATCACTTTCAGAATCTGCCAAATATATTCTAGTTTCATAATAAAACAATCGGGAAGTTTTCACGTTGAACCATTTGGCCAGGGGGGCCTTTTTACGCAGACCTTCGGCAGCCGTTCCTACGCTCCGAAAATTTTTTTCGAGTTTCACATGCCCATCTTCAAACGACGATTCCCAAGCAACTAAAAGAGCCTAACGATCGCAATCACTTTCAGAATCTGCGAAATATATTCTAGTTTCATAATAACACCATCGGGAAGTTTGCACGTTGAACCATTTGGCCCGGGGGGCCTTTTTACGCAGACCTTCGGCAGCCGTTCCTACGCTCCGAAAATTTTTTTCGAGTTTCACATGCCCATCTTCAAACGACGATTCCAAAGCAACTAAAAGAGCCTAAAGATCGCAATCACTTTCAGAATCTGCCAAATATATTCTAGTTTCATAATAAAACAATCGGGAAGTTTGCACGTTGAACCATTTGGCCAGGGGGGCCTTTTTACGCAGACCTTCGGCAGCCGTTCCTACGCTCCGAAAATTTTTTTCGAGTTTCACATGCCCATCTTCAAACGACGATTCCCAAGCAACTAAAAGAGCCTAACGATCGCAATCACTTTCAGAATCTGCGAAATATATTCTAGTTTCATAATAACACCATCGGGAAGTTTGCACGTTGAACCATTTGGCCCGGGGGGCCTTTTTACGCAGACTTTCGGCAGCTGTTCCTACGCTCCGAAAATTTTTTTCGAGTTTCACATGCCCATCTTCAAACGACGATTCCAAAGCAACTAAAAGAGCCTAAAGATCGCAATCACTTTCAGAATCTGCCAAATATATTCTAGTTTCATAATAAAACAATCGGGAAGTTTGCACGTTGAACCATTTGGCCAGGGGGGCCTTTATATGCATACCTTCGGCAGCCGTTCCTACGCTCCGAAAATTTTTTTCGAGTTTCACATGCCCATCTTCAAACGACGATTCCCAAGCAACTAAAAGAGCCTAACGATCGCAATCACTTTCAGAATCTGCGAAAAATATTCTAGTTTCATAATAACACCATCGGGAAGTTTGCACGTTGAACCATTTGGCCCGGGGGGCCTTTTTACGCAGACCTTCGGCAGCCGTTCCTACGCTCCGAAAATTTTTTTCGAGTTTCACATGCCCATCTTCAAACGACGATTCCAAAGCAACTAAAAGAGCCTAAAGATCGCAATCACTTTCAGAATCTGCCAAATATATTCTAGTTTCATAATAAAACAATCGGGAAGTTTGCACGTTGAACCATTTGGCCAGGGGGGCCTTTTTACGCAGACCTTCGGCAGCCGTTCCTACGCTCCGAAAATTTTTTTCGAGTTTCACATGCCCATCTTCAAACGACGATTCCCAAGCAACTAAAAGAGCCTAACGATCGCAATCACTTTCAGAATCTGCGAAATATATTCTAGTTTCATAATAACACCATCGGGAAGTTTGCACGTTGAACCATTTGGCCCGGGGGGCCTTTTTACGCAGACCTTCGGCAGCCGTTCCTACGCTCCGAAAATTTTTTTCGAGTTTCACATGCCCATCTTCAAACGACGATTCCAAAGCTACTAAAAGAGCCTAAAGATCGCAATCACTTTCAGAATCTGCCAAATATATTCTAGTTTCATAATAAAACAATCGGGAAGTTTGCACGTTGAACCATTTGGCCAGGGGGGCCTTTTTACGCAGACCTTCGGCAGCCGTTCCTACGCTCCGAAAATTTTTTTCGAGTTTCACATGCCCATCTTCAAACGACGATTCCCAAGCAACTAAAAGAGCCTAACGATCGCAATCACTTTCAGAATCTGCGAAATATATTCTAGTTTCATAATAACACCATCGGGAAGTTTGCACGTTGAACCATTTGGCCCGGGGGGCCTTTTTACGCAGACCTTCGTCAGCCGTTCCTATGCTCCGAAAATTTTTTTCGAGTTTCACATGCCCATCTTCAAACGACGATTCCAAAGCAACTAAAAGAGCCTAAAGATCGCAATCACTTTCAGAATCTGCCAAATATATTGTAGTTTCATAATAAAACAATCGGGAAGTTTGCACGTTGAACCATTTGGCCAGGGGGGCCTTTTTACGCAGACCTTCGGCAGCCGTTCCTACGCTCCGAAAATTTTTTTCGAGTTTCACATGCCCATCTTCAAACGACGATTCCCAAGCAACTAAAAGAGCCTAACGATCGCAATCACTTTCAGAATCTGCGAAATATATTCTAGTTTCATAATAACACCATCGGGAAGTTTGCACGTTGAACCATTTGGCCCGGGGGGCCTTTTTACGCAGACCTTCGGCAGCCGTTCCTACGCTCCGAAAATTTTTTTCGAGTTTCACTTGCCCATCTTCAAACGACGATTCCAAAGCAACTAAAAGAGCCTAAAGATCGCAATCACTTTCAGAATCTGCCAAATATATTCTAGTTTCATAATAAAACAATCGGGAAGTTTGCACGTTGAACCATTTGGCCAGGGGGGCCTTTTTACGCAGACCTTCGGCAGCCGTTCCTACGCTCCGAAAATTTTTTTCGAGTTTCACATGCCCATCTTCAAACGACGATTCCCAAGCAACTAAAAGAGCCTAACGATCGCAATCACTTTCAGAATCTGCGAAATATATTCTAGTTTCATAATAACACCATCGGGAAGTTTGCACGTTGAACCATTTGGCCCGGGGGGCCTTTTTACGCAGACCTTCGGCAGCCGTTCCTACGCTCCGAAAATTTTTTTCGAGTTTCACATGCCCATCTTCAAACGACGATTCCAAAGCAACTAAAAGAGCCTAAAGATCGCAATCACTTTCAGAATCTGCCAAATATATTCTAGTTTCATAATAAAACAATCGGGAAGTTTGCACGTTGAACCATTTGGCCAGGGGGGCCTTTTTATGCAGACCTTCGGCAGCCGTTCCTACGCTCCGAAAATTTTTTTCGAGTTTCACATGCCCATCTTCAAACGACGATTCCCAAGCAACTAAAAGAGCCTAACGATCGCAATCACTTTCAGAATCTGCGAAATATATTCTAGTTTCATAATAACACCATCGGGAAGTTTGCACGTTGAACCATTTGGCCCGGGGGGCCTTTTTACGCAGACCTTCGGCAGCCGTTCCTACGCTCCGAAAATTTTTTTCGAGTTTCACATGCCCATCTTCAAACGACGATTCCAAAGCAACTAAAAGAGCCTAAAGATCGCAATCACTTTCAGAATCTGCCAAATATATTCTAGTTTCATAATAAAACAATCGGGAAGTTTGCACGTTGAACCATTTGGCCAGGGGGGCCTTTTTATGCAGACCTTCGGCAGCCGTTCCTACGCTCCGAAAATTTTTTTCGAGTTTCACATGCCCATCTTCAAACGACGATTCCCAAGCAACTAAAAGAGCCTAACGATCGCAATCACTTTCAGAATCTGCGAAATATATTCTAGTTTCATAATAACACCATCGGGAAGTTTGCACGTTGAACCATTTGGCCCGGGGGGCCTTTTTACGCAGACCTTCGGCAGCCGTTCCTACGCTCCGAAAATTTTTTTCGAGTTTCACATGCCCATCTTCAAACGACGATTCCAAAGCAACTAAAAGAGCCTAAAGATCGCAATCACTTTCAGAATCTGCCAAATATATTCTAGTTTCATAATAAAACAATCGGGAAGTTTGCACGTTGAACCATTTGGCCAGGGGGGCCTTTTTACGCAGACCTTCGGCAGCCGTTCCTACGCTCCGAAAATTTTTTTCGAGTTTCACATGCCCATCTTCAAACGACGATTCCAAAGCAACTAAAAGAGCCTAAGGATCGCAATCACTTTCAGAATCTGCCAAATATATTCTAGTTTCATAATAAAACAATCGGGAAGTTTTCACGTTGAACCATTTGGCCAGGGGGGCCTTTTTACGCAGACCTTCGGCAGCCGTTCCTACGCTCCGAAAATTTTTTTCGAGTTTCACATGCCCATCTTCAAACGACGATTCCCAAGCAACTAAAAGAGCCTAACGATCGCAATCACTTTCAGAATCTGCGAAATATATTCTAGTTTCATAATAACACCATCGGGAAGTTTGCACGTTGAACCATGTGGCCCGGGGGGCCTTTTTACGCAGACCTTCGGCAGCCGTTCCTACGCTCCGAAAATTTTTTTCGAGTTTCACATGCCCATCTTCAAACGACGATTCCAAAGCAACTAAAAGAGCCTAAAGATCGCAATCACTTTCAGAATCTGCCAAATATATTCTAGTTTCATAATAAAACAATCGGGAAGTTTGCACGTTGAACCATTTGGCCAGGGGGGCCTTTTTACGCAGACCTTCGGCAGCCGTTCCTACGCTCCGAAAATTTTTTTCGAGTTTCACATGCCCATCTTCAAACGACGATTCCCAAGCAACTAACAGAGCCTAACGATCGCAATCACTTTCAGAATCTGCGAAATATATTCTAGTTTCATAATAACACCATCGGGAAGTTTGCACGTTGAACCATTTGGCCCGGGGGGCCTTTTTACGCAGACCTTCGGCTGCCGTTCCTACGCTCCGAAATTTTTTTTCGAGTTTCACATGCCCATCTTCAAACGACTATTCCAAAGCAACTAAAAGAGCCTAAAGGTCGCAATCACTTTCAGAATCTGCCAAATATATTCTAGTTTCATAATAAAACAATCGGGAAGTTTGCACGTTGAACCATTTGGCCAGGGGGGCCTTTTTACGCAGACCTTCGGCAGCCGTTCCTACGCTCCGAAAATTTTTTTCGAGTTTCACATGCCCATCTTCAAACGACGATTCCCAAGCAACTAAAAGAGCCTAACGATCGCAATCACTTTCAGAATCTGCGAAATATATTCTAGTTTCATAATAACACCATCGGGAAGTTTGCACGTTGAACCATTTGGCCCGGGGGGCCTTTTTACGCAGACCTTCGGCAGCCGTTCCTACGCTCCGAAAATTTTTTTCGAGTTTCACATGCCCATCTTCAAACGACGATTCCAAAGCAACTAAAAGAGCCTAAAGATCGCAATCACTTTCAGAATCTGCCAAATATATTCTAGTTTCATAATAAAACAATCGGGAAGTTTGCACGTTGAACCATTTGGCCAGGGGGGCCTTTTTACGCAGACCTTTGGCAGCCGTTCCTACGCTCCGAAAATTTTTTTCGAGTTTCACATGCCCATCTTCAAACGACGATTCCCAAGCAACTAAAAGAGCCTAACGATCGCAATCACTTTCAGAATCTGCGAAATATATTCTAGTTTCATAATAACACCATCGGGAAGTTTGCACGTTGAACCATTTGGCCCGGGGGGCCTTTTTACGCAGACCTTCGGCAGCCGTTCCTACGCTCCGAAAATTTTTTTCGAGTTTCACATGCCCATCTTCAAACGACGATTCCAAAGCAACTAAAAGAGCCTAAAGATCGCAATCACTTTCAGAATCTGCCAAATATATTCTAGTTTCATAATAAAACAATCGGGAAGTTTGCACGTTGAACCATTTGGCCAGGGGGGCCTTTTTACGCAGACCTTCGGCAGCCGTTCCTACGCTCCGAAAATTTTTTTCGAGTTTCACATGCCCATCTTCAAACGACGATTCCCAAGCAACTAAAAGAGCCTAACGATCGCAATCACTTTCAGAATCTGCGAAATATATTCTAGTTTCATAATAACACCATCGGGAAGTTTGCACGTTGAACCATTTGGCCCGGGGGGCCTTTTTACGCAGACCTTCGGCAGCCGTTCCTACGCTCCGAAAATTTTTTTCGAGTTTCACATGCCCATCTTCAAACGACGATTCCAAAGCAACTAAAAGAGCCTAAAGATCGCAATCACTTTCAGAATCTGCCAAATATATTCTAGTTTCATAATAAAACAATCGGGAAGTTTGCACGTTGAACCATTTGGCCAGGGGGGCCTTTTTACGCAGACCTTCGGCAGCCGTTCCTACGCTCCGAAAATTTTTTTCGAGTTTCACATGCCCATCTTCAAACGACGATTCCCAAGCAACTAAAAGAGCCTAACGATCGCAATCACTTTCCGAATCTGCGAAATATATTCTAGTTTCATAATAACACCATCGGGAAGTTTGCACGTTGAACCATTTGGCCCGGGGGGCCTTTTTACGCAGACCTTCGGCAGCCGTTCCTACGCTCCGAAATTTTTTTTCGAGTTTCACATGCCCATCTTCAAACGACGATTCCAAAGCAACTAAAAGAGCCTAAAGATCGCAATCACTTTCAGAATCTGCCAAATATATTCTAGTTTCATAATAAAACAATCGGGAAGTTTGCACGTTGAACCATTTGGCCAGGGGGGCCTTTTTACGCAGACCTTCGGCAGCCGTTCCTACGCTCCGAAAATTTTTTTCGAGTTTCACATGCCCATCTTCAAACGACGATTCCCAAGCAACTAAAAGAGCCTAACGATCGCAATCACTTTCAGAATCTGCGAAATATATTCTAGTTTCATAATAACACCATCGGGAAGTTTGCACGTTGAACCATTTGGCCAGGGGGGCCTTTTTACGCAGACCTTCGGCAGCCGTTCCTACGCTCCGAAAATTTTTTTCGAGTTTCACATGCCCATCTTCAAACGACGATTCCCAAGCAACTAAAAGAGCCTAACGATCGCAATCACTTTCAGAATCTGCGAAATATATTCTAGTTTCATAATAACACCATCGGGAAGTTTGCACGTTGAACCATTTGGCCCGGGGGGCCTTTTTACGCAGACCTTCGGCAGCCGTTCCTACGCTCCGAAAATTTTTTTCGAGTTTCACATGCCCATCTTCAAACGACGATTCCAAAGCAACTAAAAGAGCCTAAAGATCGCAATCACTTTCAGAATCTGCCAAATATATTCTAGTTTCATAATAAAACAATCGGGAAGTTTGCACGTTGAACCATTTGGCCAGGGGGGCCTTTTTACTCAGACCTTCGGCAGCCGTTCCTACGCTCCGAAAATTTTTTTCGAGTTTCACATGCCCATCTTCAAACGACGATTCCCAAGCAACTAAAAGAGCCTAACGATCGCAATCACTTTCAGAATCTGCGAAATATATTCTAGTTTCATAATAACACCATCGGGAAGTTTGCACGTTGAACCATTTGGCCCGGGGGGCCTTTTTACGCAGACCTTCGGCAGCCGTTCCTACGCTCCGAAAATTTTTTTCGAGTTTCACATGCCCATCTTCAAACGACGATTCCAAAGCAACTAAAAGAGCCTAAAGATCGCAATCACTTTCAGAATCTGCCAAATATATTCTAGTTTCATAATAAAACAATCGGGAAGTTTGCACGTTGAACCATTTGGCCAGGGGGGCCTTTTTACGCAGACCTTCGGCAGCCGTTCCTACGCTCCGAAAATTTTTTTCGAGTTTCACATGCCCATCTTCAAACGACGATTCCAAAGCAACTAAAAGAGCCTAAAGATCGCAATCACTTTCAGAATCTGCCAAATATATTCTAGTTTCATAATAAAACAATCGGTAAGTTTGCACGTTGAACCATTTGGCCAGGGGGGCCTTTTTACGCAGACCTTCGGCAGCCGTTCCTACGCTCCGAAAATTTTTTTCGAGTTTCACATGCCCATCTTCAAACGACGATTCCCAAGCAACTAAAAGAGCCTAACGATCGCAATCACTTTCAGAATCTGCGAAATATATTCTAGTTTCATAATAACACCATCGGGAAGTTTGCACGTTGAACCATGTGGCCCGGGGGGCCTTTTTACGCAGACCTTCAGCAGCCGTTCCTACGCTCCGAAAATTTTTTTCGAGTTTCACATGCCCATCTTCAAACGACGATTCCAAAGCAACTAAAAGAGCCTAAAGATCGCAATCACTTTCAGAATCTGCCAAATATATTCTAGTTTCATAATAAAACAATCGGGAAGTTTGCACGTTGAACCATTTGGCCAGGGGGGCCTTTTTACGCAGACCTTCGGCAGCCGTTCCTACGCTCCGAAAATTTTTTTCGAGTTTCACATGCCCATCTTCAAACGACGATTCCCAAGCAACTAAAAGAGCCTAACGATCGCAATCACTTTCAGAATCTGCGAAATATATTCTAGTTTCATAATAACACCATCGGGAAGTTTGCACGTTGAACCATTTGGCCCGGGGGGCCTTTTTACGCAGACCTTCGGCAGCCGTTCCTACGCTCCGAAATTTTTTTTCGAGTTTCACATGCCCATCTTCAAACGACGATTCCAAAGCAACTAAAAGAGCCTAAAGGTCGCAATCACTTTCAGAATCTGCCAAATATATTCTAGTTTCATAATAAAACAATCGGGAAGTTTGCACGTTGAACCATTTGGCTAGGGGGGCCTTTTTACGCAGACCTTCGGCAGCCGTTCCTACGCTCCGAAAATTTTTTTCGAGTTTCACATGCCCATCTTCAAACGACGATTCCCAAGCAACTAAAAGAGCCTAACGATCGCAATCACTTTCAGAATCTGCGAAATATATTCTAGTTTCATAATAACACCATCGGGAAGTTTGCACGTTGAACCATTTGGCCCGGGGGGCCTTTTTACGCAGACCTTCGGCAGCCGTTCCTACGCTCCGAAAATTTTTTTCGAGTTTCACATGCCCATCTTCAAACGACGATTCCAAAGCAACTAAAAGAGCCTAAAGATCGCAATCACTTTCAGAATCTGCCAAATATATTCTAGTTTCATAATAAAACAATCGGGAAGTTTGCACGTTGAACCATTTGGCCAGGGGGGCCTTTTTACGCAGACCTTTGGCAGCCGTTCCTACACTCCGAAAATTTTTTTCGAGTTTCACATGCCCATCTTCAAACGACGATTCCCAAGCAACTAAAAGAGCCTAACGATCGCAATCACTTTCAGAATCTGCGAAATATATTCTAGTTTCATAATAACACCATCGGGAAGTTTGCACGTTGAACCATTTGGCCCGGGGGGCCTTTTTACGCAGACCTTCGGCAGCCGTTCCTACGCTCCGAAAATTTTTTTCGAGTTTCACATGCCCATCTTCAAACGACGATTCCAAAGCAACTAAAAGAGCCTAAAGATCGCAATCACTTTCAGAATCTGCCAAATATATTCTAGTTTCATAATAAAACAATCGGGAAGTTTGCACGTTGAACCATTTGGCCAGGGGGGCCTTTTTACGCAGACCTTCGGCAGCCGTTCCTACGCTCCAAAAATTTTTTTCGAGTTTCACATGCCCATCTTCAAACGACGATTCCCAAGCAACTAAAAGAGCCTAACGATCGCAATCACTTTCAGAATCTGCGAAATATATTCTAGTTTCATAATAACACCATCGGGAAGTTTGCACGTTGAACCATTTGGCCCGGGGGGCCTTTTTACGCAGACCTTCGGCAGCCGTTCCTACGCTCCGAAAATTTTTTTCGAGTTTCACATGCCCATCTTCAAACGACGATTCCAAAGCAACTAAAAGAGCCTAAAGATCGCAATCACTTTCAGAATCTGCCAAATATATTCTAGTTTCATAATAAAACAATCGGGAAGTTTGCACGTTGAACCATTTGGCCAGGGGGGCCTTTTTACGCAGACCTTCGGCAGCCGTTCCTACGCTCCGAAAATTTTTTTCGAGTTTCACATGCCCATCTTCAAACGACGATTCCCAAGCAACTAAAAGAGCCTAACGATCGCAATCACTTTCAGAATCTGCGAAATATATTCTAGTTTCATAATAACACCATCGGGAAGTTTGCACGTTGAACCATTTGGCCCGGGGGGCCTTTTTACGCAGACCTTCGGCAGCCGTTCCTACGCTCCGAAAATTTTTTTCGAGTTTCACATGCCCATCTTCAAACGACGATTCCAAAGCAACTAAAAGAGCCTAAAGATCGCAATCACTTTCAGAATCTGCCAAATATATTCTAGTTTCATAATAAAACAATCGGGAAGTTTGCACGTTGAACCATTTGGCCAGGGGGGCCTTTTTACGCAGACCTTCGGCAGCCGTTCCTACGCTCCGAAAATTTTTTTCGAGTTTCACATGGCCATCTTCAAACGACGATTCCCAAGCAACTAAAAGAGCCTAACGATCGCAATCACTTTCAGAATCTGCGAAATATATTCTAGTTTCATAATAACACCATCGGGAAGTTTGCACGTTGAACCATTTGGCCCGGGGGGCCTTTTTACGCAGACCTTCGGCAGCCGTTCCTACGCTTCGAAAATTTTTTTCGAGTTTCACATGCCCATCTTCAAACGACGATTCCAAAGCAACTAAAAGAGCCTAAAGATCGCAATCACTTTCAGAATCTGCCAAATATATTCTAGTTTCATAATAAAACAATCGGGAAGTTTGCACGTTGAACCATTTGGCCAGGGGGGCCTTTTTACGCAGACCTTCGGCAGCCGTTCCTACGCTCCGAAAATTTTTTTCGAGTTTCACATGCCCATCTTCAAACGACGATTCCCAAGCAACTAAAAGAGCCTAACGATCGCAATCACTTTCAGAATCTGCGAAATATATTCTAGTTTCATAATAACACCATCGGGAAGTTTGCACGTTGAACCATTTGGCCCGGGGGGCCTTTTTACGCAGACCTTCGGCAGCCGTTCCTACGCTCCGAAAATTTTTTTCGAGTTTCACATGCCCATCTTCAAACGACGATTCCAAAGCAACTAAAAGAGCCTAAAGATCGCAATCACTTTCAGAATCTGCCAAATATATTCTAGTTTCATAATAAAACAATCGGGAAGTTTGCACGTTGAACCATTTGGCCAGGGGGCCTTTTTACGCAGACCTTCGGCAGCCGTTCCTACGCTCCGAAAATTTTTTTCGAGTTTCACATGCCCATCTTCAAACGACGATTCCCAAGCAACTAAAAGAGCCTAAGGATCGCAATCACTTTCCGAATCTGCGAAATATATTCTAGTTTCATAATAACACCATCGGGAAGTTTGCACGTTGAACCATTTGGCCCGGGGGGCCTTTTTACGCAGACCTTCGGCAGCCGTTCCTACGCTCCGAAATTTTTTTTCGAGTTTCACATGCCCATCTTCAAACGACGATTCCAAAGCAACTAAAAGAGCCTAAAGATCGCAATCACTTTCAGAATCTGCCAAATATATTCTAGTTTCATAATAAAACAATCGGGAAGTTTGCACGTTGAACCATTTGGCCAGGGGGGCCTTTTTACGCAGACCTTCGGCAGCCGTTCCTACGCTCCGAAAATTTTTTTCGAGTTTCACATGCCCATCTTCAAACGACGATTCCCAAGCAACTAAAAGAGCCTAACGATCGCAATCACTTTCAGAATCTGCGAAATATATTCTAGTTTCATAATAACACCATCGGGAAGTTTGCACGTTGAACCATTTGGCCCGGGGGGCCTTTTTACGCAGACCTTCGGCAGCCGTTCCTACGCTCCGAAAATTTTTTTCGAGTTTCACCTGCCCATCTTCAAACGACGATTCCCAAGCAACTAAAAGAGCCTAACGATCGCAATCACTTTCAGAATCTGCGAAATATATTCTAGTTTCATAATAACACCATCGGGAAGTTTGCACGTTGAACCATTTGGCCCGGGGGGCCTTTTTACGCAGACCTTCGGCAGCCGTTCCTACGCTCCGAAAATTTTTTTCGAGTTTCACATGCCCATCTTCAAACGACGATTCCCAAGCAACTAAAAGAGCCTAAAGATCGCAATCACTTTCAGAATCTGCCAAATATATTCTAGTTTCATAATAAAACAATCGGGAAGTTTGCACGTTGAACCATTTGGCCAGGGGGCCTTTTTACGCAGACCTTCGGCAGCCGTTCCTACGCTCCGAAAATTTTTTTCGAGTTTCACATGCCCATCTTCAAACGACGATTCCCAAGCAACTAAAAGAGCCTAACGATCGCAATCACTTTCAGAATCTGCGAAATATATTCTAGTTTCATAATAACACCATCGGGAAGTTTGCACGTTGAACCATTTGGCCCGGGGGGCCTTTTTACGCAGACCTTCGGCAGCCGTTCCTACGCTCCGAAAATTTTTTTCGAGTTTCACCTGCCCATCTTCAAACGACGATTCCCAAGCAACTAAAAGAGCCTAACGATCGCAATCACTTTCAGAATCTGCGAAATATATTCTAGTTTCATAATAACACCATCGGGAAGTTTGCACGTTGAACCATTTGGCCCGGGGGGCCTTTTTACGCAGACCTTCGGCAGCCGTTCCTACGCTCCGAAAATTTTTTTCGAGTTTCACATGCCCATCTTCAAACGACGATTCCAAAGCAACTAAAAGAGCCTAACGATCGCAATCACTTTCAGAATCTGCCAAATATATTCTAGTTTCATAATAAAACAATCGGGAAGTTTGCACGTTGAACCATTTGGCCAGGGGGGCCTTTTTACGCGGACCTTCGGCAGCCGTTCCTACGCTCCGAAAATTTTTTTCGAGTTTCACATGCCCATCTTCAAACGACGATTCCCAAGCAACTAAAAGAGCCTAACGATCGCAATCACTTTCAGAATCTGCGAAATATATTCTAGTTTCATAATAACACCATCGGGAAGTTTGCACGTTGAACTATTTGGCCCGGGGGGCCTTTTTACGCAGACCTTCGGCAGCCGTTCCTACGCTCCGAAAATTTTTTTCGAGTTTCACATGCCCATCTTCAAACGACGATTCCAAAGCAACTAAAAGAGCCTAAAGATCGCAATCACTTTCAGAATCTGCCAAATATATTCTAGTTTCATAATAAAACAATCGGGAAGTTTGCACGTTGAACCATTTGGCCAGGGGGGCCTTTTTACGCAGACCTTCGGCAGCCGTTCCTACGCTCCGAAAATTTTTTTCGTGTTTCACATGCCCATCTTCAAACGACGATTCCCAAGCAACTAAAAGAGCCTAACGATCGCAATCACTTTCAGAATCTGCGAAATATATTCTAGTTTCATAATAACACCATCGGGAAGTTTGCACGTTGAACCATTTGGCCCGGGGGGCCTTTTTACGCAGACCTTCGGCAGCCGTTCCTACGCTCCGAAAATTTTTTTCGAGTTTCACATGCCCATCTTCAAACGACGATTCCAAAGCAACTAAAAGAGCCTAAAGATCGCAATCACTTTCAGAATCTGCCAAATATATTCTAGTTTCATAATAAAACAATCGGGAAGTTTGCACGTTGAACCATTTGGCCAGGGGGGCCTTTTTACGCAGACCTTCGGCAGCCGTTCCTACGCTCCGAAAATTTTTTTCGAGTTTCACATGCCCATCTTCAAACGACGATTCCCAAGCAACTAAAAGAGCCTAACGATCGCAATCACTTTCAGAATCTGCGAAATATATTCTAGTTTCATAATAACACCATCGGGAAGTTTGCACGTTGAACCATTTGGCCCGGGGGGCCTTTTTACGCAGACCTTCGGCAGCCGTTCCTACGCTCCGAATATTTTTTCGAGTTTCACATGCCCATCTTCAAACGACGATTCCAAAGCAACTAAAAGAGCCTAAAGATCGCAATCACTTTCAGAATCTGCCAAATATATTCTAGTTTCATAATAAAACAATCGGGAAGTTTGCACGTTGAACCATTTGGCCAGGGGGGCCTTTTTACGCAGACCTTCGGCAGCCGTTCCTACGCTCCGAAAATTTTTTTCGAGTTTCACATGCCCATCTTCAAACGACGATTCCCAAGCAACTAAAAGAGCCTAACGATCGCAATCACTTTCAGAATCTGCGAAATATATTCTAGTTTCATAATAACACCATCGGGAAGTTTGCACGTTGAACCATTTGGCCCGGGGGCCTTTTTACGCAGACCTTCGGCAGCCGTTCCTACGCTCCGAAAATTTTTTTCGAGTTTCACATGCCCATCTTCAAACGACGATTCCAAAGCAACTAAAAGAGCCTAAAGATCGCAATCACTTTCAGAATCTGCCAAATATATTCTAGTTTCATAATAAAACAATCGGGAAGTTTGCACGTTGAACCATTTGGCCAGGGGGGCCTTTTTACGCAGACCTTCGGCAGCCGTTCCTACGCTCCGAAAATTTTTTTCGAGTTTCACATGCCCATCTTCAAACGACGATTCCCAAGCAACTAAAAGAGCCTAACGATCGCAATCACTTTCAGAATCTGCGAAATATATTCTAGTTTCATAATAACACCATCGGGAAGTTTGCACGTTGAACCATTTGGCCCGGGGGGCCTTTTTACGCAGACCTTCGGCAGCCGTTCCTACGCTCCGAAAATTTTTTTCGAGTTTCACATGCCCATCTTCAAACGACGATTCCAAAGCAACTAAAAGAGCCTAAAGATCGCAATCACTTTCAGAATCTGCCAAATATATTCTAGTTTCATAATAAAACAATCGGGAAGTTTGCACGTTGAACCATTTGGCCAGGGGGGCCTTTTTACGCAGACCTTCGGCAGCCGTTCCTACGCTCCGAAAATTTTTTTCGAGTTTCACATGCCCATCTTCAAACGACGATTCCCAAGCAACTAAAAGAGCCTAACGATCGCAATCACTTTCAGAATCTGCGAAATATATTCTAGTTTCATAATAACACCATCGGGAAGTTTGCACGTTGAACCATTTGGCCCGGGGGGCCTTTTTACGCAGACCTTCGGCAGCCGTTCCTACGCTCCGAAAATTTTTTTCGAGTTTCACATGCCCATCTTCAAACGACGATTCCCAAGCAACTAAAAGAGCCTAAAGATCGCAATCACTTTCAGAATCTGCCAAATATATTCTAGTTTCATAATAAAACAATCGGGAAGTTTGCACGTTGAACCATTTGGCCAGGGGGCCTTTTTACGCAGACCTTCGGCAGCCGTTCCTACGCTCCGAAAATTTTTTTCGAGTTTCACATGCCCATCTTCAAACGACGATTCCCAAGCAACTAAAAGAGCCTAACGATCGCAATCACTTTCAGAATCTGCGAAATATATTCTAGTTTCATAATAACACCATCGGGAAGTTTGCACGTTGAACCATTTGGCCCGGGGGGCCTTTTTACGCAGACCTTCGGCAGCCGTTCCTACGCTCCGAAAATTTTTTTCGAGTTTCACCTGCCCATCTTCAAACGACGATTCCCAAGCAACTAAAAGAGCCTAACGATCGCAATCACTTTCAGAATCTGCGAAATATATTCTAGTTTCATAATAACACCATCGGGAAGTTTGCACGTTGAACCATTTGGCCCGGGGGGCCTTTTTACGCAGACCTTCGGCAGCCGTTCCTACGCTCCGAAAATTTTTTTCGAGTTTCACATGCCCATCTTCAAACGACGATTCCAAAGCAACTAAAAGAGCCTAACGATCGCAATCACTTTCAGAATCTGCCAAATATATTCTAGTTTCATAATAAAACAATCGGGAAGTTTGCACGTTGAACCATTTGGCCAGGGGGGCCTTTTTACGCGGACCTTCGGCAGCCGTTCCTACGCTCCGAAAATTTTTTTCGAGTTTCACATGCCCATCTTCAAACGACGATTCCCAAGCAACTAAAAGAGCCTAACGATCGCAATCACTTTCAGAATCTGCGAAATATATTCTAGTTTCATAATAACACCATCGGGAAGTTTGCACGTTGAACTATTTGGCCCGGGGGGCCTTTTTACGCAGACCTTCGGCAGCCGTTCATACGCTCCGAAAATTTTTTTCGAGTTTCACATGCCCATCTTCAAACGACGATTCCAAAGCAACTAAAAGAGCCTAAAGATCGCAATCACTTTCAGAATCTGCCAAATATATTCTAGTTTCATAATAAAACAATCGGGAAGTTTGCACGTTGAACCATTTGGCCAGGGGGGCCTTTTTACGCAGACCTTCGGCAGCCGTTCCTACGCTCCGAAAATTTTTTTCGTGTTTCACATGCCCATCTTCAAACGACGATTCCCAAGCAACTAAAAGAGCCTAACGATCGCAATCACTTTCAGAATCTGCGAAATATATTCTAGTTTCATAATAACACCATCGGGAAGTTTGCACGTTGAACCATTTGGCCCGGGGGGCCTTTTTACGCAGACCTTCGGCAGCCGTTCCTACGCTCCGAAAATTTTTTTCGAGTTTCACATGCCCATCTTCAAACGACGATTCCAAAGCAACTAAAAGAGCCTAAAGATCGCAATCACTTTCAGAATCTGCCAAATATATTCTAGTTTCATAATAAAACAATCGGGAAGTTTGCACGTTGAACCATTTGGCCAGGGGGGCCTTTTTACGCAGACCTTCGGCAGCCGTTCCTACGCTCCGAAAATTTTTTTCGAGTTTCACATGCCCATCTTCAAACGACGATTCCCAAGCAACTAAAAGAGCCTAACGATCGCAATCACTTTCAGAATCTGCGAAATATATTCTAGTTTCATAATAACACCATCGGGAAGTTTGCACGTTGAACCATTTGGCCCGGGGGGCCTTTTTACGCAGACCTTCGGCAGCCGTTCCTACGCTCCGAATATTTTTTCGAGTTTCACATGCCCATCTTCAAACGACGATTCCAAAGCAACTAAAAGAGCCTAAAGATCGCAATCACTTTCAGAATCTGCCAAATATATTCTAGTTTCATAATAAAACAATCGGGAAGTTTGCACGTTGAACCATTTGGCCAGGGGGGCCTTTTTACGCAGACCTTCGGCAGCCGTTCCTACGCTCCGAAAATTTTTTTCGAGTTTCACATGCCCATCTTCAAACGACGATTCCCAAGCAACTAAAAGAGCCTAACGATCGCAATCACTTTCAGAATCTGCGAAATATATTCTAGTTTCATAATAACACCATCGGGAAGTTTGCACGTTGAACCATTTGGCCCGGGGGCCTTTTTACGCAGACCTTCGGCAGCCGTTCCTACGCTCCGAAAATTTTTTTCGAGTTTCACATGCCCATCTTCAAACGACGATTCCAAAGCAACTAAAAGAGCCTAAAGATCGCAATCACTTTCAGAATCTGCCAAATATATTCTAGTTTCATAATAAAACAATCGGGAAGTTTGCACGTTGAACCATTTGGCCAGGGGGGCCTTTTTACGCAGACCTTCGGCAGCCGTTCCTACGCTCCGAAAATTTTTTTCGAGTTTCACATGCCCATCTTCAAACGACGATTCCCAAGCAACTAAAAGAGCCTAACGATCGCAATCACTTTCAGAATCTGCGAAATATATTCTAGTTTCATAATAACACCATCGGGAAGTTTGCACGTTGAACCATTTGGCCCGGGGGGCCTTTTTACGCAGACCTTCGGCAGCCGTTCCTACGCTCCGAAAATTTTTTTCGAGTTTCACATGCCCATCTTCAAACGACGATTCCAAAGCAACTAAAAGAGCCTAAAGATCGCAATCACTTTCAGAATCTGCCAAATATATTCTAGTTTCATAATAAAACAATCGGGAAGTTTGCACGTTGAACCATTTGGCCAGGGGGGCCTTTTTACGCAGACCTTCGGCAGCCGTTCCTACGCTCCGAAAATTTTTTTCGAGTTTCACATGCCCATCTTCAAACGACGATTCCCAAGCAACTAAAAGAGCCTAACGATCGCAATCACTTTCAGAATCTGCGAAATATATTCTAGTTTCATAATAACACCATCGGGAAGTTTGCACGTTGAACCATTTGGCCCGGGGGGCCTTTTTACGCAGACCTTCGGCAGCCGTTCCTACGCTCCGAAAATTTTTTTCGAGTTTCACATGCCCATCTTCAAACGACGATTCCCAAGCAACTAAAAGAGCCTAAAGATCGCAATCACTTTCAGAATCTGCCAAATATATTCTAGTTTCATAATAAAACAATCGGGAAGTTTGCACGTTGAACCATTTGGCCAGGGGGGCCTTTTTACGCAGACCTTCGGCAGCCGTTCCTACGCTCCGAAAATTTTTTTCGAGTTTCACATGGCCATCTTCAAACGACGATTCCCAAGCAACTAAAAGAGCCTAACGATCGCAATCACTTTCAGAATCTGCGAAATATATTCTAGTTTCATAATAACACCATCGGGAAGTTTGCACGTTGAACCATTTGGCCCGGGGGGCCTTTTTACGCAGACCTTCGGCAGCCGTTCCTACGCTCCGAAAATTTTTTTCGAGTTTCACATGCCCATCTTCAAACGACGATTCCAAAGCAACTAAAAGAGCCTAAAGATCGCAATCACTTTCAGAATCTGCCAAATATATTCTAGTTTCATAATAAAACAATCGGGAAGTTTGCACGTTGAACCATTTGGCCAGGGGGGGCCTTTTTACGCAGACCTTCGGCAGCCGTTCCTACGCTCCGAAAATTTTTTTCGAGTTTCACATGCCCATCTTCAAACGACGATTCCCAAGCAACTAAAAGAGCCTAACGATCGCAATCACTTTCAGAATCTGCCAAATATATTCTAGTTTCATAATAACACCATCGGAAAAAATTTTAAACAGCACTAGTGGCCTATCATATCTAAGAAATAGAGATAGGGGTCTTCAATCAGACATCTTAAAAATCTGGTATCTAACAGTTTTTCAAAAACAGATTGAGTATGGCTTCGAGATTTGGTGGGAGGACCTAAATTGCCACGGGGTACGAAACCTCAAGTCTGCACAACGTCTCGCTCTCTTGAGCGTTATCAAACCCTTCAAAAGCATTTCAAGTGACGCCCTTTGTGTCCTGGCTGGTGTCCCTCCGATCACGATCTACATAGCAAACAAATTCAGACAATATAACATTCTCCATGGAACCTCATCTATACAAATACAAAATACAAATATTTCAAAAGAAAATTTAATGCTTCCCATCCCTACCTTCACTTTTCCGAACTACTATAAACATAACAAAATTAAAATAATAGAGAACCCACCATCTTCAGAGCTACAAATTTATACAGACGGATCAAAAATGCCTGGCGGGACCTCATGCGCTTTTGTAGTCTACTACAAAAACAATATTATTCACACATATCAAATTAAAGTTCACCACCTAAATTCAATTTTTCAGGCTGAACTCTTGGCAGTAATACAGGCAATTAAATGGCTCATAAATTCATCCTACAAAAATTTAAACCCAATAATATTCACAGATAATCAATCAACAATTAAAATCCTAAATCAACCATATCCAAAATACGAACTTATTAGAGAACTATATGAAAGCATAGATCAATACAAAGAGCAAATAATCCTAACTTGGACAAAGGCGCATGTGGGAACGGCAGGCAACGAAATGGCAGATTCACTTGCAAAACAGGTTATTTCACAAAACATCTTCGATGAACAGATCTCTCTTCCTCTTCCAGCTTCACTAGTAAAATCATCCATTAATAATAAAATTATCACAGATTGGCAAAGAGAATGGGGGCACAGCGATAAGGGTAGGGATACGTTTTCTGTCCTTAATAACGTAAGCAAAAGTTTTATCAGTCCAAATAAAATAGTTACATATTTTATCTCAGGCCATGGCAGCTTCCCTACATTTCTACACAAAATTAAAGTATTAACATCAGAAAAATGCAAATGTAACAACAGTCAAAATTTTTTTCGAGTTTCACATGCCTATTTTCAAACGACGATTCCAAAGCAACTAAAAGAGCCTAAAGATCGCAATCACTTTCAGAATCTGCCAAATATATTCTAGTTTCATAATAAAACAATCGGGAAGTTTGCACGTTGAACCATTTGGGAAGGGGGGCCTTTTTACGCAGACCTTCGGCAGCCGTTCCTACGCTCTCAAAATTTTTTTCGAGTTTCACATGCCTATTTTCAAACGACGATTCCAAAGCAACTAAAAGAGCCTAAAGATCGCAATCACTTTCAGAATCTGCCAAATATATTCTAGTTTCTTAATAAAACAATCGGGAAGTTTGCACGTTGAACCATTTGGGAAGGGGGGCCTTTTTACGCAGACCTTCGGCAGCCGTTCCTACGCTCTCAAAATTTTTTTCGAGTTTCACATGCCTATTTTCAAACGACGATTCCAAAGCAACTAAAAGAGCCTAAAGATCGCAATCACTTTCAGAATCTGCCAAATATATTCTAGTTTCATAATAAAACAATCGGGAAGTTTGCACGTTGAACCATTTGGGAAGGGGGGCCTTTTTACGCAGACCTTCGGCAGCCGTTCCTACGCTCTCAAAATTTTTTTCGAGTTTCACATGCCTATTTTCAAACGACGATTCCAAAGCAACTAAAAGAGCCTAAAGATCGCAATCACTTTCAGAATCTGCCAAATATATTCTAGTTTCATAATAAAACAATCGGGAAGTTTGCACGTTGAACCATTTGGGAAGGGGGGCCTTTTTACGCAGACCTTCGGCAGCCGTTCCTACGCTCTCAAAATTTTTTTCGAGTTTCACATGCCTATTTTCAAACGACGATTCCAAAGCAACTAAAAGAGCCTAAAGATCGCAATCACTTTCAGAATCTGCCAAATATATTCTAGTTTCATAATAAAACAATCGGGAAGTTTGCACGTTGAACCATTTGGGAAGGGGGGCCTTTTTACGCAGACCTTCGGCAGCCGTTCCTACGCTCTCAAAATTTTTTTCGAGTTTCACATGCCTATTTTCAAACGACGATTCCAAAGCAACTAAAAAAGCCTAAAGATCGCAATCACTTTCAGAATCTGCCAAATATATTCTAGTTTCATAATAAAACAATCGGGAAGTTTGCACGTTGAACCATTTGGGAAGGGGGGCCTTTTTACGCAGACCTTCGGCAGCCGTTCCTACGCTCTCAAAATTTTTTTCGAGCTTCACATGCCTATTTTCAAACGACGATTCCAAAGCAACTAAAAGAGCCTAAAGATCGCAATCACTTTCAGAATCTGCCAAATATATTCTAGTTTCATAATAAAACAATCGGGAAGTTTGCACGTTGAACCATTTGGGAAGGGGGGCCTTTTTACGCAGACCTTCGGCAGCCGTTCCTACGCTCAAAATTTTTTTCGAGTTTCACATGCCTATTTTCAAACGACGATTCCAAAGCAACTAAAAGAGCCTAAAGATCGCAATCACTTTCAGAATCTGCCAAATATATTCTAGTTTCATAATAAAACAATCGGGAAGTTTGCACGTTGAACCATTTGGGAAGGGGGGCCTTTTTACGCAGACCTTCGGCAGCCGTTCCTACGCTCTCAAAATTTTTTTCGAGTTTCACATGCCTATTTTCAAACGACGATTCCAAAGCAACTAAAAGAGCCTAAAGATCGCAATCACTTTCAGAATCTGCCAAATATATTCTAGTTTCATAATAAAACAATCGGGAAGTTTGCACTTTGAACCATTTGGGAAGGGGGGCCTTTTTACGCAGACCTTCGGCAGCCGTTCCTACGCTCAAAATTTTTTTCGAGTTTCACATGCCTATTTTCAAACGACGATTCCAAAGCAACTAAAAGAGCCTAAATATCGCAATCACTTTCAGAATCTGCCAAATATATTCTAGTTTCATAATAAAACAATCGGGAAGTTTGCACGTTGAACCATTTGGGAAGGGGAACCTTTTTACGCAGACCTTCGGCAGCCGTTCCTACGCTCTCAAAATTTCTTTCGAGTTTCACATGCCTATTTTCAAACGACGATTCCAAAGCAACTAAAAGAGCCTAAAGATCGCAATCACTTTCAGAATCTGCCAAATATATTCTAGTTTCATAATAAAACAATCGGGAAGTTTGCACGTTGAACCATTTGGGAAGGGGGGCCTTTTTACGCAGACCTTCGGCAGCCGTTCCTACGCTCTCAAAATTTTTTTCGAGTTTCACATGCCTATTTTCAAACGACGATTCCAAAGCAACTAAAAGAGCCTAAAGATCGCAATCACTTTCAGAATCTGCCAAATATATTCTAGTTTCATAATAAAACAATCGGGAAGTTTGCACGTTGAACCATTTGGGAAGGGGGGCCTTTTTACGTAGACCTTCGGCAGCCGTTCCTACGCTCTCAAAATTTTTTTCGAGTTTCACATGCCTATTTTCAAACGACGATTCCAAAGCAACTAAAAGAGCCTAAAGATCGCAATCACTTTCAGAATCTGCCAAATATATTCTAGTTTCATAATAAAACAATCGGGAAGTTTGCACGTTGAACCATTTGGGAAGGGGGGCCTTTTTACGCAGACCTTCTGCAGCCGTTCCAACGCTCTCAAAATTTTTTTCGAGTTTCACATGCCTATTTTCAAACGACGATTCCAAAGCAACTAAAAGAGCCTAAAGATCGCAATCACTTTCAGAATCTGCCAAATATATTCTAGTTTCATAATAAAACAATCGGGAAGTTTGCACGTTGAACCATTTGGGAAGGGGGGCCTTTTTACGCAGACCTTCGGCAGCCGTTCCTACGCTCTCAAAATTTTTTTCGAGTTTCACATGCCTATTTTCAAACGACGATTCCAAAGCAACTAAAAGAGCCTAAAGATCGCAATCACTTTCAGAATCTGCCAAATATATTCTAGTTTCATAATAAGACAATCGGGAAGTTTGCACGTTGAACCATTTGGGAAGGGGGGCCTTTTTACGCAGACCTTCGGCAGCCGTTCCTACGCTCTCAAAATTTTTTTCGAGTTTCACATGCCC
Source organism: Salticus scenicus (assembly GCA_963930645.1). NCBI lineage: Eukaryota > Metazoa > Arthropoda > Arachnida > Araneae > Salticidae > Salticus > Salticus scenicus. Next base: position 18,925 of record CAWVNO010000597.1, on the reverse strand, counting down.
ATCTTCAAACGACGATTCCAAAGCAACTAAAAGAGCCTAAAGATCGCAATCACTTTCAGAATCTGCCAAATATATTCTAGTTTCATAATAAAACAATCGGGAAGTTTGCACGTTGAACCATTTGGCCAGGGGGGGCCTTTTTACGCAGACCTTCGGCAGCCGTTCCTACGCTCCGAAAATTTTTTTCGAGTTTCACATGCCCATCTTCAAACGACGATTCCCAAGCAACTAAAAGAGCCTAACGATCGCAATCACTTTCAGAATCTGCGAAATATATTCTAGTTTCATAATAACACCATCGGGAAGTTTGCACGTTGAACCATTTGGCCCGGGGGGCCTTTTTACGCAGACCTTCGGCAGCCGTTCCTACGCTCCGAAAATTTTTTTCGAGTTTCACATGCCCATTTTCAAACGACGATTCCCAAGCAACTAAAAGAGCCTAAAGATCGCAATCACTTTCAGAATCTGCCAAATATATTCTAGTTTCATAATAAAACAATCGGGAAGTTTGCACGTTGAACCATTTGGCCAGGGGGGCCTTTTTACGCAGACCTTCGGCAGCCGTTCCTACGCTCCGAAAATTTTTTTCGAGTTTCACATGGCCATCTTCAAACGACGATTCCCAAGCAACTAAAAGAGCCTAACGATCGCAATCACTTTCAGAATCTGCGAAATATATTCTAGTTTCATAATAACACCATCGGGAAGTTTGCACGTTGAACCATTTGGCCCGGGGGGCCTTTTTACGCAGACCTTCGGCAGCCGTTCCTACGCTCCGAAAATTTTTTTCGAGTTTCACATGCCCATCTTCAAACGACGATTCCAAAGCAACTAAAAGAGCCTAAAGATCGCAATCACTTTCAGAATCTGCCAAATATATTCTAGTTTCATAATAAAACAATCGGGAAGTTTGCACGTTGAACCATTTGGCCAGGGGGGCCTTTTTACGCAGACCTTCGGCAGCCGTTCCTACGCTCCGAAAATTTTTTTCGAGTTTCACATGCCCATCTTCAAACGACGATTCCCAAGCAACTAAAAGAGCCTAACGATCGCAATCACTTTCAGAATCTGCGAAATATATTCTAGTTTCATAATAACACCATCGGGAAGTTTGCACGTTGAACCATTTGGCCCGGGGGGCCTTTTTACGCAGACCTTCGGCAGCCGTTCCTACGCTCCGAAAATTTTTTTCGAGTTTCACATGCCCATCTTCAAACGACGATTCCAAAGCAACTAAAAGAGCCTAAAGATCGCAATCACTTTCAGAATCTGCCAAATATATTCTAGTTTCATAATAAAACAATCGGGAAGTTTGCACGTTGAACCATTTGGTCAGGGGGGCCTTTTTACGCAGACCTTCGGCAGCCGTTCCTACGCTCCGAAAATTTTTTTCGAGTTTCACATGGCCATCTTCAAACGACGATTCCCAAGCAACTAAAAGAGCCTAACGATCGCAATCACTTTCAGAATCTGCGAAATATATTCTAGTTTCATAATAACACCATCGGGAAGTTTGCACGTTGAACCATTTGGCCCGGGGGGCCTTTTTACGCAGACCTTCGGCAGCCGTTCCTACGCTCCGAAAATTTTTTTCGAGTTTCACATGCCCATCTTCAAACGACGATTCCAAAGCAACTAAAAGAGCCTAAAGATCGCAATCACTTTCAGAATCTGCCAAATATATTCTAGTTTCATAATAAAACAATCGGGAAGTTTGCACGTTGAACCATTTGGCCAGGGGGGCCTTTTTACGCAGACCTTCGGCAGCCGTTCCTACGCTCCGAAAATTTTTTTCGAGTTTCACATGCCCATCTTCAAACGACGATTCCCAAGCAACTAAAAGAGCCTAACGATCGCAATCACTTTCAGAATCTGCGAAATATATTCTAGTTTCATAATAACACCATCGGGAAGTTTGCACGTTGAACCATTTGGCCCGGGGGGCCTTTTTACGCAGACCTTCGGCAGCCGTTCCTACGCTCCGAAAATTTTTTTCGAGTTTCACATGCCCATCTTCAAACGACGATTCCAAAGCAACTAAAAGAGCCTAAAGATCGCAATCACTTTCAGAATCTGCCAAATATATTCTAGTTTCATAATAAAACAATCGGGAAGTTTGCACGTTGAACCATTTGGCCAGGGGGGCCTTTTTACGCAGACCTTCGGCAGCCGTTCCTACGCTCCGAAAATTTTTTTCGAGTTTCACATGCCCATCTTCAAACGACGATTCCCAAGCAACTAAAAGAGCCTAACGATCGCAATCACTTACAGAATCTGCGAAATATATTCTAGTTTCATAATAACACCATCGGGAAGTTTGCACGTTGAACCATTTGGCCCGGGGGGCCTTTTTACGCAGACCTTCGGCAGCCGTTCCTACGCTCCGAAAATTTTTTTCGAGTTTCACATGCCCATCTTCAAACGACGATTCCAAAGCAACTAAAAGAGCCTAAAGATCGCAATCACTTTCAGAATCTGCCAAATATATTCTAGTTTCATAATAAAACAATCGGGAAGTTTGCACGTTGAACCATTTGGCCAGGGGGGCCTTTTTACGCAGACCTTCGGCAGCCGTTCCTACGCTCCGAAAATTTTTTTCGAGTTTCACATGCCCATCTTCAAACGACGATTCCCAAGCAACTAAAAGAGCCTAACGATCGCAATCACTTTCAGAATCTGCGAAATATATTCTAGTTTCATAATAACACCATCGGGAAGTTTGCACGTTGAACCATTTGGCCCGGGGGGCCTTTTTACGCAGACCTTCGGCAGCCGTTCCTACGCTCCGAAAATTTTTTTCGAGTTTCACATGCCCATCTTCAAACGACGATTCCAAAGCAACTAAAAGAGCCTAAAGATCGCAATCACTTTCAGAATCTGCCAAATATATTCTAGTTTCATAATAAAACAATCGGGAAGTTTGCACGTTGAACCATTTGGCCAGGGGGGCCTTTTTACGCAGACCTTCGGCAGCCGTTCCTACGCTCCGAAAATTTTTTTCGAGTTTCACATGCCCATCTTCAAACGACGATTCCCAAGCAAATAAAAGAGCCTAACGATCGCAATCACTTTCAGAATCTGCGAAATATATTCTAGTTTCATAATAACACCATCGGGAAGTTTGCACGTTGAACCATTTGGCCCGGGGGGCCTTTTTACGCAGACCTTCGGCAGCCGTTCCTACGCTCCGAAAATTTTTTTCGAGTTTCACATGCCCATCTTCAAACGACGATTCCAAAGCAACTAAAAGAGCCTACGATCGCAATCACTTTCAGAATCTGCAAAATATATTCTAGTTTCATAATAACACCATCGGGAAGTTTGCACGTTGAACCATTTGGCCCGGGGGGCCTTTTTACGCAGACCTTCGGCAGCCGTTCCTACGCTCCGAAAATTTTTTTCGAGTTTCACATGCCCATCTTCAAACGACGATTCCAAAGCAACTAAAAGAGCCTAAAGATCGCAATCACTTTCAGAATCTGCCAAATATATTCTAGTTTCATAATAAAACAATCGGGAAGTTTGCACGTTGAACCATTTGGCCAGGGGGGCCTTTTTACGCAGACCTTCGGCAGCCGTTCCTACGCTCCGAAAATTTTTTTCGAGTTTCACATGCCCATCTTCAAACGACGATTCCCAAGCAACTAAAAGAGCCTAACGATCGCAATCACTTTCAGAATCTGCGAAATATATTCTAGTTTCATAATAACACCATCGGGAAGTTTGCACGTTGAACCATTTGGCCCGGGGGGCCTTTTTACGCAGACCTTCGGCAGCCGTTCCTACGCTCCGAAAATTTTTTTCGAGTTTCACATGCCCATCTTCAAACGACGATTCCAAAGCAACTAAAAGAGCCTAAAGATCGCAATCACTTTCAGAATCTGCCAAATATATTCTAGTTTCATAATAAAACAATCGGGAAGTTTGCACGTTGAACCATTTGGCCAGGGGGGCCTTTTTACGCAGACCTTCGGCAGCCGTTCCTACGCTCCGAAAATTTTTTTCGAGTTTCACATGCCCATCTTCAAACGACGATTCCCAAGCAACTAAAAGAGCCTAACGATCGCAATCACTTTCAGAATCTGCGAAATATATTCTAGTTTCATAATAACACCATCGGGAAGTTTGCACGTTGAACCATTTGGCCCGGGGGGCCTTTTTACGCAGACCTTCGGCAGCCGTTCCTACGCTCCGAAATTTTTTTTCGAGTTTCACATGCCCATCTTCAAACGACGATTCCAAAGCAACTAAAAGAGCCTAAAGATCGCAATCACTTTCAGAATCTGCCAAATATATTCTAGTTTCATAATAAAACAATCGGGAAGTTTGCACGTTGAACCATTTGGCCAGGGGGGCCTTTTTACGCAGACCTTCGGCAGCCGTTCCTACGCTCCGAAAATTTTTTTCGAGTTTCACATGCCCATCTTCAAACGACGATTCCCAAGCAACTAAAAGAGCCTAACGATCGCAATCACTTTCAGAATCTGCGAAATATATTCTAGTTTCATAATAACACCATCGGGAAGTTTGCACGTTGAACCATTTGGCCCGGGGGGCCTTTTAAGCAGACCTTCGGCAGCCGTTCCTACGCTCCGAAAATTTTTTTCGAGTTTCACATGCCCATCTTCAAACGACGATTCCAAAGCAACTAAAAGAGCCTAAAGATCGCAATCACTTTCAGAATCTGCCAAATATATTCTAGTTTCATAATAAAACAATCGGGAAGTTTGCACGTAGAACCATTTGGCCAGGGGGGCCTTTTTACGCAGACCTTCGGCAGCCGTTCCTACGCTCCGAAAATTTTTTTCGAGTTTCACATGCCCATCTTCAAACGACGATTCCCAAGCAACTAAAAGAGCCTAACGATCGCAATCACTTTCAGAATCTGCGAAATATATTCTAGTTTCATAATAACACCATCGGGAAGTTTGCACGTTGAACCATTTGGCCCGGGGGGCCTTTTTACGCAGACCTTCGGCAGCCGTTCCTACGCTCCGAAAATTTTTTTCGAGTTTCACATGCCCATCTTCAAACGACGATTCCAAAGCAACTAAAAGAGCCTAAAGATCGCAATCACTTTCAGAATCTGCCAAATATATTCTAGTTTCATAATAAAACAATCGGGAAGTTTGCACGTTGAACCATTTGGCCAGGGGGGACTTTTTACGCTGACCTTCGGCAGCCGTTCCTACGCTCCGAAAATTTTTTTCGAGTTTCACATGCCCATCTTCAAACGACGATTCCCAAGCAACTAAAAGAGCCTAACGATCGCAATCACTTTCAGAATCTGCGAAATATATTCTAGTTTCATAATAACACCATCGGGAAGTTTGCACGTTGAACCATTTGGGAGGGCCTTTTTACGCAGACCTTCGGCAGCCGTTCCTACGCTCCGAAAATTTTTTTCGAGTTTCACATGCCCATCTTCAAACGACGATTCCAAAGCAACTAAAAGAGCCTAAAGATCGCAATCACTTTCAGAATCTGCCAAATATATTCTAGTTTCATAATAAAACAATCGGGAAGTTTGCACGTTGAACCATTTGGCCAGGGGGGCCTTTTTACGCAGACCTTCGGCAGCCGTTCCTACGCTCCGAAAATTTTTTTCGAGTTTCACATGCCCATCTTCAAACGACGATTCCCAAGCAACTAAAAGAGCCTAACGATCGCAATCACTTTCAGAATCTGCGAAATATATTCTAGTTTCATAATAACACCATCGGGAAGTTTGCACGTTGAACCATTTGGCCCGGGGGGCCTTTTTACGCAGACCTTCGGCAGCCGTTCCTACGCTCCGAAAATTTTTTTCGAGTTTCACATGCCCATCTTCAAACGACGATTCCAAAGCAACTAAAAGAGCCTAAAGATCGCAATCACTTTCAGAATCTGCCAAATATATTCTAGTTTCATAATAAAACAATCGGGAAGTTTGCACGTTGAACCATTTGGCCAGGGGGACCTTTTTACGCAGACCTTCGGCAGCCGTTCCTACGCTCCGAAAATTTTTTTCGAGTTTCACATGCCCATCTTCAAACGACGATTCCCAAGCAACTAAAAGAGCCTAACGATCGCAATCACTTTCAGAATCTGCGAAATATATTCTAGTTTCATAATAACACCATCGGGAAGTTTGCACGTTGAACCATTTGGCCCGGGGGGCCTTTTTACGCAGACCTTCGGCAGCCGTTCCTACGCTCCGAAAATTTTTTTCGAGTTTCACATGCCCATCTTCAAACGACGATTCCAAAGCAACTAAAAGAGCCTAAAGATCGCAATCACTTTCAGAATCTGCCAAATATATTCTAGTTTCATAATAAAACAATCGGGAAGTTTGCACGTTGAACCATTTGGCCAGGGGGGCCTTTTTACGCAGACCTTCGGCAGCCGTTCCTACGCTCCGAAAATTTTTTTCGAGTTTCACATGCCCATCTTCAAACGACGATTCCCAAGCAACTAAAAGAGCCTAACGATCGCAATCACTTTCAGAATCTGCGAAATATATTCTAGTTTCATAATAACACCATCGGGAAGTTTGCACGTTGAACCATTTGGCCCGGGGGGCCTTTTTACGCAGACCTTCGGCAGCCGTTCCTACGCTCCGAAAATTTTTTTCGAGTTTCACATGCCCATCTTTAAACGACGATTCCAAAGCAACTAAAAGAGCCTAAAGATCGCAATCACTTTCAGAATCTGCCAAATATATTCTAGTTTCATAATAAAACAATCGGGAAGTTTGCACGTTGAACCATTTGGCCAGGGGGGCCTTTTTACGCAGACCTTCGGCAGCCGTTCCTACGCTCCGAAAATTTTTTTCGAGTTTCACATGCCCATCTTCAAACGACGATTCCCAAGCAACTAAAAGAGCCTAACGATCGCAATCACCTTCAGAATCTGCGAAATATATTCTAGTTTCATAATAACACCATCGGGAAGTTTGCACGTTAAACCATTTGGCCAGGGGGGCCTTTTTACGCAGACCTTCGGCAGCCGTTCCTACGCTCCGAAAATTTTTTTCGAGTTTCACATGCCCATCTTCAAACGACGATTCCCAAGCAACTAAAAGAGCCTAACGATCGCAATCACTTTCAGAATCTGCAAAATATATTCTAGTTTCATAATAACACCATCGGGAAGTTTGCACGTTGAACCATTTGGCCCGGGGGGCCTTTTTACGCAGACCTTCGGCAGCCGTTCCTACGCTCCGAAAATTTTATTCGAGTTTCACATGCCCATCTTCAAACGACGATTCCAAAGCAACTAAAAGAGCCTAAAGATCGCAATCACTTTCAGAATCTGCCAAATATATTCTAGTTTCATAATAAAACAATCGGGAAGTTTGCACGTTGAACCATTTGGCCAGGGGGGCCTTTTTACGCAGACCTTCGGCAGCCGTTCCTACGCTCCGAAAATTTTTTTCGAGTTTCACATGCCCATCTTCAAACGACGATTCCCAAGCAACTAAAAGAGCCTAACGATCGCAATCACTTTCAGAATCTGCGAAATATATTCTAGTTTCATAATAACACCATCGGGAAGTTTGCACGTTGAACCATTTGGCCCGGGGGGCCTTTTTACGCAGACCTTCGGCAGCCGTTCCTACGCTCCGAAAATTTTTTTCGAGTTTCACATGCCCATCTTCAAACGACGATTCCAAAGCAACTAAAAGAGCCTAAAGATCGCAATCACTTTCAGAATCTGCCAAATATATTCTAGTTTCATAATAAAACAATCGGGAAGTTTGCACGTTGAACCATTTGGCCAGGGGGACCTTTTTACGCAGACCTTCGGCAGCCGTTCCTCCGCTCCGAAAATTTTTTTCGAGTTTCACATGCCCATCTTCAAACGACGATTCCCAAGCAACTAAAAGAGCCTAACGATCGCAATCACTTTCAGAATCTGCGAAATATATTCTAGTTTCATAATAACACCATCGGGAAGTTTGCACGTTGAACCATTTGGCCCGGGGGGCCTTTTTACGCAGACCTTCGGCAGCCGTTCCTACGCTCCGAAAATTTTTTTCGAGTTTCACATGCCCATCTTCAAACGACGATTCCAAAGCAACTAAAAGAGCCTAAAGATCGCAATCACTTTCAGAATCTGCCAAATATATTCTAGTTTCATAATAAAACAATCGGGAAGTTTGCACTTTGAACCATTTGGCCAGGGGGGCCTTTTTACGCAGACCTTCGGCAGCCGTTCCTACGCTCCGAAAATTTTTTTCGAGTTTCACATGCCCATCTTCAAACGACGATTCCCAAGCAACTAAAAGAGCCTAACGATCGCAATCACTTTCAGAATCTGCGAAATATATTCTAGTTTCATAATAACACCATCGGGAAGTTTGCACGTTGAACCATTTGGCCCGGGGGGCCTTTTTACGCAGACCTTTGGCAGCCGTTCCTACGCTCCGAAATTTTTTTTCGAGTTTCACATGCCCATCTTTAAACGACGATTCCAAAGCAACTAAAAGAGCCTAAAGATCGCAATCACTTTCAGAATCTGCCAAATATATTCTAGTTTCATAATAAAACAATCGGGAAGTTTGCACGTTGAACCATTTGGCCAGGGGGGCCTTTTTACGCAGACCTTCGGCAGCCGTTCCTACGCTCCGAAAATTTTTTTCGAGTTTCACATGCCCATCTTCAAACGACGATTCCCAAGCAACTAAAAGAGCCTAACGATCGCAATCACTTTCAGAATCTGCGAAATATATTCTAGTTTCATAATAACACCATCGGGAAGTTTGCACGTTAAACCATTTGGCCAGGGGGGCCTTTTTACGCAGACCTTCGGCAGCCGTTCCTACGCTCCGAAAATTTTTTTCGAGTTTCACATGCCCATCTTCAAACGACGATTCCCAAGCAACTAAAAGAGCCTAACGATCGCAATCACTTTCAGAATCTGCAAAATATATTCTAGTTTCATAATAACACCATCAGGAAGTTTGCACGTTGAACCATTTGGCCCGGGGGGCCTTTTTACGCAGACCTTCGGCAGCCGTTCCTACGCTCCGAAAATTTTTTTCGAGTTTCACATGCCCATCTTCAAACGACGCTTCCAAAGCAACTAAAAGAGCCTAAAGATCGCAATCACTTTCAGAATCTGCCAAATATATTCTAGTTTCATAATAAAACAATCGGAAAGTTTGCACGTTGAACCATTTGGCCAGGGGGGCCTTTTTACGCAGACCTTCGGCAGCCGTTCCTACGCTCCGAAAATTTTTTTCGAGTTTCACATGCCCATCTTCAAACGACGATTCCCAAGCAACTAAAAGAGCCTAACGATCGCAATCACTTTCAGAATCTGCGAAATATATTCTAGTTTCATAATAACACCATCGGGAAGTTTTCACGTTGAACCATTTGGCCCGGGGGGCCTTTTTACGCAGACCTTCGGCAGCCGTTCCTACGCTCCGAAAATTTTTTTCGAGTTTCACATGCCCATCTTCAAACGACGATTCAAAAGCAACTAAAAGAGCCTAAAGATCGCAATCACTTTCAGAATCTGCCAAATATATTCTAGTTTCATAATAAAACAATCGGGAAGTTTGCACGTTGAACCATTTGGCCAGGGGGGCCTTTTTACGCAGACCTTCGGCAGCCGTTCCTACGCTCCGAAAATTTTTTTCGAGTTTCACATGCCCATCTTCAAACGACGATTCCCAAGCAACTAAAAGAGCCTAACGATCGCAATCACTTTCAGAATCTGCGAAATATATTCTAGTTTCATAATATCACCATCGGGAAGTTTGCACGTTGAACCATTTGGCCCGGGGGGCCTTTTTACGCAGACCTTCGGCAGCCGTTCCTACGCTCCGAAAATTTTTTTCGAGTTTCACATGCCCAACTTCAAACGACGATTCCAAAGCAACTAAAAGAGCCTAAAGATCGCAATCACTTTCAGAATCTGCCAAATATATTCTAGTTTCATAATAAAACAATCGGGAAGTTTGCACGTTGAACCATTTGGCCAGGGGGGCCTTTTTACGCAGACCTTCGGCAGCCGTTCCTACGCTCCGAAATTTTTTTTAGAGTTTCACATGCCCATCTTCAAACGACGATTCCCAAGCAACTAAAAGAGCCTAACGATCGCAATCACTTTCAGAATCTGCGAAATATATTCTAGTTTCATAATAACACCATCGGGAAGTTTGCACGTTGAACCATTTGGCCCGGGGGGCCTTTTTACGCAGACCTTCGGCAGCCGTTCCTACGCTCCGAAAATTTTTTTCGAGTTTCACATGCCCATCTTCAAACGACGATTCCAAAGCAACTAAAAGAGCCTAAAGATCGCAATCACTTTCAGAATCTGCCAAATATATTCTAGTTTCATAATAAAACAATCGGGAAGTTTGCACGTTGAACCATTTGGCCCGGGGGGCCTTTTTACGCAGACCTTCGGCAGCCGTTCCTACGCTCCGAAATTTTTTTTCGAGTTTCACATGCCCATCTTCAAACGACGATTCCCAAGCAACTAAAAGAGCCTAAAGATCGCAATCACTTTCAGAATCTGCCAAATATATTCTAGTTTCATAATAAAACAATCGGGAAGTTTGCACGTTGAACCATTTGGCCAGGGGGGCCTTTTTACGCAGACCTTCGGCAGCCGTCCCTACGCTCCGAAAATTTTTTTCGAGTTTCACATGCCCATCTTCAAACGACGATTCCCAAGCAACTAAAAGAGCCTAACGATCGCAATCACTTTCCGAATCTGCGAAATATATTCTAGTTTCATAATAAAACAATCGGGAAGTTTGCACGTTGAACCATTTGGCCAGGGGGGCCTTTTTACGCAGACCTTCGGCAGCCGTTCCTACGCTCCGAAAATTTTTTTCGAGTTTCACATGCCCATCTTCAAACGACGATTCCAAAGCAACTAAAAGAGCCTAAAGATCGCAATCACTTTCAGAATCTGCCAAATATATTCTAGTTTCATAATAAAACAATCGGGAAGTTTGCACGTTGAACCATTTGGCCAGGGGGGCCTTTTTACGCAGACCTTCGGCAGCCGTTCCTACGCTCTGAAAATTTTTTTCGAGTTTCACATGCCCATCTTCAAACGACGATTCCCAAGCAACTAAAAGAGCCTAACGATCGCAATCACTTTCAGAATCTGCGAAATATATTCTAGTTTCATAATAAAACAATCGGGAAGTTTGCACGTTGAACCATTTGGCCAGGGGGGCCTTTTTACGCAGACCTTCGGCAGCCGTTCCTACGCTCCGAAAATTTTTTTCGAGTTTCACATGCCCATCTTCAAACGACGATTCCAAAGCAACTAAAAGAGCCTAACGATCGCAATCACTTTCAGAATCTGCGAAATATATTCTAGTTTCATAATAACACCATCGGGAAGTTTGCACGTTGAACCATTTGGCCCGGGGGGCCTTTTTACGCAGACCTTCGGCAGCCGTTCCTACGCTCCGAAAATTTTTTTCGAGTTTCACATGCCCATCTTCAAACGACGATTCCAAAGCAACTAAAAGAGCCTAAAGATCGCAATCACTTTCAGAATCTGCCAAATATATTCTAGTTTCATAATAAAACAATCGGGAAGTTTGCACGTAGAACCATTTGGCCAGGGGGGCCTTTTTACGCAGACCTTCGGCAGCCGTTCCTACGCTCCGAAAATTTTTTTCGAGTTTCACATGCCCATCTTCAAACGACGATTCCCAAGCAACTAAAAGAGCCTAACGATCGCAATCACTTTCAGAATCTGCCAAATATATTCTAGTTTCATAATAAAACAATCGGGAAGTTTGCACGTTGAACCATTTGGCCAGGGGGGCCTTTTTACGCAGACCTTCGGCAGCCGTTCCTACGCTCCGAAAATTTTTTTCGAGTTTCACATGCCCATCTTCAAACGACGATTCCCAAGCAACTAAAAGAGCCTAACGATCGCAATCACTTTCAGAATCTGCGAAATATATTCTAGTTTCATAATATCACCATCGGGAAGTTTGCACGTTGAACCATTTGGCCCGGGGGGCCTTTTTACGCAGACCTTCGGCAGCCGTTCCTACGCTCCGAAAATTTTTTTCGAGTTTCACATGCCCAACTTCAAACGACGATTCCAAAGCAACTAAAAGAGCCTAAAGATCGCAATCACTTTCAGAATCTGCCAAATATATTCTAGTTTCATAATAAAACAATCGGGAAGTTTGCACGTTGAACCATTTGGCCAGGGGGGCCTTTTTACGCAGACCTTCGGCAGCCGTTCCTACGCTCCGAAATTTTTTTTAGAGTTTCACATGCCCATCTTCAAACGACGATTCCCAAGCAACTAAAAGAGCCTAACGATCGCAATCACTTTCAGAATCTGCGAAATATATTCTAGTTTCATAATAACACCATCGGGAAGTTTGCACGTTGAACCATTTGGCCCGGGGGGCCTTTTTACGCAGACCTTCGGCAGCCGTTCCTACGCTCCGAAAATTTTTTTCGAGTTTCACATGCCCATCTTCAAACGACGATTCCAAAGCAACTAAAAGAGCCTAAAGATCGCAATCACTTTCAGAATCTGCCAAATATATTCTAGTTTCATAATAAAACAATCGGGAAGTTTGCACGTTGAACCATTTGGCCCGGGGGGCCTTTTTACGCAGACCTTCGGCAGCCGTTCCTACGCTCCGAAATTTTTTTTCGAGTTTCACATGCCCATCTTCAAACGACGATTCCCAAGCAACTAAAAGAGCCTAAAGATCGCAATCACTTTCAGAATCTGCCAAATATATTCTAGTTTCATAATAAAACAATCGGGAAGTTTGCACGTTGAACCATTTGGCCAGGGGGGCCTTTTTACGCAGACCTTCGGCAGCCGTCCCTACGCTCCGAAAATTTTTTTCGAGTTTCACATGCCCATCTTCAAACGACGATTCCCAAGCAACTAAAAGAGCCTAACGATCGCAATCACTTTCCGAATCTGCGAAATATATTCTAGTTTCATAATAAAACAATCGGGAAGTTTGCACGTTGAACCATTTGGCCAGGGGGGCCTTTTTACGCAGACCTTCGGCAGCCGTTCCTACGCTCCGAAAATTTTTTTCGAGTTTCACATGCCCATCTTCAAACGACGATTCCAAAGCAACTAAAAGAGCCTAAAGATCGCAATCACTTTCAGAATCTGCCAAATATATTCTAGTTTCATAATAAAACAATCGGGAAGTTTGCACGTTGAACCATTTGGCCAGGGGGGCCTTTTTACGCAGACCTTCGGCAGCCGTTCCTACGCTCTGAAAATTTTTTTCGAGTTTCACATGCCCATCTTCAAACGACGATTCCCAAGCAACTAAAAGAGCCTAACGATCGCAATCACTTTCAGAATCTGCGAAATATATTCTAGTTTCATAATAAAACAATCGGGAAGTTTGCACGTTGAACCATTTGGCCAGGGGGGCCTTTTTACGCAGACCTTCGGCAGCCGTTCCTACGCTCCGAAAATTTTTTTCGAGTTTCACATGCCCATCTTCAAACGACGATTCCAAAGCAACTAAAAGAGCCTAACGATCGCAATCACTTTCAGAATCTGCGAAATATATTCTAGTTTCATAATAACACCATCGGGAAGTTTGCACGTTGAACCATTTGGCCCGGGGGGCCTTTTTACGCAGACCTTCGGCAGCCGTTCCTACGCTCCGAAAATTTTTTTCGAGTTTCACATGCCCATCTTCAAACGACGATTCCAAAGCAACTAAAAGAGCCTAAAGATCGCAATCACTTTCAGAATCTGCCAAATATATTCTAGTTTCATAATAAAACAATCGGGAAGTTTGCACGTAGAACCATTTGGCCAGGGGGGCCTTTTTACGCAGACCTTCGGCAGCCGTTCCTACGCTCCGAAAATTTTTTTCGAGTTTCACATGCCCATCTTCAAACGACGATTCCCAAGCAACTAAAAGAGCCTAACGATCGCAATCACTTTCAGAATCTGCCAAATATATTCTAGTTTCATAATAAAACAATCGGGAAGTTTGCACGTTGAACCATTTGGCCAGGGGGGCCTTTTTACGCAGACCTTCGGCAGCCGTTCCTACGCTCCGAAAATTTTTTTCGAGTTTCACATGCCCATCTTCAAACGACGATTCCCAAGCAACTAAAAGAGCCTAACGATCGCAATCACTTTCAGAATCTGCGAAATATATTCTAGTTTCATAATAACACCATCGGGAAGTTTGCACGTTGAACCATTTGGCCCGGGGGGCCTTTTTACGCAGACCTTCGGCAGCCGTTCCTACGCTCCGAAAATTTTTTTCGAGTTTCACATGCCCATCTTTAAACGACGATTCCAAAGCAACTAAAAGAGCCTAACGATCGCAATCACTTTCAGAATCTGCGAAATATATTCTAGTTTCATAATAACACCATCGGGAAGTTTGCACGTTGAACCATTTGGCCCGGGGGGCCTTTTTACGCAGACCTTCGGCAGCCGTTCCTACGCTCCGAAAATTTTTTTCGAGTTTCACATGCCCATCTTCAAACGACGATTCCAAAGCAACTAAAAGAGCCTAAAGATCGCAATCACTTTCAGAATCTGCCAAATATATTCTAGTTTCATAATAAAACAATCGGGAAGTTTGCACGTTGAACCATTTGGCCCGGGGGGCCTTTTTACGCAGACCTTCGGCAGCCGTTCCTACGCTCCGAAAATTTTTTTCGAGTTTCACATGCCCATCTTCAAACGACGATTCCCAAGCAACTAAAAGAGCCTAAAGATCGCAATCACTTTCAGAATCTGCCAAATATATTCTAGTTTCATAATAAAACAATCGGGAAGTTTGCACGTTGAACCATTTGGCCAGGGGGGCCTTTTTACGCAGACCTTCGGCAGCCGTCCCTACGCTCCGAAAATTTTTTTCGAGTTTCACATGCCCATCTTCAAACGACGATTCCCAAGCAACTAAAAGAGCCTAACGATCGCAATCACTTTCCGAATCTGCGAAATATATTCTAGTTTCATAATAAAACAATCGGGAAGTTTGCACGTTGAACCATTTGGCCAGGGGGGCCTTTTTACGCAGACCTTCGGCAGCCGTTCCTACGCTCCGAAAATTTTTTTCGAGTTTCACATGCCCATCTTCAAACGACGATTCCAAAGCAACTAAAAGAGCCTAAAGATCGCAATCACTTTCAGAATCTGCCAAATATATTCTAGTTTCATAATAAAACAATCGGGAAGTTTGCACGTTGAACCATTTGGCCAGGGGGGCCTTTTTACGCAGACCTTCGGCAGCCGTTCCTACGCTCCGAAAATTTTTTTCGAGTTTCACATGCCCATCTTCAAACGACGATTCCCAAGCAACTAAAAGAGCCTAACGATCGCAATCACTTTCAGAATCTGCGAAATATATTCTAGTTTCATAATAACACCATCGGGAAGTTTGCACGTTGAACCATTTGGCCCGGGGGGCCTTTTTACGCAGACCTTCGGCAGCCGTTCCTACGCTCCGAAAATTTTTTTCGAGTTTCACATGCCCATCTTCAAACGACGATTCCAAAGCAACTAAAAGAGCCTAAAGATCGCAATCACTTTCAGAATCTGCCAAATATATTCTAGTTTCATAATAAAACAATCGGGAAGTTTGCACGTTGAACCATTTGGCCAGGGGGGCCTTTTTACGCAGACCTTCGGCAGCCGTTCCTACGCTCCGAAAATTTTTTTCGAGTTTCACATGCCCATCTTCAAACGACGATTCCCAAGCAACTAAAAGAGCCTAACGATCGCAATCACTTTCAGAATCTGCGAAATATATTCTAGTTTCATAATAACACCATCGGGAAGTTTTCACGTTGAACCATTTGGCCCGGGGGGCCTTTTTACGCAGACCTTCGGCAGCCGTTCCTACGCTCCGAAAATTTTTTTCGAGTTTCACATGCCCATCTTCAAACGACGATTCAAAAGCAACTAAAAGAGCCTAAAGATCGCAATCACTTTCAGAATCTGCCAAATATATTCTAGTTTCATAATAAAACAATCGGGAAGTTTGCACGTTGAACCATTTGGCCAGGGGGGCCTTTTTACGCAGACCTTCGGCAGCCGTTCCTACGCTCCGAAAATTTTTTTCGAGTTTCACATGCCCATCTTCAAACGACGATTCCCAAGCAACTAAAAGAGCCTAACGATCGCAATCACTTTCAGAATCTGCGAAATATATTCTAGTTTCATAATAACACCATCGGGAAGTTTGCACGTTGAACCATTTGGCCCGGGGGGCCTTTTTACGCAGACCTTCGGCAGCCGTTCCTACGCTCCGAAAATTTTTTTCGAGTTTCACATGCCCATCTTCAAACGACGATTCCAAAGCAACTAAAAGAGCCTAAAGATCGCAATCACTTTCAGAATCTGCCAAATATATTCTAGTTTCATAATAAAACAATCGGGAAGTTTGCACGTTGAACCATTTGGCCAGGGGGGCCTTTTTACGCAGACCTTCGGCAGCCGTTCCTACGCTCCGAAATTTTTTTTAGAGTTTCACATGCCCATCTTCAAACGACGATTCCCAAGCAACTAAAAGAGCCTAACGATCGCAATCACTTTCAGAATCTGCGAAATATATTCTAGTTTCATAATAACACCATCGGGAAGTTTGCACGTTGAACCATTTGGCCCGGGGGGCCTTTTTACGCAGACCTTCGGCAGCCGTTCCTACGCTCCGAAAATTTTTTTCGAGTTTCACATGCCCATCTTCAAACGACGATTCCAAAGCAACTAAAAGAGCCTAACGATCGCAATCACTTTCCGAATCTGCGAAATATATTCTAGTTTCATAATAAAACAATCGGGAAGTTTGCACGTTGAACCATTTGGCCAGGGGGGCCTTTTTACGCAGACCTTCGGCAGCCGTTCCTACGCTCCGAAAATTTTTTTCGAGTTTCACATGCCCATCTTCAAACGACGATTCCAAAGCAACTAAAAGAGCCTAAAGATCGCAATCACTTTCAGAATCTGCCAAATATATTCTAGTTTCATAATAAAACAATCGGGAAGTTTGCACGTTGAACCATTTGGCCAGGGGGGCCTTTTTACGCAGACCTTCGGCAGCCGTTCCTACGCTCTGAAAATTTTTTTCGAGTTTCACATGCCCATCTTCAAACGACGATTCCCAAGCAACTAAAAGAGCCTAACGATCGCAATCACTTTCAGAATCTGCGAAATATATTCTAGTTTCATAATAAAACAATCGGGAAGTTTGCACGTTGAACCATTTGGCCAGGGGGGCCTTTTTACGCAGACCTTCGGCAGCCGTTCCTACGCTCCGAAAATTTTTTTCGAGTTTCACATGCCCATCTTCAAACGACGATTCCAAAGCAACTAAAAGAGCCTAACGATCGCAATCACTTTCAGAATCTGCGAAATATATTCTAGTTTCATAATAACACCATCGGGAAGTTTGCACGTTGAACCATTTGGCCCGGGGGGCCTTTTTACGCAGACCTTCGGCAGCCGTTCCTACGCTCCGAAAATTTTTTTCGAGTTTCACATGCCCATCTTCAAACGATGATTCCAAAGCAACTAAAAGAGCCTAAAGATCGCAATCACTTTCAGAATCTGCCAAATATATTCTAGTTTCATAATAAAACAATCGGGAAGTTTGCACGTAGAACCATTTGGCCAGGGGGGCCTTTTTACGCAGACCTTCGGCAGCCGTTCCTACGCTCCGAAAATTTTTTTCGAGTTTCACATGCCCATCTTCAAACGACGATTCCCAAGCAACTAAAAGAGCCTAACGATCGCAATCACTTTCAGAATCTGCCAAATATATTCTAGTTTCATAATAAAACAATCGGGAAGTTTGCACGTTGAACCATTTGGCCAGGGGGGCCTTTTTACGCAGACCTTCGGCAGCCGTTCCTACGCTCCGAAAATTTTTTTCGAGTTTCACATGCCCATCTTCAAACGACGATTCCCAAGCAACTAAAAGAGCCTAACGATCGCAATCACTTTCAGAATCTGCGAAATATATTCTAGTTTCATAATAACACCATCGGGAAGTTTTCACGTTGAACCATTTGGCCCGGGGGGCCTTTTTACGCAGACCTTCGGCAGCCGTTCCTACGCTCCGAAAATTTTTTTCGAGTTTCACATGCCCATCTTCAAACGACGATTCAAAAGCAACTAAAAGAGCCTAAAGATCGCAATCACTTTCAGAATCTGCCAAATATATTCTAGTTTCATAATAAAACAATCGGGAAGTTTGCACGTTGAACCATTTGGCCAGGGGGGCCTTTTTACGCAGACCTTCGGCAGCCGTTCCTACGCTCCGAAAATTTTTTTCGAGTTTCACATGCCCATCTTCAAACGACGATTCCCAAGCAACTAAAAGAGCCTAACGATCGCAATCACTTTCAGAATCTGCGAAATATATTCTAGTTTCATAATAACACCATCGGGAAGTTTGCACGTTGAACCATTTGGCCCGGGGGGCCTTTTTACGCAGACCTTCGGCAGCCGTTCCTACGCTCCGAAAATTTTTTTCGAGTTTCACATGCCCATCTTCAAACGACGATTCCAAAGCAACTAAAAGAGCCTAAAGATCGCAATCACTTTCAGAATCTGCCAAATATATTCTAGTTTCATAATAAAACAATCGGGAAGTTTGCACGTTGAACCATTTGGCCAGGGGGGCCTTTTTACGCAGACCTTCGGCAGCCGTTCCTACGCTCCGAAATTTTTTTTAGAGTTTCACATGCCCATCTTCAAACGACGATTCCCAAGCAACTAAAAGAGCCTAACGATCGCAATCACTTTCAGAATCTGCGAAATATATTCTAGTTTCATAATAACACCATCGGGAAGTTTGCACGTTGAACCATTTGGCCCGGGGGGCCTTTTTACGCAGACCTTCGGCAGCCGTTCCTACGCTCCGAAAATTTTTTTCGAGTTTCACATGCCCATCTTCAAACGACGATTCCAAAGCAACTAAAAGAGC